>CM042142.1:16759681-16884681 GCA_023376005.1 Doryteuthis pealeii
CGAGGACTACTTATTATAAAAAGAAGTAACTCCTGTATATATTTACCAACCCCTCCGCACAGGTAGGATGCATCACAAGGTCAATTTCTTAAATGAAGTTTAACAGGTTTGAATTCAGAGTTTTCATTCTCCTAGCCTGATTGCCTAACCAAGATTAAAGAGCCCAATTTGTCCTACTATTTACCCATAGCTGGAGTGAGAATAGTTGGATTCATAACTTTCCCAAGGGCATTAGCGCTATGTGAAATTTAAACAGCCTCGTCAAAGATTTGAACTGGGTTCGCCGTGTCCATTTCCTATGACAGTAACCATTACAGCACGTGTCTCCATGATCTAACACACAAGTTATTGAATGCAATCTCTCCTGAAAATAAAAGAACACCTCACCGATGTTGGATTTAGCTATTTGGAACTTTACCCATTCGGGATTTAATTCTGGTTTATACATGGTAATGTCAGTAAAGTCGTCGGGGTGGCCTAAAGTTGGTATCAGCCAATCAGCGAGGGAGTCTATCCCTCTTTCACTAGCGCTAGACCAAGGAGATTATTTTTGCGTCTGAGGTGGAGTGCCTCACCTAACACCAGCTCCTTACTTCACCGTACAGCCCCTGTGCTACTCATACGCTGAGTTCTCGAGGGTCGGTATCGAACTAGGAAACTTGTGGTTTCTAGCCAAACGCTCTACCGATTGAGCTAACCCGGTCCTAGGGCCGGTCATACAAGGTACGATGGATCAATTCTTGTGATTTTGTATTATTAATTTCGCACAAGCGTTTGTTGTAGGTTTTGTATGCTGTGTAGCAAATTAGAGTCAGATGGGCAATGACTTGAGAAAAGCCGCACCGTGACAACACATTTCTCCAGAAATTCCGTAATCACATGCTGTACTGCTTCACATTCACGCCGGAAGCTCTAATACGAAGATTTCAGTGTGTTTAAGTGTCCATTTAGGGACAGTGCAATGGATTCGAAAAGAATTGAATGTGTTCAATGGTTATTAAGAATCTACGTCTGCTTGGAAGTCTCTCTCTGATCGTTCTAATAAGAAAAGAACTCCCGATTCTGTTGGTAAGTTCTAGGCCATGACCAACAATGATTCTAGCAAGTAAATCAGGTCCATAATCAGGGATATGGCAGTCTGAGTTTCTTATCAGGCTATTAGTGCATGAAAACGTTTGGTATTTCTCATACAAGGTGTATACAATAATGTATAACTGCGGCATCGTAATAAGCGAATTCGAACTCCAATCGCGTTATTATGGTTACATTCGGGTTAGTACTCTTTTAAAAAAGGCCAGACGCCCTTTACTCCAGCAATGGGATAAATAGTATTACTACTGTTCTTCCACAAAGATTGTTTTAGCATTAAATAACCCACAAAGATTTATATGCCATTAAACAAAGAAAGGAAACCAAAATTTGGATCAGATTGGGGAAAAGTGCATAATAGAATCCTATTGAGCGGTGATTCCATAGTCGTGATATAAAATCCCTATATACTAACATACCCGTTTAGGGAATCACCCCAAAATAAAATAAACATTAAATTACCTCTACCTGATTCTAAATCAATTAAAACGTGCACCTAATGCACTTCATATTTCTATTTTCAGCAGAGCAACACATTTATATATTATTTATATTTAATATATATTATATATTTATAAATCTGTCTTGCCTATGGGATTATCTCTTAGTGGGGGTTTAGCATCTCTTTCTTGACTTCCTTGAATATGGTCCTTTTAAGTATATAATTCCCAGTAATTCTAAATATTTTCGTTACATTGACATTTGCTATATATATATATATATATATATATTATATATATATATATATATATATATATATATATATATGAAAGAGAGAAGGAGAGAACGTATCTAAGAAACAGGTAAGTCGGGGAGGATTCTATTTTGGTTCGTCTATTTTGTCCGAATATCCACAATGTATCGCCTATGAGGATGTACACCTATAGGTTTATACAAGAATTATTTCAAATCCCTAAGAGAGCTAAATTTAAGATAATTGTTATATTCAGAGCAATATTTACACTTTAGATAAGTCTCGTTTGATAGCTGGGATCATTTATTGAGTTACAGGCCGAAATAATTTATAATAGTAAAATGACAGTTTGTTGAGTTTTGTGTGTGTATAAAGAAAACAAAAGGAAAATGTGTTGTACTTAATAGGTCATGCCAAAAATGTACTTACCGCGTGTCTTTATATATAATTGATGAAAATGACATGGCCTATATATTAAAATAATGGTAATAACTCAAAGAAAGTGTCGAAAAAATATAATTAATGGTCGTTCGAAATGAAACATCAGAAATGAATTAAATAATTTACAATATCATAGGAAATCTTTTCACTTTCATTTTCTTTGAATGACTCGCAGTATTTCAATATATAGGCCATATCATGTTTATCTCTCTCTCTCTCTCTCATATATATATATATATATTATATATATATATATATATATATATATAAAGCTTCCTGAAATAGACTATAAAGCAAAAATTCTAAGTATTTTGTTATATTTTTACTGATAAATTTGCTCTGGGACTAACAATAAGAGTACACTTGAACTCTGCAAACTACGACAGGTTTTTAAAAGTCCTATGTCGTAAAGAAGATTTATTCTCCGGACTTTTGGTATATATTATATATATATATATATATTATATATATATATATATGTGTGTGTGTGTGTGTGTGTGTGTGTGTGTGTGTGATGTGTTTTAAAGAATATGGAGACATTTTCAGGCTAGGTGCATTTAGTAAACCAGTTCACATACCTCGGTAGCAATGATTCCTCTACAGTGAGCGATGTCATTATACGCAGGAAAGGCATAGACGGATATTGGCACATAATTGATCACATGGAAATTATATTTCTTATAAGAGAGCTAGAAGCGTCCTAGCTCTGACCGTGTCCGTTCTACTGTATGCCTGCACTCTTTGGACTCTAGCAAAACGCTAGAAAAGAAAGCTAGACGGGAACTGGATGTTGCGTTCTGGTTTGATCAATTCCTGGAATCAGCGCCCCTCAAAAAGCAGCTGTATGGTCACTATCCTGCTATCACACAAACCATTCAATAAGCAATATGCGTCCAGTCACAACGGTTCTCTCGACGATTCTTAATTAACAAACTTCAAATTTTTCAAAGGTTTCGCCTGGTAACGTGTTTTGATTCAAGCATTATCAATCCATTCAATCAGCGCCCCGATCGACCCTGGGGTTAAAGCCTGTCCGTCAAACTTTTGGGTAATTTTCCGAGAGTCCGCGTGTAACCGTTAAATTTGAATCAAACATTTTATTACAAAAACTAGCAAAAAATGCGCTCTCCGGTTACACGAATTTAAGTTTTGATATAATTTATTATAAGGAATTAGAAAGACTAATGAAATTAAATACGAACACAAAAAAATATTACTTATTTTTACTTAATTCTAATTAATGTCAATATAAAATTATACCTAAGATTGCTTTTAATACGTTTGAGAATAAAACAATAATATTAGAAATCAATAACACCAAGCAAATATCTATTTAACATGGTTTTATTAAAACCGGTAAGTTAATTATTCACATCATATACTACGTAAATATTTATTTCTTAATGATATATAACACACTAGGTTTTTAAACACATTAATAATATGGGGTATTTTGAGGCAAATCTATCTCAGCTATACCTAATTGGAGACAGTGTTAATAAATAAGATGTTAAGATTAAATAATGATTATTCAATAAGCATTGAGAATATAACGTAAATAAATAAGAGTATTGTTTCGTTGGTAGTGACAGTTTCGGTTACAGACACACAATCTCCATTATAATAAGATGATTGCATATGCAACAAAAGATATCTGTTAGATAATAGCGACAAAACCACCATAATATTTCTTTTATTCAATAATTTATTTTCTCTAAGCTAGGTTTCTCACTGCATACGTCAAAAATACTATTTTTATATCATTGTTATCACTGACTAAATAACGCTTCGTTGAGTGCAATATGTCTTTGAATTTTGACTTCCATTCACACAATGGAAGAAAATAACCAAAAAGTCCCTCCGCCCCAAAAACTCTTAAATTCTTGATCTCCTCCAAGGCGGCAGGAATTTTGAGCGGACATAAAAAATACGATTCTACCTCAGTACACATTAGTAAAAACTGATTGATCTACATATACAAATATAGCAAACTATAATATCTAAGTAAAGAGTGCTCAATAATATTGTTAGATAGGTTTGGTTTGGTTTGTTTTACGGTATATCAACCTAGGTGGGTCATTTAATGCCGACAAAGTTGTGAAATAAATTCATTCTTTGCATAATACAATTTTGTTTATCAATTCATGTTTTTCTATTTAACCCATAGATGGGACCCTAACAGGTATTACCACTCGGTCAGAGTGGACCAGGGAGCAATGGCGATGAAGGGGTGCTCCACATTCCCCAAACCTCCAGAACTTGAGCCTCACCTTCAGATAGAGTTTAACGTCATTCCCAGGGCATGTAGACCCTCAGCCACCTCCTTCTAGTACCCATATGATAAGAGGTATTAAGGGTTGCCATAAGGACAATAGGGTTGGGGCAATCATATAGGTGCTAGAGCTTGACGTGGCCAGCCGATTGATCGGAGGGGGCCTCTCCGACCGCCCGGCTAGCCCGCCCAAGCCTAAAGTGGAATATTGCAAGTCATAGACTGCTCAGCCACTGTTAGATAGGCGAGAAACTAGCACTTACCGGGCACCATTGGCTTTATGTCTTCGCTACCCTAACATATTATAATTATTTACCAACCACTCCGCACGAGCAGGATGTGACATAAGCTCAATTATTCACACAATGGGAGAAATAACCAAAAAGCCCCCCCCCCAAAAAAAAAAAAAACCTTGAATTCTTGATCTCCTCCAGGGCGGCCATAATTTAGAGCGGACCTTAAAACACGATTCTACCTCCGTACACATTGGTCTAAATTTATTGATCGGCCAAAGATTTCGTTTATTGCATTATTGAAACCAATCGATATCTCTTATTATAAAATTTGGATATTGGAGGGGAAAAATGTTTACTGCTTGGTAGCGCACAAAAAATATTTTATTGAATCGGGTATAATCGATGGTCAGGAAAAAAAATGGCGTCGAGGCGGGTTGGTGGTTGTGCGAAATTTCCGGAAGAAAGTCTTCAAATATACGTCACGATTATTTACGCTCGACAGACGACATAAAAACAACCGCTTATAACTTGGTGCTGGTCACGTGAATTTAATAAAATAAAAAATTGTCTGAGTAATGGGTTTGGTGACACACAATTTCCTCAGCCAAACAAGTTATCCTGGGAAGATGAGAAAGGACACACTCACACACATTTTGCTATATATATATGGAGGAGCGTGGGCTAGTGGTTAGAGTCGTGGAAAATGGACTCGTCGATTCGAGTTCAATTCCTAGACGAAGCTGTTGGCATTTCACATAGCGCTAATATCCTTGGGAAAGGTATGAATCCATATATTCTCCCTCCAGCTATGGGTTAAATAGTAGGGCAGACTGGGCCCTTCAGCCTTGGGTAGGTAACCAGTCTAGGAGAGGGATAACTCTGAATTCAAAATTCCCTCCAGCTATGTGGGCCCTTCAGCCTTGGGTAGGTAAACAGTTAGGAGAGGGATAACTCTGAATTCAAAATTCCTGAGGTTGGTCGTTGATTGGGTTTTGTGGCAACCTTGATGCACCAATTCTTTCCTATCGACTGTGCCATAAAGTGTGGAATAGCCCAACACAAGCCTTCACCACTATAAACAAATCACTGTGTGGGTGTTCATTGTATGAACACTCATACGTCGATCGACGGGAGAGTCCATCATAGTTTGTTATATTTATAAGTAAAGAGTGCTCATTAGTATTGATAAATAGGCGAAAAACTAGCTGTTACCTGGCACCGTTGGCTTTATGTCTTCGCTACCCTAACATATATATTATTTACCAACCCTCCACACGAGCAGGATGTGACACAAGGTCACTTTATTTAAGCGGAGTTTTACAGGTTTAAGTTCAGAGTTTTCCTTCTAGTCACCTAGCCAAGATTAAAGAGTCTAGTCTGCCCTACTATTTACGCATAGCTGGATGGAGAGTAGGTGGATGCATATCTTTCCCAAGGGTTTTAGCGCTATGTGAAAGGCAAATAATCTCGTCCAGGATTTGAACTCGGGTCGCCCCATAGCCTTGTACCAAGTGATTTCCATTTTTTTTGTTCTTTACAAAATGCTCTGAATGAAAAAATATGTTCAAGAAGATCAGATAAAAACGTTTGCGGAAATCTTGAACTCAAAATCAGCTGAGTTTTACTTGAGAGAAATAAAATTAGCTACTTAATAAATGCCAAGAGGTACTTCCAAATAATTTCAAATATATTACTGATTTAAATTAAGTCATTAAAATATACATGAATATTTTACTAAAACGGAAATTATTCATGGGTAGCACAGGGATCTGTGACGTAAATTGGGGAGCTGAGGTAGGTGTGGCGCTTCACTTCAGACACAAAAACAATCTCCCTGGTCTAGCGCTTGTAAAAAGGGTATAGACTCCTCGCTGTTTGCCTGATACCTATTATAGGCCACTCCGTCGACTTTACTTACTTACTTACACACACACACAAGGTGTGTCAAAAAAGTATCGACATGTTTTTTGTACTTTTTGACATACCTTCTATACTTAAAAAAAGTAACGTTCCTTTCATTCCTTATTTCTATATTGAAAATACAGCTTAAAACTTGGTACATTTTTGACACACATTGTATTCTGAAGAAAATTAATGACTGGAACGTTATTTTTTAGAATACAAGATGTGTCAAAAAGTCCAAAAAATATCGATACATATATATAGCACTGTTCCACTGTATCACGGATCTTCAGTGCGGCTACAGTTACCAGATTCGTCATGCCAGGATCGAAACTAGACTGATTCTTCGTCAACACATCTACTTAAGGGAATTCTTACTAATATACATATGTAAAGACTGCTAAGAGTGGTCTATCTGTTTTAAGGATAGCTTTGCAATTTTTGTGTAATGATCAGCCACTACCAAATTATATATATATATATATATATATATATATATATATATATATATATATATATATTTTAAAAAAACTTTTGAGATGAAACAAAGAAATCACAGTGCTCAACTACAAATTTGTAGGAGCTTTTATTTATTTGTTGAATTTTTTAAATATAATTGTTTTCCATAGGCAACTACCCAGGTTTCAGGCTTATTAGCCATCATCAGGTTGTTAATAATTCTTCTGGTGTTTATGCGAAAACATTTCTTGCTGTTATCTTTTTTTTAAAAATTCAACATATATATATATTATTTGTTGTGATACCAAGTTTCTTGGGTCAAGGTGATTCTAGGCTGGTCCTATTCCCTACCAGCAGTTTGTTGTAGAGTTCAGGTTCCGTGTGAGAGCTCAATGTTTAATAATTATAAACAGAGCAAACTTATTTATGAATAAAAAGGCCTTAAATACCATGGGTATCGTGATTATGAACCATTTCCACTCGTGAGTATCTGGGGCCCACATAGCTTCTTCAGACCACGTATATCTTATTTAGACAGGCTGTCTAAATAAAAGATATCTGAAGAAGCTCTGTGGGCCCCAGATGCTCACGAGTGGAAATGGTCCATAACCACGATACCCATGGTATTTAAGGCCTTTTTATTCACACACACACACACACACACACACACATATACATATATTATATATGTGTGTGTGTGGTGTGTGTGTGTCACATCCTGTCTTACCTCATCAGTTGGTTCTAAAAGCCTCTAACATAATCCGATTTTTTTAAGTAAACCGAATGTAATGCATCAAAACGAGAACAAGCATCGAAAACTAGCGAAAATAACTCGTGAAATAATACAATTATCGATGAAACGTAAATAACATTAAAAACAAATTTTACGGATATTTTTGAACGAATCAAATGTTATTTACCTTGTGATTTGCGCTTAAAGATACCTTAAGAATGACGTCAAACCAAACACTTTACAATGAATGTAAATCACACGGAGGAATATAACTCTCGTTAAGGCAGTAAAAGAATTTGAAAAATATTTTAATCTTAATTACTAAATAAAAATAAATACAATTGATAAAATTATCTTATTTATCTAGGGACAACATAGCTCAGTCGGTAGAGAATCTTGCTCGGAAACACACTTTTCTGGGTTCAATACTGGCCATCGCCAGTGTATGAGTAGCATAGGGATCTGTGCGGCAAAATAAGGAGCTGGCGGTAGGTGTGGCGCTCCACCTCAGACGCAAGAACGATATCCCTGGTCTAGCGCTAGTGAAAAGGGGATAGAATCCCTCGCCGTCTAGCTGATACCGACTTTAGGCCACCTCGACGACCACTTTTTTTTACCTTATATATTTCTAATGTGTCTTTATTATATTGTAAAGACTCTTTAGCTTCTTTTAGCTTTTATTGTTGATTTTTCATGTATTATATATCTTAAATGTATTTTAAAGGAAAAATTCATTTATTTAAGGTTATTTTATTAGGAAGTAGGTGGCGTTGCTAATTTGAAGATTACAGTGAATATATACTTGAACAATTTTAATCAGTCTAGTTTTAACAGAGATAAAAACTTTGCCATCTTCGTAAGAATCGAAAAAAAAGCAAAAAAAGCAACCCCCCCAAAATAAACCCCCCTCCACCAAAAAAAAAACACGATCCTAGTAACACATTGAATTAGGGACAAAAATCTTAAGACTAACCCCAAAGCTAAACAATCTTACCAACACCGCTTTGAAATAGAAGGGACAGATTTGGATTGACTGAAATAAGCAAATCGTGGACTATGGCAGCCATGGCTAATTTAAACACACCTGGCATATGCTTAACTTATCTTTGAAATGGAGAGCCCATTGTCAGATGTTTACGATAGCAGTGATCACACAACACACACACACGTGATGTATCGAATACATCTGGTAACCTGCTCTCCATTTCGAAGATATGTGTTAAGCATGGTCCAGGTGTGTTTTATTGTGACGGTCAAAATTGTCACAATTTGGAGCGTAACCCCCCCCCCCAAAAAAAAACCCCAAATGAGCCGGAATAACAAAGAATATTGGAAATTACTCAATGCACACGTAGAGCCGGTTTAGAGAACTAAAGCAGTTAGATTGTGTGTGTGTGCATATATGTGTGTGTGTGTGTGTGTGTGTGTGTGTATAAAATAAAAAGAATAAAACATTTTTTCTGAGAACAATACATTTTGCGGTCCTTCTTTTTATAAAATATTAGATTTTCTTCCGTTGGAACCAGAACATATAATATATATATATATATATATATATATATATACACCAATATAATAAAATGGAGAATGAATGTGAAAAGTATTAACATATGAAGGTGTCCAATGCTAAAATAGCAGAGCAGTTTTAAAATCATTAAATATTATGGATTTAATATCCCGTAATTACAGTTTCATGCGTACTTGCAATCATCGGACGGTCAATATATATATATATATATATATATATATATATATATATATATGTGTGTGTGTGTGTGTGGTGTGTGTGTTTTTTTCTATTGACACATGCATTAGGTACAATAGTGGCGTCAAATAACTGCCATTTCTCCCCCCCCTCCCAAGTTGGGAAGATTCTTTGTAAGATTTTTGTGTAAAGGATCATTGTATGATAAAGTCATCTCTCTGCTCTTTGGGCCAAGGTAACACCGAGAAATCCTGTTCATATTTAAAAACAAAATCAGCCATCGAAAACCTTATAGTTTGAGTTTGAACACTGATCAAAGAGATTACTGATGACACATCTAAAGTGCACGTTCCTCTTATGAAAATTAGCAGAAGATGAACGTAGGGGTTCCTTTTTCAGTGTGTGTGTGGGTGGGAGTCGTTCCAAATTATTGCATCTTTTCTCAGTCACTTCATCTTTATCAGTTATATCGACTATTCCTTTTGATTTGACGGAGAGTGGGGTCGAGTAAAGAATTAAACGTTTCACTAAATCGATATCCGCCCCTTACCACTTCCCGGAGGAACGAGAATGAAGAGTGCCATTGTTTTTCTTTCACGCTTGTCTCTTGGCGACATTGCGAATAAATAGACTCGTCGAAAATTCCTTCGAAAGCCATGAATGGATTCCGATATTAAATTTTTGGTTTGAATTTGGCGAAGTTCAACAGAAATAGCGAACATCTTTTTTTAGGGATATTATTTGGTGGTAGCAGTGGTGATGGTGGGGTTAAACACCTTGAAAAATGGTACATTTACTTCACCAACACCACCACCACCATCCCTCTAGCAAATAATGTTAAAGTCTTTTGTTAATGTTCCGATGGAGAAAAAAAAAGAATATAAAATATAACGTATAAATCATATGCAACCCTGAAGCTCTTCAGAGTCGAAATTATTGAGTTGAGTGTAATTTCTTTTTTACATGAAAACTGGTAAAATCTTTAAAATAGATTTGCCTAGAGTCGTGTTTGTTTACTATTAGTTCTTTTTGAATGTTGAAAATTAAAATCTACAACTAGAAGATCCGTGAACACGTTGGGGCTCCCCTTACAACGACAATCCATGAGGGTATTCATACTTCTATTTAAGATAGAGAGGGATTCTAATCAGCATTTCATTTGTTTGTTTGTATGTTTAAGTTTTCTAACGGCACATCAACCTCTGTGGGTCATTTAATGCCAAAACGGTTATTTTGGATTTTAGTCTTTAAAGTAGTGGTTCTATGGAGATATTCGGTTATGTTTTGTTATATCTTGTTGCTTTTAAAAAAAAAAAATTTTTTTTAGAAAATTTAAAATGTTTTCAGGGCTTCTCAGCATTTTATAGTTAACAGCGATTAATAACAGTATTGATGGCTTAATTCCGAAGGAAGTAAAGGATTCTAATTAATATTTTACAGTTGACGACGATCCGTGATGGATGAAGTGAAGAATTTTAATTAGCATTTCTTTGACGGAAAACGAGAAAGGAAAGGGAACAAGACATTGTCTTGCCTGTCGGGATCGAACTGCTTCCTCCCGCATGCGAAAACAGATGCGATGTAGGAACTGGACGGACGCAAGGTTTGACTGACGTGCCCGATGTTTGGTTAAATGCCCATAAATGACAAGTGAGTTGAGCGCTGGTAGTGAGCAGCAGCAGTCGACGAAGCGCTTTGCGAACAACCCAGTAAAGAAATGGATTTTAGTCCAACAGAAACAAAACTAAATAGGAAATGTGATTTTGAACTGCTAAAGATTATTTCGACTACGACGACAGATTTTTCAGCTGCTAGACGAAGATGAAGAATGTGTTGACCAACAGAGGGTCCGGCTTGTGAGAAGACGGAGAACTTGCTTGTTTTTTTTTTGTTCCCCCTCGGCGGGAGCTTGTTGAATCGAAGGTCTATTTCGCCCCATATATCCCCCCTTTTATAATTTCATAGTAACAGCAATCAGTGATGGTATTGATGGTTCTATTTAGGATGGAGTGAAGGACTCTAAATAGGAATTAGAATTTCATAGTTAACAGTGATATATCATGATTTTGGTATTTCTATTTGGAATGGAGTGAAGATTTTAATTAACATTTCATATTTAACAGCTGCCCATGATGATATTAAAAAGGAATGAAGGGTTCTACTTAACATTTCATAGTTTTCGTTAGAATCATTTTTTGGTGATTGATTTTGAAGGTTATCACAATGCATGTGTAAAGAGAAATGAGGTAACTATGTTTACCTTTGATTTATTCTTAATATTTCGAGATAAAAATCCTTTCATCAGAATATTTCAGAAAGTCTGTAGCTTGTTGCTATGATTTGTCCATTCTGTTGTGTGACTAGTGATATCTTCCAAATTCTCTGCGTGTAAGTCACGGTGTATGTGTTAATGTTTGCGTGTCTGTCCAACAATGTCTTAGTATCATTCTAGGCTTGGGCCTACCTTTTTTTAATTGTTATACCGGCCTTAGTAGTTTGTGTTTATGTGTGTGTGTTCTCTCCAGGCACAGCTGATTTTTTAAATACCTTCATCTGTTAACTTAGTCTGTAATTGTGATAGCCTACAAAATCAACCACCAAACCAATATAAACAATACTTCAAGCAAATTATAAACTCTTAATTTTTTTTGAATAAGTGTTTTTGCGAAGAAATCTTTTAAAGAGTTTTTTTTTATAAGAGTTGATATGACACAAAAAGCGAAGAAAAATACCTATCCATGACCAGCTGACAGTGAAATCTACACTTATGAGATATTTGTTAGGCATTTGTGAGCTATATTTCAAATTAAGCGGTAACTGTTTTAGTTGGTTGGAATTTTACGGCAGATAAACACTTATTGGGTTATTTCATGCAGTGAATGATTTTTAAAAAATCCACTCTTGATGCGTATTAATTTAAAAAAATTCAAACTCAATTATTTTTAACACCATTTATTTAAACTCATTTTTTCTATTTAACCAGTAGGGTTTGTAGGAACTCTCCTGCATCAGGAGACAAGAAGCTGGAAGATTAATCCCTTTAGCGGCTTGGGAGAATTCGGCCATTCAACCCCGGGTGACAGCCGTTAAGGGACAACAGAACAAACCCCCTCAGTACTTTCAGGGAACCCCCTCTTAGCGAGGGAGAATTATAATTGTGAGTACAACTTGGTACTTTTGTACAACATTGTTTTTTATTGGTTACATTGGTTAAACATGGTAACTTGTATGTGTGCCTTTTCCTTATAATTTTATTTTTATACTTCATTAATTTTGTTGGAGGCTCGCACGATGTACCGAGCCATGTACTTCTTCTAACCCAACAAACCCATTAGTGGGACCCTTATAGGTACTATCACTCCGGGTCAGAGTAGGCCTGGGAATAATGCCAATGAAGGGGTACTCCACATTCCAAAAACTCCGGAACTGGAACTTCACCATTAGATGCACTTTAACGTCATACCCAGAACACATCTTTAGGCGTTTGTCGTATAGAAATGTTTTCTAATATAAAGGTGGTGTTGCTTTACTGATTCATACCGGAACTAAAGAGACATTGAGCCGACTTCAACATTTATTTGATAAAAGGTTGGGGTTTGTAATAAAGGCAATAGGGTGCACAGATCATATAGGGATAGGCTTAGAGGACCATCCGATTGTCGGAGGAGGCTTCTCCAACCGCCCGTCTAGCCTAAGAGGCAAAGTGGTTATTACATGTCATGGGAAAAAATGAAAGAGCTTCAAAGGAAATTTATATTTTATATTCTATGCAGAAGCATGTCCAAATTTCAAATAAAAAATGAAGCATATTTGCTATGATATGACAATCATACACAATCTCACTCAATAATTTCACTCAAACCGATGTTTATACATTTTATTTACTTCGTACCCCACTTTACGAGTTCGGCACAAGGCCTATTAACGTGGACACCCACAAACCGAAGCTCATGGGTGGTTGGGAAAAATTGCGTCGATCCCATCAGGATTCCCCTCAATGGGTGCGCCTCAGGCTCTGGGCAAAAAACCCAGCCTGCCTTTAAATCGAGGCAGCAGTATTGCCTGGGGGACACCCCTCGGGATGACGCTATTAACTTGTAAAGATCCGGGCCGGAGCCACTGGACCCCCACCCCGTGGCGAGGTGTGTTGATACATGTGCAGTATATCTCATTTTGTTTAAGTTACATCAAGCTGCATTTAATGGATTGTCAATCCATCTAAGGTTAATTAAGCCTAGAAGTTAGAGAATTGTTGTGTACATAATTCGTGGTCCTACGATTTATGACTGTTAGTGTAGTTTTTGAATTAAAATTCGTTGAAATTTAAAATCGGAGGAGGTTAAATGATTGACACTCGGTAACATCAAGTTCTGTCACTGATGAAGCGTGAAAAACAGAAGTTTAGTTTTAGTTTAGTAAAAATTTTAGCGGAAGACACTATGATGTAGACATCGACCTTTGCTTTACTCAGGCCACAAATTGAAAATAGAAAGATGGGATCACTCAAAATATAAGCCTTATGTCGTCTTTGGGAATAATGGCAAATCAACTTCTACAGAACCAAGAGAAGAAATAAAGTCAGACCAGCATCTTTAGAGAATGTCTCAGCTATGCAAGAGACGACAAAGTAACACCATCTACTAGAACTACTCAAGCAAGTAAGTAGAGTAACTATTTAAAAATGTGGAGCATTATACGAAAGCAGCTCTCCCGTCTCATAAGATCTCTCTTATGTGTGTATATAATATATATATATTATATATATATATATATGAAAGTAAATACACAGCGATGGTGTTTATGATATGCTTTTTTTTAGGCGACAATTTTCTGGGAGAATATGTGCTTATTGAAGTCGTACCTAATTTTTGAAAGTTAATTAATAAATAATGATATTAATATAGAGTGGGATACCTATTTAAATGTAAGGCTAAACAAATCGAGAAAATCAATCTCTGTGTGTACATTTCGGCCTATTAGGCTCATCAGCAGAGCTATAGATAGAAGACCGCCTTGTGAGTGATTCGAAACCGACCGTCAAGCTGACGGGCGAGCATCTTAACCCTACACCAACCGGACTTTCTTAGATTTTTCGTTTTTGTTTAGAAGTAGGTTACTATTCCTCTTATAGTGACTTCTACACGACAATATGAGAAGTAAATACACAGCGATGTGTTTATGATATGGCTTTTTTTTTTTAGCCGACAATATATATACCCAGTAAAAAATATTACACGATCATATTTAGATTTTTTGAGAAGTTGCAAGTCATGGACTGTACAATCTCTAAGATTCAGTCCTAAGGATCACGGCTCGCCAAGGTGGTAAACATGTACCCCATTGGGGGATTTTACCCTTCTGCAGAGATTCAGTCAACAATAGTCTATGTTGGAATATTTTTGTATATAAGCTGTGCTGCAAATCAACTACTATAAATTTATAGACAAAGCGAGGTCACGTGGTTTAAACCCCAGCCAACCAACAGCCCGAATACGTGTGTGGTTAACTAATTAATCGGCTGATATTGACAGACGTCCATTGGACGAATGACCTGCAAGACTGAGGAGCACCAAGGAACAACCAAAGGATCATACCCAATATTAAGGGACACAAAGGAGGAACGCAAAGTTTCTTCACTAAGATCGCGCTCTGCTTACACAAAGGATCTCCGCTGGCCAATGCTCTTGCCGAAGCCTAAAGGATGGTCACAAAAATGGTAACAGTCTACAGCCCAAGCCGAAAGGGCGGTAACTGTTTTAGTCAAATATTTGACTTGGACATTTGTTTATTTAGATGTTTATGTCCCAAGTATAAACTGTCCCTCCGATTCAAAGCGGTGTTTTAAGGTGGTTTAGTTTGATGTGTTTAATCCATTTCGTTGGAGGAAGAGGGATAGGGTCAGAGTTTGGAGACATTTTATTTATTTGTCGTCGTGATATCGTCAAAGACATTTCGAAAAATTTCAGATGATAAATTTTGATGGATTGATAGATATTCTCACAGACGCTTTAAATTGGAATATGACTGATTATAACGATTTCCCTTTACAACTACGGCAGCCCAAAACATTACTATATATATATATATATATATTATATATATATATTATATATATAGACGAGAGAGAGAGAGAGAGATAGAGAGATATACATATAATCGAGAGAGATATAAGAGATATATATATATATAGAGAGAGAGAGTATTAGAGAGAGATAGGGATATTATAGAGAGATAGAGATATATAGAGAGATAGAGATATTAGAGAGAATATATATAAGAGAGATAGAGATAGAGAGAGATAGAGATAGATAGAGATATAGAGATAGATAGAGAGAGAGATATAGAGATAGATAGAGATAGATAGAGATATAGAGATAGAGAGAGAGATATGAGATAGATAGAGATTAGAGATAGATGAGATATAGAGATAGATGAGAGAGAGAGAGATTAGAGAAGATATATAGAGATAGATAGAGAGAGGCGAGATAGAGAGAGAATATAGAGATAGAATGATAGAGAGAGATATATATATTTAGAGAGAAGAGATAGATAGAAATAGATAGAAGAGAGATATAGGATAGAGAGAGATATAGAGATAGAGAGAGATATAGAGATAGAGAGAGTAGAGAAGATATATAGAGATAGAGAGAGAGATATAGGGAAGAGAGAGGAGATATAGGATAGAGAGAGAGAGATATAAAGAGATAGATAGAGATATAAAGAGATAGATAGAATACAAAGAGATAGAGATACAAAGGATAGAGAGAGAGATGTTTAATCCATTTCGTTGGAGAGAGAGGGGATAGGGTCAGAGTTTGGAGACATTTTATTTATTTGTCGGCGTGATATCGTCAAAGACATTTCGAAAATTCTCAGATGATAATTTTGATGGATTGATAGATATTCTCACAGACGCTTTACAAGTTGGAAGTTATGACTGATTATAACGATTTCCCTTTACAACGTACGGCAGCCCAAAACATTAATATATAATATATATATATATATTTATAATATATATTATATATATATATATATATATATATATATATATATATTAATATATATATAGAGAGAGAGAGAGAGAGAGAGATAGAGAGATATTATATTATCGAGAGAGATATAGGGATATATATAATATATATGAGAGAGATATATAGAGAGAGATAGGATATATAGAGAGATAGAGATATATAGAGAGATAGAGTATATAAGAGAATATATATAGAGAGAGAGATAGAGATAGAGAGAGATAGAGATAGATAGAGATATAGAGATAGATAGAGAGAGAGATATAGAGATAGATAGAGATATAGAGATAGATAGAGATATAGAGAGATAGATAGAGAATATAGAGATAGTAGAGAGAGATAGAGAGATATAAGAGATAGATAGATAGAGAGAGATATATATTATAGAGAGAGAGATAGATAGAAATAGATAGAGAGAGATATAGAGATAGAGAGAGATATAGAGATAGAGAGAGATGAGAAGATATATAGAGATAGAGAGAGAGATATAGGGAAGAGAGAGAGATATAGGATAGAAGAGATATAAAGAGATAGATAGAGATAGAGATAATAGAGATAATAGAATAGAAGAGATACAAAGAGATAGAGATACAAAGAGATAGAATATAGAGGAGATACAAAGAGATAGATATATAGAGGAGATACAAAGAGATAGATATATAGAGGAGATACAAAGAGATAGATATATAGAGGAGTACAAAGAGAGATAGATATAGAGAGGAGATACAAGAGAGATGATATAGAGAGGAGATACAAAGAGAGATAGATATAGAGAGGAGATACAAAGAGAGATAGATATAGAGAGGAGATACAAGAGAGAATATAGGAGAGATACAATAGATATAGAGAGAGATACAAAGAGAGATAGATTATAGAGAGGAGATACAAAGAGAGATAGATATAGAGAGGAGATACAAAGAGAGAGATAGATATAGAGAGGAGATACAAAGAGAGATATATATAGAGAGGAGTCAAAGAGAGATAGATATAGAGAGGAGATACAAAGAGAGATAGATATAGAGAGAGAGATACAAAGAGAGAATAGATATAGAGAGGAGATACAAGAGAGATAGATATAGAGAGGAGATACAAAGAGAGATAGATATAGAGAGGAGATACAAAGAGAGATAGATATAGAGAGGAGATACAAAGAGAGATAGAATTAGAGAGGAGATACAAGAGATAGTAGATTAGAGAAGATACAAAAGTAGATATATAGAGAGAGATACAAGAGAGATAGATATATATAGAGAGAGAGATACAAGAGGAGATAGATATAGAGGAGAGATACAAAGAGAGATATGTTATAGAGAGGAGATACAAGAGAGATATATATAGAGAGGAGATACAAAGAGAGATAGATATAGAGAGGGAGAACAAAGAGAGATTAAGATAAGGAGGAGATACAAAGAGAGATAGATATTAGAGAGGAGATACCAAAGAGAGATAGATATAGAGAGGAGATACAAGAGAGATAATATAGAGAGGAGATACAAAGAGAGTAATATAGAGAGGAGATACAGAGAGATGATATAAGAGGATACAAGAGAGATAGATATAGAGAGGAGATACAAAGAGAGATAAGATATAGAGAGGAGATACAAAGAGAGATTATATAGAGAGGAGATAAAAGAGAGATATATATAGAGAGGAGATACAAAGAGAGATAGATATAGAGAGGAGATACAAAGAGAAGTATATAGAGAGGAGATACAAAGAGAGATAGATATAGAGAGGAGATACAAGAGAGATAGTATAGAGAGGAGATACAAAGAGAGTAGATAAGAGAGGAGATACAAAGAGAGTAGATTATAGAGAGGAGATACAAAGAGAGATAGATATAGAGAGGAGATACAAAGAGAGATATATATAGAGAGGAGATACAAAGAGAGATAGATATAGAGAGGAGAATACAAAGAGAGATAAGATATAGAGGGAGATACAAAGAGAGATAGATATAGAGAGGAGATACAAAGAGAGATAGATATTAGAGAGGAGATACAAAGAGAGATAGATATAGAGAGGAGATACAAAGAGAGATAGATATAGAGAGGAGATACAAAGAGAGATAGAATAGAGAGAGATACAAAGAGAGATAGATATAGAGAGGAGATAACAAAGAGAGATAGATATAAAGAGAGATACAAAGAGAAGATAGATATAGAGAGGAGATACAAAGAGAGATATATTATAGAGAGGAGATACAAAGAGAGATATATATAGAGAGGAGATACAAAGAGAGATATAGATATAGAGAGGAGATACAAAGAGAAAGATAGATTATAGAGAGGAGATCAAAGAGAGATAGATATAGAGAGGAGATTACAAAGAGAATAGATATAGAGAGAGATCAAGAGAGATTATAGAGAAGGAGATACAAGAGAGATAGATATAGAGAGGAGATACAAAAGAGATAGATATAGAGAGGAGATAAAAGAGAGATAGATATAGAGAGGGAGATA
This sequence comes from Doryteuthis pealeii, assembly GCA_023376005.1. Taxonomy (NCBI): domain Eukaryota; kingdom Metazoa; phylum Mollusca; class Cephalopoda; order Myopsida; family Loliginidae; genus Doryteuthis; species Doryteuthis pealeii. Next base: position 16,778,706 of record CM042142.1, read on the forward strand.
CAAAGAGAGATAGATATAGAGAGGAGATACAAGAGAGATAGATATAGAGAGGAGATACAAAGGAGAGATAGATATAAGAGGAGATACAAGAGAGATAGATATAGAGAGGAGATACAAGAGAGATAGATTAGAGAGGGATAAAAAGATAGATATAGAGATAGGAGATGAGAGATACAAAGAGAGATATATATAGAGAGGAGATACAAAGAGGAATAATATAGAGAGGAGATACAAGAGAGATAGATATAGAGAGGAAGATTACAAAGAGATAGATATAGAAGGAGATACAAAGAGATAGATATATAGAGGAGATACAAAGAGATAGATATTATAGAGGAGATACAAAGAGATAGATATATAGAGGAGATACAAAGAGATAGATATATAGAGGAGATATAAAGAGATAGATATATGTAGTATATTAAGAAAATTTGAAAAAAACACTGGTTTAAATGAGTTAAATGGTAAGTTTAAACCGTGTTTTTCGTTTTTTGTTAATATACTACATACGTCGGATTCACTTCCTTGTTCTTCACATTCTTATAATATATATTATATATTATATTATATTATATATATATATGTGTGTGTGTGTGAGCCGAGGAGAGAGAGAAAAAGAAATAGATAGAGAGAAATAGAATAGATAGTAAGAAAGAGAAATAGATAGAGAGTAATAAATAGAGAGAGACATAGAGAGAGAGAGAGAGAGGATTATATATATATAGAGAGAGAGATAGATAGAGAGATTTGAGTATAATGATTAAATCTTTCAGCTATTAATCTAACGTCATTTCACTTAGTGAATAGTCAAGTTCTTATTTGAAGACAAGAAGAAGCAGCAACAGAAACCACAAAAAAAGCAATGAATATTTCTTTGAATCCTTTTATGGTTTTAAAAGGTCAATTAAGATGTGGAAAGACTTCGGCTTTTAATCCGTTCAAATTAATCAGAATAGACGTATCGACAAATTTAAAAGTAAATTGCATTGCATGATTGGCTTGCGCAATTGTCATACATGATTGGTTGATAATTACTGCCGAATACGATTGGCTGATAATTATTAACGGATATGATTGGTTGATAATTATTAGGGGGGTATGATTGGTTGATAATTACTAGTTAATGGGTTTGATGGATAATGATTAGGGTAAAAGGATGAAGATGATCGGACTCTTATGAGTAGACTGCCGGAATTACGGTCAAGTGTGCCAAGACGTCTTTGAATTGAATAATTCTTTGAAGTAGGACTCTTAGGAATTGACGATAAGTCTTATAATTGCTTAATGTCAGTGTTCCCTTTCATACAAATGAAGTCTACAAGACAATGAAAGAAACCGGATAAACAGAGGCGAGTAGTCGGGATACTCGGTAATGCCCGGTCAAAAGATAACAGACAGAATAATATTTTGATTTTTCGGACTGTTGTATAGACCAAACAGAGATGAACACTATTGAAGGAAGTCAGTCAGTCTACTATTGGTTTGAACAATGTGACTGGCCAAGCACAACTGAACCAGTGTCAAGACAACTGGTACTTATGGGAATTCAGAATAGTCCACTCATGCATTTGGGTGATTCCATTCTCTGAGTCCTGATTGGCTACTTGGTTTGTATAATCCTCTGAGGCTTCATAAATATCCTGCCATTGTGCAGTAGTCTTTGCGGCAAACCAGATTCATATTGGGTTACGACTGCTTGCTGCCTTGTCTTACTAGTATGATTATTCTACAAACACAATAAAGGAACCAATGATTGAAAAGGTTGGATCAAATTGTTTTTAAAGTAAATTATTTTAATAATAAAAATGTCGGAAAATAACTGACGCCATTGGATTTTACGCTTCAAGCAGGAAACGCCAAAAAACAACACACACACACACACACACACACACACACACATATATGAAGATCGTGACGTTTCTTGTGATGCATCTCGAATCGATAGGCGTGCAAAAAGAATGACGTCATTATTTGAAGGTGATCTTTAAAAAGTTATTCGTCGCTTTATTTGATCAACAGAAAAAAAAACTATTCAAAATGATTTCCCATGTTGGTCATTGACTATGCATTGGCACACAGGGAACACCTAAAGAAGGCCTGAGGATACAGCGGTCGAAACTTTATGTTTTTACATACCACAATGAAGATGAGGACAATAGTCCTAACAATAAATGAAATCACCGTTTCCGCTAGATCAGCGCGATTAAGCAGCAATAAGCCCGTTCAAATAATTAGATTGGTGATCATTTAAGCAACGACAGGTACTGTAAGCAACCCGATATCAAAATGACTTGATCGGCATTAAATGATCCGAAAAGGGTTGATATGCCGCAAGCCAAACCAAAAAGTCAACCTAAAAATCAAAATAATACACATCAAGCCTTATCTAAAATATTCAAACAAAATCTATCAATAATCGAGATTCGCTTCCGGTTTTTGTCTGTACCAAAAATTACGTCACTTCTTACGTCACATTACCCCAAATCGTCATAACATAGAATAAATACTCAAAATTTGAACATGCAACATTAGACAGTCCTCATTGTTTTTTAAAACAAGTTTTAATAAATACATGACTGGTATTATATATCTATATATAGTTTGTTTTATTTTAATACATATTTAAAGTTTACATTTCAAATTGTTTTATTTTTTAATCCTTTAATGAATTTGATGATTTTACTTACTTAGGGTACAAACTCGCAGACATTGAATTTTTTACTCCCACCCCTCAGGCAATATGTTTCAAAATTCTATTTTTACATCGCCCGGAGGACGTTTTTTTTATTTTGTACTAGTATATGTAATGGAATATCTGACATAATTAGGAATATAGTTTTCTTGCTTACAGTCAGGCAAAGGGAAAATATTAGACAAAATTGTAAATATAAAAATTGTACAACATTGCGTATAGATAATCGATCATATGGAAATCTGGTCTCTCTGATAGGATAAAGCGAGAATTCTTCCAATCTGTAGCCGTATCAGTTCTACTGTATGGCTGTACGACTTGGACCCTAACGGAACTCTAAGAAAATAAAAAACTAGATGGGAATTACACAAATATGTTACATTGCTGTGTTGAACAGATCCTTGAAGTAATACCTCACAAAAGAAGCTATATGGCCACATACCTCCCATCACACAAATCCTCCAAGTATGTATTTATCAACACACTTCGCACGAGCAGTATTTCACACAAAGCTGTTTGCATCTCACATAGCGTTAGTACCCTCGGGAAAGGTCTGTCTGTCTCTCCCTGAAGAACTTTCTAATCGAAGAACTCTTACTCTCACACACATCAATTAGCGATGTCAATGTGGGTATGCAACATAATATCACATTTGGTACCGTGGCCATACTTGTTCACATACTATGGTCGATAGAAAGTGATAGAAACAGACAGATAGATAGAATGATAAATATATAAATAGATAGATAGATTTTGTAAGTCAAGGTTCGGCTGTATTTGATTTACTGGGAAAGGTACGAATCCAACTATTCTGTCTCCAGCTCTGTGTGAATAATAGTACAGATTTTAAGATTGGTATACCAACCGGTCTATGGAAAGGAATACTCTGAATTCAAACCTGTTAAACCCCGCTTAAGAAATTGTCAATGTGTCACACCCTGCTCATGCGGTGGGTTTGGTATATATGTATATATATATATATATATAATGTGTGTGTGTGTAGGTAAATTATTGACTTTTTTCCTAACACGGGCATCGCTTGATTATCTTGTCGGTGTGAATTTTTTACCCGATCAGCTGTTTCTTCTTGGGAAATAATATTTAACTTCCTTTCTTCTTTCCGTCTCTAAATCGACATTTCTTTTACCAATTTAAGCATTTTATGAGTTTTGCAATCTTAGGCATTTTGTTTTTGCTTGGAAATAACTTCCAATGTTTTCTACTCTCTCCCTCTCATGTGATGCAACAATACGACTCCTTTTTCGGAAGGTTCAATTGTGTTATTTTCTCTCTCTCACATGCGATGCAACAATATTTATTTTTCGCAGGGTTCAGTTTTTTCTCTCTTTCTCTCCCATGCGATGTAAAAATATAACAGTTCTTTTTCGGAAGGTTCAGTTATGTTGTTGTTCTCTCTCTCTCTCTCTCTCTAATATTGTTTTTTCGGAAGGTTCAATTTTGATCTTTACTCTTTCTCTCTTATTTACTAACTCACTTTTTCTCTCTCAAACGATGCAACAACGAGTTCTTTTTCGGAAGGTCAATTTTGTTCTTCTCTCTCTGCCCCCTCTTCTCTCTCCCATGCGATGCAACCATATAACTGAGTTACAATTTTGTTCTATCTCTCTCTCTTGCAACAATATAACGTTCTTTTAAGATTGGAACATGATTGGATGCCCTGATCTCGTAGTGTGAGGCTCTAGTCTCGTTGCGAGTCACGTTTCGCTGAGTTTTTTAATAAATATATTCGTTCATTTGATAGTCTACGTGTTATAGTTTTTATTTATTTATTTTTTATTTGTCTGAATTTTTAGTTTGTTTTTATGTTTTATTATAGCAGTTCTGTTGTTTTCTAGATTCCCCCCCCCCCCCGAATTTTTCCATCGGTCGGTCTGCAAATAACAAAATTACTTTTTTCTAAGTCTGACTTGCTGAACTCAACACTCTGAAATTGCCGATATCTATAAAGAAATCTTTGTATAATTATCGTTATTTGTTACTAAACATCGATACTGTTTCTAACCTCAGTCAGTTTGGTAGACCCCCACAACTGTTCTCGGAATTTTCAAAGTTTGACTTTTGGAAACTCCCAAATCTCTTGGAGATAATGTCCGTAACGAGGCTGGTCAATTGATGAACTGAATTTTTCGACCGACAATTTCTAGAATTGGTTGTAATTATATATACTAGCAAATATATGCACCCTCCGGGTGCAAGTATTTAAGTTTTAATGTAATAAAATATTGTATTAAATTAGAAAGGCTAATGAAACTAAATAAGAATACAGATAAAAAGATTTGAAACAGAGGGAGTATAATAAAAGATTTGAAACAGAGGGAGTATAATAAAAAAATGAACAACTGAAACTTACTCTTCCATCTCCTTCTCTTTCATTGTTATTTTTTCTAATTTAAGTATTTAGTTAAAAGAGTAAGTAAAGATAAAATGACAGTTATTTTATCTTGTTAATGGATTTCATTTAAGATTCATTGAAGAGATTTTGCTTATATTCATTAAAATAAAAACAAACAGTTAGAAATCGATAATACTAAGCACATATTTATTAAATTCGATTTTTAATATCAATATGCAAATTAGCCTTCCTGTTCACATTGTAAAGCGCTATTTTGTTGTATATATAAATATAATTGCATGTTGTCAGTATGTAGACATAGTTAACAGTTTAATAATAAGACAATTTATTAATAATTGAGGTTTAAATAAAAATAAAATCATGGAGAATGTGATGTCAATAACTAAGAGAATTGTGACTTGAGTAGGAATATAGTTTCGGTTACAGACAGAAAAACACACAATCTCCATTATAATAAGATATATATATGTTGTATAGCCTGCTGCTGGACTTCAATGAAACCACAGACACGTGTATATAAAAATATGACCCGTCTTTATTTTTTTCGGTTTGTAGGTGGTGAGGAGCACAGAGTGTTCACAATGAAAATGCTCGAGGGAATTGGTGACGGGAGGCGACGAGGTTATGCTCACGGCTGACTCGCTGCGGACTGATTGCCCTTCGAAATCCACTAACCTTTATATACGATAAATATGCCCAAGCATTTTTTAATCTTTTGATCTGATAACGGACAGACTTCCCTTTTTTATATATTTCTTTATCTTTCTTTCTTCACCGGAAGATTTTTCTTCCGTTGCACGATATGCAACATATATACCAGATGATTGAAAACTAACTCCTTATTTCAAACTACGAATTATTTTTTTCATAACAGTTACATTTTTGAAGATTTGATTTTGAAGAATTGATTTCTATGCAAGATGGGATGCCTACACATTTTGCTACTGTTATTCGTGAATGGCTGAATCACTATTTTTATATTTCTGTGTAAACGGGGTCCACATGAGCGGCCTGACAGAAGCCCTGATTTACCAGCCTGTGACTTTTTTCTTTGGGGTTGGTTGAAGGAGCAATGCTACTATACGAAACCAATTTTTGAAGAACTTGAAAGCCGAATACAAGAATCAATTTCTGTTATTCCACATGACTTCCTGGTAAGATCTATTGATGTGATTCCCAAGCGGCTTGAGAGGCTGGAGGTGAATGCTAATGTTCATATAGAATTTTAAATAAAACTATGTTATGTGTGTTCTTTTCATATTCATCTTTTGTAAAAATAATGATTGAGAAATGAATTTTATGATTTTTAAAAATAGGGAAGGGCGTTACTTTTCACAATCACCATATATACAAAAGAAAATTATGATGGTGTCCTCGGGCTTTACATATCGCCACCCACGGGAAACAGGTGACCCGGTTACATTATTCATGAGCAGTTATAAATTATGAACGTACCTGTAGTTAGAATTTTGAATTAGGGTCCGTTAACTTAAAAATGACTGGGTCCGTGGAAAGTCACTGGGGCTGATGAGTGACAACTGTAACATTCCAACTGAGCCTCCGGTATACAGGCGTGAGAATAGGTTTTAGTTTAGTTAGGCAGTTGCGAGCTGGCACATATCAGAAAGGATTTCTTCCAACTCACCGCTGGTAGAAAAATATAGAGTTGAAAAAAAAAAACTTGATCAAGAAACACCAAGTCTTGTGTTAATTGAATGTTAAGAAAAATGTCCAGCCCAACCTGAAGAAGAATCAGCACCCAGCAGAAGCCCACTCGATGAAACATGGCGTCCAGACGAGTAGACGAAGTAAGCAGAATGTAAAGTAAAACTATCACCTATCATCTCTCTCTCTCTCACACACAATCTCTCCATTATATACCTGATGTTTTATATGGATATATAGTTATTTACTAACCTTAGTTTAGATGTGGCACAAGGCCAGAAGTATTAGGCGCTCAATGAAAATCGAACACACTATCTACGGTCTGCAAATCTAGCTTGTTAACCATTACACTACGTAAGGTGCCCATGACGGTATATATGAATATATAACACCCCCACTTGGCGGTATACCCTTGGTACTGCCTTAGCCTATAAGTCGGCAGAGAAAAAGATAATTCTAACAAAACTGAATTCAATAGATATCTAAATCTGCTAATGGCCTCAGCGACAAGCAGAATGGGGAGTACCGTGGTATAATATATGACGTCGTGGATTGAGACAGTCGAGCTATAACGTTCACTTTCGGAATAATAAAATAAGTAAAGTCGTCGGGGTGGCCTAAAGTCGGTATCAGCCAGAGAGCGATGGAGTCTATCCCCTTTTTCCTAGCGGTAGACTGAGGAGACTGATTTTGGCGTCTGAGGCGGAGCGCCACATCAGCTACTCACTTAACCTCACAGATTTTTGTGTAACTCATACGCTAAGTTGGCGAGAGCCGGTATCGAACCCGGAACCTTGCGGTTTCTAGTCGAACGTTCTAACGACTGTGCTAGACCAGCCCTATACCCTTAGGAAAGGTAGGAATACCCTCCTCTATTGCTTAAATAGTTCTACTACTGTTCTTCTACAAGCCGCTTCCCACCACCAGATAAACTCATATTGACTATGAGCCTTGGGAAAGGTATGAATTCTACTCTCCCTCCAGCTATGGGTAAATAGCAGGGCAGACTGGGTTCTTTAACCATGGCTAGGTAACCAGTCTAGGAGAAGGAAAACTCTGAATTCAAACCTGTTGAACTCCGCTTAAGAAATTGACCTTGTGTCGTATCCTGCTCGTGCGGAGGAGTTGGTAAATATATATATTGACTATGAGAGACCATTTCAATCATAACCAATTGATAAGATTTATGGTGACCACGAAATTGCGATTTATTCAAAACATTCTATTTGCACAAATAATTTAATATATACATATTCCGAAATCTAATAACACTTTATGGAAGAAGTAGACGTAACAGTATTAATTTTTACAGGTTTATTTAGATGTAGACAGAGTCACTGGAGGTATTTGTAAATTACAGAATTAAAATATTTTGGATAAAAAAGAAAGTTCTACTATATTGTTCACTTTAAATTGATTTAATAAGATAATATATCTTGATCATTTTAACTAGCAAATATATGCATATATAAATATTTCCTTTACTCATTTGAACAATTTCGAGGCTAAGAAAAACTATCTTCTACTAGGGGTGGGAGCTACAATTTTAGACAAATAAATTTCTTTGATCGCTTTGTGTTGTGTATGAGTTATCAAATAACAATATTATATTCCGGAAGAAAGATTAACATAGGTTTATTGTCATTTGGTACAAAATATATAAATAAGATAGAGTCTAACGAGCAGCTCTTTAACAACAGTAATTAAATCTCTGTGGCGAGACTAGTTATTACTCGACCCCTCCCTTGTGTAGTCCGTATTATTTTTTTTCTTGTTGGGAAATATCTTCCCTTACAACATCTTGAAAATACTACTTCTGGTTACGAACGGTTCAGTTCTAATATTGGCAATAAAGTGAGTGGGATTTTATTTTTGACCACAGGTATGACTTTTCATTTGCTGATACAAACAACCTCATCTTCTCTTTGTATCTTAGTCAACCACCAACTTTTGTAAGGACACCCTCGCAACTCTAAATCCTTTTCGCTTTTTTTATTTTCTTAAACGATCTTTCACTTTTTCTAGGCGCGATGAGTACGATAGATTTATATAATCTACGGAAGTTCAATCCAGTCATAATCTAGTAATTAGATTTGCAGTGGCCTATAAATTTGCAGTTTTTTCGGATTTTATTTGGCCAAATAATTTAATGTATACAAATCCCGAAATATTTTGTCTTCTTTGGCAATTAGTTTCTTGTAAGTTTTGTTGAAAGTTTCAATGTTTTATGAGATGATATGTGGGGATATTATTTCATATGTGTTGTCGAGGAGTAAGTCCATTATTTTCTGGTTATAGGCTGTTCTATACCACCCGACCGCCCCCCCCAAAAAAAATCTATGGCCTTCCCAAACATCCAGAAATGTAATAACATAGTCTGTACAAATCTCCAAACCACTCAAATTCACTTAGGTGGGGGCTACGATTTGTGAAAGAATGGATTTCTCTTTGATCGTCTTGAAATATACCTTTTCTAGTCTTCCGGTTTTGAGAATATTCCAAAGGAAATTGTAACAGAGTGGCATTTTTCTGTGACCACTGATCAGGCTTTCTTTTTCTTCATATAAGCAGCTTATCTCGTCATCATCTTGTCTTTGTTTCCCAATCAATCGCCTATTTTGTTAGAGACGCCCATCCCCGCAACAGTAAATCATTTCGTTCTTCTTTATAAACGTTTTACTTTTTTAGGAGTGAAGAGTACGATAAACTTATATTAACTACGGAAGTTCAATCCAGTCATAACCTGGTGATTAGGTTTGCAGTGGTCAAGAAATTCGCAATTTTGTTCAGGAACATTTTATTTGGCCAAATAATTTAATGTATGCAAATCCCGAAATGTAATAACATCTTCGGTACGAATCTCTAAACCAGTCGAATCATTAGAAAGTTATTTGCGGAGAGACTTGAAGAGACCAGAGGCAGATTCCGTGGTCAGGTCTCTGTTGTGTAGGCGAACGAATAAGCGGTAGAGTAGATAGTAATCTTTGGTAATAGCCACCTCGCTTGGAATTCATAGATTTTCCAGCAACATTGGAGTCAGAATGACCGTACCAGCAGGTGGAACGTTTGCATATATATATATATATATATATATATATATATATATATATATATATAGGTAATTTGTATTGCAGGAAAGAAAATGAAGCGCTCGATTACAGTTGTAAGAGCTATATTTATTCTTGTAAGTTATACAATCAAAGGCTTTTGTTATAACTGGTTTCAAAGCAGTGCATTAGTTGCTTATCTTCAGACAAACAACTAAGTCACACGAACAATACACATAAGAATGTTTAACAGATACAACATGCAATACCATAACAACATCTATTAATAATGGAGATTGTATTTCTGTCTGTAACAAAAACTACGTCACAGCCTAAGTCACAATATTCTTATGCTATATACACCCAAAATTTGAGTAAGCAATTTTAAAAATTGTTTTTTACTCTCGTCCTTCTTTTTACAGTAACAAGAAGTTAACTAAAAAGTTTACAAATAAATAAATACCTACGATTTTGTGGAAAATATTCAAAATAATTGTTTGATTATTACATGCATACAACATTTTATTTGAGAGGGACGGGGCACAGTTTTCATTTCAAATTGAACAAGCACCCCCTCACACACACAGAATTTGGAAGACATGAGACAGAACAAATGAACAGCCACTAGCAACAACTTCCGTTCTAGTAATCTCCTGTAGATGGGATTTTTATCCCGAAATATTGAGAATAAATCACAGGTTAACAAACAACACCATAGTTACCTTCTTTTTTCTTTACTCTTGCATTGTGATAGCTTTCAAAACCAACCAGCAAACCCATATATATATATATCCCAGCTATTGGTAAACAGTAGAGCAAACTGAATTCTTTAGCCTTAGTAAGGCAACAGGTCTTCGAGTAGAAAAATCTGAATTCAAACCAGCTTTACGCCGCTTAAAACTTGACCGTGTGTCACATCCTATCAGTCGCGGAGGCCTTGGGTAAATACATATATTAGATCTTGTCTCTGAAATTATATATATATATATATATATATATATATATATGTATTGATCAAAGCCTGAAGAAGATACCAGAATATCTGAAACACGTGTTGCGTATGTGAAATAAAAAAAACATTTTTTCTGAGAACGATACATTTTGCGGACCTTCTTTTTTTAATATATATATATATATATATATATATATATATATATATATATATACCAACCCCAACACACGAGTAGGATGTGACACAAGGCCAATTTCCTAAGTTGGTTTGAATTCAGAATTTTCCTTCTTGACTGGTTGCCTAACTAAAGTTAAAGAACCAAGTCTGTCGTATCACTTACCCATAGCTGAAGAGAGAATAGTTGGATTCATACATTTCCAAAGGATATGGGCGTCCCATCGTGGTGTAATAATTATTTCTTTTTCTTTTATTGATTTTACTTTTTTCTTTATAATTTATTTCATTTTCGCTTTTGAAATTTATCAATCCGCACAAACTATCTTGGTTTAAGCGAGAGATGGTCGGAAAATGGTGTTATTTGCCGTGTTGAAATGCGATGAATAGTCGAATTAACTTCATATTTATTGAATGGGGTCGGGGGTGGCAACTATTCGGGTAGAATGAATTTTCCGGTTTAAACGACAATACTTCCAACACATTATTTTGTTATGGCGAGTGTTTACAATACACAGAAAGTTGTTGAGATTCAAAATAACTTTATTTTAATTTTTATTCTTTTTCATTTAAAAAAAATGTACAGAATGAATGATGTTAAGAATTTAAAAAAAAAGAATTAAAAAACAAAAAACAAAACAAAACAAAAAAAACAAGGCAAAAATCAAACGATAAAAGGCGGGAGAAAATTAAATTAAATTATCAGGTCTTGAACTTAGGAGATTATTTTTGTAAACTTCGTTGCGACTAAGTTAAATAACAAAAAAAAAAAAAAAAAAGAAAAAAAAAAGAAAAAAAACGTAAGATCTAACGAGTTAGATAACATTACCGACTAAATCAAAGTAAATTTGAAAGGAAACGCACACAGTTCATAGATTTTTGTCAAAGGCCTAAGTTTCAAACAGGTTCTTTGAATTTTGTCACGAAAGCGACGGGCAAAAAAAATAGAAAAGTAATTTGTCAAACTTTTTCTGATATAATGTTAAACCAGAACGACCCGTGGAAAATTTATAATATATTGTAAATTATAACAACAATATGAAGAAAAAAAACAAAAACAAAAAACACCGATGTCTACTAATACAAATCTAGCCCTGTGGGCTTGGGATTTAAATACACCGACTGTACCCCTGTTGAGGGTTAAGACCTCCCCCCAATGTGGCCACCTAATGGCTGTGGATGGCGACCCGTAATGCTTATGGACGGAACTCTGGAGGCTGAGCAGGATGGCAGGCAACACGACTTTGCCCCTTACTTAGGCTAGACGGGTAACTGATATGGCCCTCTGTGATCAATCGGCTGGTCATGCCAAGCCCTAGAATCTATATAATTATCCCAACCCTAATGCCCTTATGCTAAGCCCAATCCTTTCTATCATATGTGTTAGAAGGCGGTGGCTGAGGGTTTTTATATCCTAGGAATGACGTACGACTATCTGATGTTTCAATTCTGGAGTTCTGAAGATTGTTGATTACCTCTTCATTACCCTTACGGCCAGATCCACTGTCCCAGAGTGGTAATAACTGTTAGGGTTCCATCTATGGGTTAAATAGAAAGTTGAGTTTAAAAAGTATTGAGTATCCATCAAGAATAAAACAAAACTTCTTCGGTATAAAATAATCCAACAAGGGTTGACTTGCTGTAAATCCAACCAACCAGCCAACCTTACAAAAAAAAAAAGACTTTTTATAATTAGAAAATTATCTTTTATTTAGACAGTTATAAATATTCGAGTGAACTTTAGGGCAATTTAGGAAAACAAACTGCTAGCCAATCCCTACTCTGAATAATATCAATGAAGTCCCCTTCACTTGAAATCATAAAATTATTGGTGTTAAACAGGAATACTTCGAACCATATAACTGTGAAAACAAATAATCATTATTCAATAGTAATAGTTATTTGAAAACAAATAAGTGTCTATAAACTCCTTTTTAGATTAGAATATTGGATGCCATGAAATATTATATACAACCCCCAACGACTAGTTGAGGCGCTAGGCTTGCTGACAATTGTGAGTTCGATTCCCACTGAGTGACTCAGTTGAATATAGATTAAGGCTTTAAATTGTATAAAATGAAAATTTGACTTTTCTAGAATAAAAAAAAATATTTTGAGTGCAGAGTGATTGGTTGAAGTTATGGAGAGAACTGGTGTGCTAAGAATGATTTTTGGGTACCATTATAGTATGTGGCCTACCTTTTGAATGTGGCCTACGAAATCATGACTCTCTTATAGTATTTGGCCTAACATAAAAAGCATATTATAAGTTTATAATAATAACTGCTAACCCTAACCCTATTTCAGAATTTTAGAATATTTTAGAATTAAATAGATCTCTGATTCATGTAATTTATGGATAAATTCTTTTTTTAATTATTCTTAATTACTATATACAGCTTATGACTGAATTGCATTTCTTGAAATTGAATACATGTGAAAAATGATTAGTTTCAATAAATTGCCTACTTATGTCTATAAATATACTCTTACTGAGGTACATACTATAACAGAATAAAGAAGGTAGGCTACATACTATAACGACACCGATTTTTGTATGCATGGCCAAAATGTTATGAGTTTCTTTTTTATGAATTAAAATTCATCAAAACTCAGGCACTAATGGTTTATGAGTTTGATATGAGCGGAATCAATCGAAAACATTTAATGTCAAAAAAGTGAAGTCTCAGTCTGTTAAGTTTTTAAGGGTCATAATTGGCCAGTTGATTCTTGGTAGAGAGTCCTCCGATTTGGTTCCTTTGGTAATCCTCTCAGGTAGAGAATCCTAGATTCTTTCGTCGATTATCGCGAGTAGACTGAGAAAGAATCAGCGCTTAAGTAATATATCAGCCACGCAGTATGGCCAGCGATTGGCTAAGGAATAGACCACATGATCTCGCCTAGTCTATAAATATAGTCCGGGAACCAGCACACACACCTTATATACCAAAATAAATCCAACAAGAGGTTTTGCTTGGGTTGCAAGAACCGATTATATGTAAAGTTAGGGTTAGGGTTAGGGTTAGGCCTAAAACCATTGATTCCCATGCTTGACGTAGTAGATGCAAATAGGGTGAATAGCCCTTACGAGGGTATCAGAATCTCACAGCTCAGTGTGGTTCTTCACCTTTACGACATCGGTAAAAACTGCCGAATTGTGCTCCTCATTAACAAAATATTGCAAAACACTGGATTCTCTCTAGTATTTAGGAAGCCATGCTCCAGGCCAGACGTGCTCGACATTTTGCAGTCCAGTGTGGATCATCACCATCATGACTTCAACAAAAGCATCCAGAACTGCCAAATTGTGTCTCATGTTAACAAAATATTTGCAAAACCTTGGATTCATCTTAGTGGAGGCCGTGCACCAAGCCAGGCGAGTTCGGCTCCTCGAAGTCCATTGTAGTACATCACCATCATGATCTCGGCAAAAAACATTCGGGGATACCGAATTGTGTTTTATGTTACCAAAATATTGCAAAACCTTTGACTCACCCTAGTAAATAAAGTAAGTAAACTTGGTGGAGTGGCCTATTTTCGGTATCAGCCGGACAGCGAGGGAGTCTATCCCTTTTTTCCTCGCATTAAACCAAAGATATTATTTTGCTGAAGTGGAACACCACACCTACCATCAGCTCCCCATTTTACCACCCACATCAGATAACCCAATCTGTGCTACTCATGCGCTGAGTTGGCTTGGACCGGTATTGGACCAGAAACCTTGCAATTCCCTGGCGGTTGCTCTACCGACTGAGCTAAACCGGTCCCCAGTAAATAAAGCAAGTAAAAACTTTGCTAATAAGATGGAGAAGAGAAAGCTACAAGTTCTGATCTTTCTTTTCGGTTTCTAACGCATTTCGCCAGCGTCATCGGATCCGTGCCAAGGGGAGAGGAGAGGTAACTATTAACCCCAACCCCAGCCGCTTTACGACACCTAATGTTGCAACACGGATCATAAAACCTTGGCACAAATAAGATATTGGAATTCTTTTTGCTGTTGAGCATTGGGCAAAAATGGGCATCTGGCATGTCGAGTAGAACCGGCAGAGTGAAATGAAGAAGACCGAAGATAGAGACGATGATAGAGATGATGCTAAATTGTGGGTCGAGCGAGATTGTATGACGTTAAGATGGTTAGTGCCAGAGGAATGGGAAAAAAATTCATCGGAGCGAAACATGCTCAAGGGAGCGGTAAAATGGGAGTGACCAGTTTGGCAGTGGAGCGAACATAACTGACAGGTACGGGTCGGGCTGACAGAAATTGGCCTGGGACAGCATGAGCATTCATTCCACCCTGGCAAACAATGACCTAATTCACCAGGGTGGGGAAATGTGGATTAGGAATATTGAGTGGCGTCAGTGAGGGCATCTGGGGTCGTACAGAAGAAAACAAGTTGGTCATAACAGCAGTTCCTTAATTCAGGACTCATGGGATATTTAAGATGACCAAAAAGTGATAAGACAAACAGAATATTTCTTTTATGATATTGGTTTTTTTAATTATCATCGGGGGAAATATCTTGTAAAATAAATTTTTTTTTTAGAAAGTTTAAGATTTCTAAGTGTTTGACAAGTCACAGAAAATTGGGCGAAAAAATGTATTAGAAGTGGCGAGTCCATCGTCAACGAAAACCATCTTTTACACACACACAAAACACACACGCGCGCTTACGGAATTGATTGCTTTTAACGGCAATGTTGACCCATCTAGGGTTATTTTATGGCTAGGGAATCGTGTTCATTGTACGTTCATATTATATTTGTTTAAGAGCTTTTTTTACACGTTCCTATCGAATACGAATAATCTTTTAACAGATATTTTTCACACATGGACAGAACTAACAAGTTTTACTTCAACTCCGGGTCAAAGTGAACCTAGGAGCATTGGCATTATGTTGTAGTCCAAATCTTCCAGATATCTGGAAATGAAGCCTCACCATCATATGTAATTTAGTGCCATATGGAGGACATCGTTGTATGTTAGTTGTCTCACCTCTCTGCAGAGGAGACACTGTCAGCGTATTCTAAACCCTCGTCGACAAGTCATATATATAAGGTAGTCGGATCATGGAGTCAACGGCGCTTGGACTGAAGATCGCATACGTGAGAAACCGTCAGTAACCAGGCGCCGTTGACTTCATGTCTACGCTACCTTATCTTAGATATGAATGATCTATCAAGGATATTGATCCCTCTTTATTTAGAAGGATATCACACACACACACACACATATATATATATATATATATATATATATGTGTGTGTGTGTGTGTGTGTGTGTGTGTGCGCGTATATATGTATGTATGTAAACCATTAGTGTATGATCTGGCGATTTTATTTTTTATACATGAAGCTGAAAGAAGGTGAGTTATATATACTAGCAAATATATGCACCCTCCGGGTGCAAGTATTAATGTCATAATATATTATATTAAATTAGAAAGTCTAAAGAATCTAAATAAGAATGCAGATAAACTGATTTGAAACAGAGAGGGGTATAATCGAAAAATATAACAGCTGTAGCTTCCTCTCCCATCGCCCCCGTCTTTCATTGCTAAACTTTTCTAATTTAACTATTTAGTTAAATTAGGAAGTAAAGAATAAAATCACAGTTATTTCTTTTTGTTTATTGATTTCTTTTAAGATTTATCTCCGAAATTTTTACTCATATTCATTAAGATAAAATCAAATAATTAGAAATCAACAATACCAAGCACATATTTATTAAAATCAAATTTTAAATATCAATATGCAAATTAGGCTTGCCTTTCACACTGTAAACCGCTATTTGTTGTACATATAAATACAATTGCATTTTATTAGTACGTAGATACGGCCAGCAGTATTAATAATGAAAAACAATTTTATTAATAATTGAGTCTTAAATAAAAATGATTCATCGAGAATGTGATGTATGATAACTAAATGAATAGTGACTGGAGTAGTGATATAGTTTCTGTTACAGACAAACAAACACAATCTCCATTATAATAAGATATTAGGGACCTCCACATATGCACACCTAAGCACTTAAATGACAAGTTCAACCACATAGAAAACGCATTCCTATACCTTCTATATCCCAAATACAAAATGCTAAGTCTAAAGCCCTCAATATCCACACAAGGTACCAATCACAAGCTCCCACCCACACAACCCCCAACACATCTGAACTCCCCTGATGATACAGAATTTTACCGAACATCTCTGCTTATAACATCATAGATAAAACTTAACCTTAGCATCAAAAATTATCTGAAACATAACACACGTTCCTGGCAACACAAAATTGGAAGCGGGTGTATATATGATTCTATACAAGGATTGTGATAGAAAATACAAAGATATATATATATATATATTATATATATATATATATATATATATATATATATAATATACCAAGCGTGTTGGTAGATCCTTGCGGAGAGAAAAAACCCGGCAGAGAGTTTGATTGTAAAAATATACTACCAAACATCAACCAGGAAGAAAAAAATTTAAAAAAAAAAAGAAAAGACCAAGATATTCGTACCAACAAAAGATAATCTATTGGTATAGTATTTGGCCAAAAGAAAAAACAATTTATATGTATATATATGTATATAAGATATATATATATTCATATAACCGCTAGGAGAAGCTAATTTGTAAAAAGTGCTCGATACCTAAGTAGAGCCAAGTAATAAGGATATCTACTGAGTCAGACGAACCTACTATTAGTTTCGCATAAAGCTCTTCAGGGCTAAAATCTGACATATATATCTGATATATATATATATAAATAAAATGATAATGGTACACAGTAATAACCTACTCTAGTTTCACCATAAGGATCTTCAGGGTTAAATCCACTGGATTAATCAAGATCTTGATTATTCCAGTCGATTTAACCCTGAAGAGCCTTATGGTGAAACACGAGTGGGTTATTACTCTGTACCATTATCATAATAAATTTACTCTACTAACGTATTGAGCACTTTATATTTGTTATATCGCTGTCTTATTGTGAAACTTCCATCAACTAACCATTGTTACCATTTCAACCGCTAAGTCACCTTTTCCGCAAATATCATATATATATGTATGTATGTGTGTATATAATTCTTTTTGGGTTTTCTTAGAAGCATGGAAACGAGTAAAGATCAGAATTAAATGTTAAATATTGTGTTTTAATTATATCTATTTTCCTTATATTTCGAGGTACCTTCCTCTTTCTAAAAGTTTTATTTTTATACAGTCAAAAAATAGACTTTTGAGAAAGAGGAAGTTATCTCGAAATATAAGGAAAATATATGAAATTAATAACAATATTCATCATGTTTTCACAACACTCATCACATACCGACAAGGAAGCATACGTGGACTCTATAACCACATCATATATATACATACACACACATATATTGAAATTAGTTTCAAGTAATATTTAAAATTTAACAGTAGCGCAGAATATAGAAAAACATTTATACCAATAAAATATAAATTTAAGTGATTTTTTTCACGGTCTTCATGTTTTGTAGCAAAGATCAGAATATGATATGCGATTTTTTCTGTTTAAAAGAAGTCTAAACAATTCTTTCGATTAACGGAGACATGGAAGTTTGAGTATAGATATTGATTCTCGTACCAAAATAGCTTATTTAATAAACATATATTCAAAGCTATTCATATATACAAATCTTGTGGGACAATCCGATAGAAAAAGAGGATACCAGTATGCCTGGAAAATTAACACACACACACGTGTGTGTGTAATTGGACATTGTCATGGTTAACAATAAGTGCAACAGAATTTTGGCTATTTTGATATAAACTAGTCACGATAGAATATTCTGACCAAGTTCTGATATCTTCGCTGTTTACTATTGTGGCATGACAGTGACAAGATATTTCGAAAGGTAATCTGGTAATTAAAGAATCAAAGAGTATGTATTTACCCAATCCAATGATTTGGGCGCGAAAAAAAAAAGGCCAGTTTTTTAAGCAGCTTTGAATTAAGTTTTCCTTTTCCTAAACTGAATGCCTCACCAAGGCTAAACAGCCCAAACTGTCCTACTATTTATCTGGATCTAGGAATGAATAGATTCATGCCGGATCCAAGGGTATTAGCACCAATTGAAACGCAATAAGACTTGGGCTGGATTTGAACTCATGTCGGTGACTGGCCTGTGTAGATGATATTTACCATGCTTAGCTTACTCTGGCTGAGAGAGAGAGAGAGAGAGAGAGAGAGAGAGAGAGAGAGAGAGAGAGAGAATATGAGGATCGAACTCTCTAGTCACCGTACTTGGTTCAATCTTCTGGACTGCAAAGGTACAGCGCATAAGGTTCAAACATGATACTCCGTGAGGTGCATGTTCACCATCATCATTAGATACTAGGTACCCCTAACGCAGTGGTTTTCAATTTTGGGGGAGTCAGGGCCCCTTTTTATTTCAGAATCGATTTCATAGCCCCCCCCTCATATAAATAAAAGTGAAATTTATTACAAATATTTTATCAATAAATTGCGCCCAATATTTGTAACTAGCAAGACCTGTGGATATATCAAAGCATGATAATCTAATTATTACGTTTGATATGTTAAGAGCTATTGCTAAATAGTTCGATATGTAAAAGTATAATAATCTTGTTTTAACTTTCTCTAACTTTTTTCTTTCCTTTCTTTTCATTATGTTCAATTGGAACAAATTAGCATTATCGCTTCCGCGCCCTCACCCCCTTTTATCTTCTCTACCCTTTTTTAAATATTTTTTCTATGCAGTATGTTCTTTTCCTTCTCTTTCTTTATAAAACAAAACACTGGTCCATTATTTAGCAAGGTGATGTTTCTCCTAAGAAATAAGAATTCGGCCGGTAAGTAATATCAGATAATCAGGATTTACATGTTTGCATTTCATCTTGTACGATTTGGACGGTCTCATTTAACTAGAGGGTGTTACAAGATGATAGCGGTAATACTATTAAGGAACACGAGTATTAATATATAGATGATAATAATAATAATAATAATAATATAATAATAATACCATGAGAGAAGAAATGACTTTGAATATGACATTTTTTTCAGAACCGCCATCTTTTTTTCGCAATAAGAAAGGCCGCAAAAACGTTCATTTTGAAAAAAGAAATCATTTCTTCTCTCGTTTTTTAATCTGTACCCGAACTTTTTTCCTTCCTGGATTGACCTTCGCGCTTCACTGACTACAGTAACGAATATACAACTGTCGACCCCCCCCCCCAAAAAAAACAAAAAAAAAAACGTCCTTCATTATTGAAGCTTTCGCAATTTTTTCCCGGGCTCGTCTTTTTTTACCGTCACAACAATTTCCATTGACTTTTTCAAAAAAATGTAGACAATTTATGTTCGCGCTCTTTTTTTTGCAATTTTCATTGGAATTTTGCAAATATTGGCAGTTCTTTTTCTTATTGTCTTTTTAAAAACTTTGTTATTCCTTTTTTTCTTTCATTAAGTGTCTCTTATTTTGTATTTTTTCGTCTGTCCTTGCCAATTATGTTTTATTGCTGCGTTTCCAGGTACTACAACTACTACAAGTTCTTTCTTTAGTTCTTTCTTTTACGTCTTTTCCTTCCTTTTTGATACCCAGTGTTCTTTATTTCTTGTATTGCGTATTGTGTTCCTTTCTTTTTCCTTCCTGTGAGTATTGTTTTCTTTCTTTCTTATCATTTAGTTCTTTCACTCATTCTTTCCTTTCTTGCTTACTACTCATATTCTTTATCGCTTCCTTTCTTTTTCGCTAGTTTAGTTGCTACCTTTTTCTTTCCTGTTCGTTTTCCTTTCCCAAGTTTCTCTTTCCTTCCCAAGTCTCTTTCCTTCCTTTCTTCCTTTCCTTTCCAAGTCTCGTCTCTTTCCTTTCCAAGTCTCGTCTCTTTCCTTTCCTTTCCAAGTCTGTCTCTTTCCTTCCTTTCCAAGTCTCGTCTCTTTCCTTCCTTTTCCAAGTCTCGTCTCTTCCTTCCTTTCTTTCCAGTCTCGTCTTTCCAAGTCTCGTCTCTTTCCTTTCCTTCTTTCCAGTCTCGTCTCTTTCCTTTCTTTCCTTCTTTCCAAGTCTCGTCTCTTTCCTTTCCTTTCCAAGTCTCGTCTCTTTCTTCTTTCCCAGTCTCTTTCTTTCTCCCTGTTTGTACTTTCTTTATTTTATTCCTCTTTCTTTCTACTTTTTTTCAAGTTTTTCTTTCTTTTACCATTCACTTTTCTTTCCTTCCTTTATCGTTCACTTTATTTTTTGTTCTTGTTTTCTTCGCTTTATCATTCTCTTTGTTTTGTTTTTTTCATTCATTTCCTCACTCTTTCCGGTCATAATTCTCTCCTGTCAACTTATCTTTTCACATTATTCCATTTTTCTTTATACCATTTTTTTTCTTTTAACTCTTTTCTTAATTCATAGAATTAATCGCAATTCGCCTTTTATGGTCTTTAATATTTCTACCAATTATTTACACCAAAATAATTTCGTTTTTTTTTTCATTTCAACTTCATTTTTCTTTTTCATTCATCTCTTACTTTATCCTTTCTTATTTTTTCCTCACTCGACATATTCTTCTCTTTTCCTAGATAGATTTTTCTGTTTCTTTTGCGTTTATTCCCAATCTGTCATATCGATTAACTATTCCAAAGACATTCTTCAAGAATCAGTAAACCAAAATGAGACAAAAGGCAGAAAAACAAAAAAAAAAAAATAGAAAAGGAACAAAAATAAATAATAAAAGAGTGTAAATGAAAATGACCACGTCTGTTCCTGGCGTTGTCAACGACAACGTTCTTGGCAAAAAACGTGGTATATGAGAAATCATTTTTATTGAAGAAAGAGTTCATGATCCCTGGTGAAAGGGGAGATAATTTAATTAAAATTTTCTATGAGGTGGCCAAGATTAAAAAAGTTCGGAAAAAAGAAAATAGAATTGTTTGATGGAATGAAAAAAAAAAAAAAAAAAAAAAAAAAAAAAAAAAGAAAGAAAGAGGAAAGTATTCAATAGAATCAGTGCGGTCACCAAAATTAATGTGTGATTTAATATCGAATAGTTTGTTAATTTTCTCGCTTTAATAAAAACAATTAGTTCACAGATAAACTATATATTTGTTGTTTTTGTGTGTTCATTGACGATGAATTGAGTACAGTTCAACGATTATTTTCTTTTGCAATAATTTTTCTTCTCATTTTCAAAGATGTTTTAAAAAATCGTACTAAGATGTTAAATAAAACATTTTGTCGAGTCAACACCTTTTACTTCTTAGAAATGATTAATTCTTATATAAAAATTAGGCTAATGCTAATTTCTTATAATGACCAGAAGGTCACCCAAAGCGGACAAACACAAATCCCGACAAAGAGTTATAACAAATAGACTTTATTGTCTGAGCAAAGTCCAACAGAAAGAATACATAACAGGATTGATAAATTTCCTAAAAGAAAATATTCCTTGAAGATAGTTGAGATATAACATGGAAAACCTGACATATCTAGTACGCAGATAGGGGGTGCAAAACACGTAAGACTCTATGAAACCATAGAGTATAAGTGGGTCGTGGGTGGCGAGCCGGGATGCTTACGGAAGGAATTTTGATGGCTGAACAGTTCATGATGTACCACTTTGGCCCTTACTTAGGCTATATTGGCGATCTGAGAGGCCCCACAGATCAATCGGATAGTCACGTCAAACCCTAACACTTATAGGATTGTGCCAACCCTATTGCCCTTATGGTAAAAATCAAACACTTTTTATCATGTCTCTGCTAGAAGACGGTGGCTGAGGGTCTTAGTGTCCTGGATATGACGTTAAACTGCATCTAATTGTGAAGCTTCAATCTGGAGCTGTGGGAAGTGTGAAGTAGCCCTTTATCGCCATTACTCTCAGGTCCATTCTTCCTCGGAGTGATAATAACTGTTAGAGCCCCATATATTGGTTAAATAGATAAAAAATAAGTTTTAAAAATGTGATTAAAACATTCAATACTCAACAAGAATGGATAAAACAAGCATTTTGTCATAGAATAACCCAAGAAGAGTTGGCATGCCGTAAAATCCGACCAACTAACCAACAGACTAAAAAGGAAGAAAAACTGAAAAGGTTGTGGAACATAAAAGGTGAGATTAAAACCAATCGTAGTCTGAACTCTTGGAATGGTTTATCAAATGTCTCTGCTGATATCTAATGGTTTGGTTTGTTTGGTTTTACGGCATATCAACCTCAGTGGGTCATTTAATGCCGACAAAGTTGTGAAATAAATTCATGTTTTTCTATTCAACCCAGATGGGACCCTAACAGTACTACCACTCCGGTTCAGAGTGGACCAGGGAGCAATGGTGATGGAGGGGTGCTCCACATTCCCCAAACCTCCAGAACTGGAACCTCACCGTCTGATAGAGTTCAACGTCATTCATAGGACATGCAGACCCTCAGCCACTGCCTTCTAGCATCCATATGATAAGAAGGATTGGGGGTTGCTATAAGGGCAATAGGGCTGGGGTACTCATATAGGTGCTAGGGGATGATATCTAAATTTATTAGCCAAGATGACATAAATGATTAACACGTTATGATAATTAAAACTTGAAGAAACTAGAAACGGCCCGAAATGTGACGGTTGTTCGTTATTTTTGCTGGAACAACATTGTTGGCATTTTATGAGAAAATAATGCATGGCCGGACAAATGGCCGACAGACATTTCCCCGAACGGACATTTTAAAGACAATCATGTCACAAAAAATAAACAAATACATAATGTTGATCTCGTATCGAAAATGACATTTAAATTCGAAAAGCAGAGACATTTGTTCTTGATGCGCTCAATCCGGGTAAAAGTCCATTGAAAATGTGTGAAATATAAAAAAATTTTCGATTACAAAAAAAAAAAAAAAAAAAAAATCCCAAACCAAAAAAACAAAAATTAAAAAAAAAACCCAACTAATTAATACCTGCAGTATAGATTAAATGGAAAAAATCCCCAAAACCATGTGAGATTTCCTCAGTATTAAAAAGGTTGGTTGTTTGACTTTACGGCATGTCAACCCATATTGGATTATTTTATACCAAATATATTGTTATATACAATCTTGAGGGTTACTGATTTTTTTTTAACACAATTTTTGAAAACATTTTTGTTAACTCATTTTCTTCTATTTAACCCAGAGATTGGGCCCTAACAGGTACTACCACTCGGGTTGGGTGGACCTGGGAGTAAAGGCGATGAAGTACTCCATACTCCTCAGAGTTCCATAATTGGAACTTCACCATGAGATGAAGTTTAACGTCATACTCGGGACACTAAGACCCTCAGCCACCGACTTCTCGCACATAGATGATAAAAAGGGTTACGGGTTGACCATAAACGCAATAGAGTCAGAAAATTAATATAATTCCTAGGGCTTGATGTGACCTGGCCATAAATTATATGATGTAAAAGAACACTATATCATTTATTAGAATATAATTATGTAAAATTAATTTTTGTGTTATATAAAAATTTACACAACGCTTTTAAAAACGAAACGTTATGTAATTTTTAATTAACATTTTTTTTAAAGACTACAGCCTTTGAATTTATCTTTTCACTAATGTTATTTTTCAAGGTAAGTAAAAAAATTTTTTTAAATATTTATAAATAATTCTAATTTCTAAAAAAATATAAAACAATTTAAAATCATAAAATGATTTTGATAAAATACCTTGAATTCAACATTGTTTTTAATTTATTTATAGAGGAAATGTCTGACTGTAAAAGGTACGTTTAGTGAAATTTCATTCAGTAAAATGTCTGTACGTAAAATTTCTGTTTGGTGAAATTCAGCTCACTCAAATGTCAGTGAGGTCAAATGCCATTCGATAAAATGTCTGTCGGTTTCGTAAATATCAGTTCGGTCCAATACATCGGTGAAATGTCCATTGTTTTGCGTGGTTTCTTTGTTTAATGGCACATCAATCTACGTGCGTTATTTAATGCCAAATCTATTCTTGTAAGGTGTGAGGAGGTTTATGCTTTTTCCAAGAGTCTTAGTCCGAAAATAAACGTAATAGCGCGACTGGAGTTTAAAATCGCTTAAAGTCTATGCGACAGTCCAGTATTTTAGCCCATACGCCACGGGGACTCCCCACTGTCTACGATTTGTCTGACAACCTGGATACGTAGGCAGAATAAATTCACGAGAAAAACACGACACATTTTTTTATATCAGTTTCTTAAACGTCGATTGCAGAGTTATAAAACAAGAATGAAGTACTTGGATATGGGCGTATGTATGTGTGGACTTGTGGTTACATGTGTTTTGGTATGAGAGGGAGGGAGAGAGAATCAATGCTGGGACTTGACTTCATCCTACTTCATTGCTTCTCATCTATACATAACATTATAAACTGATTGTATATATATATATATATTATATATATATATATGTGTGTGTGTGGAGGAGAAAAATCAATTTTAGTTCTACTTCTCATCTAGTACATATCATTACGAGAGAGAGAGAGAGAGAGAGAGAGAGAGAGAGAGAGAGAGAGAGAGAGAGAGAGAGAGAGATTTAAATCTAATTCTAAATGGCCCACTGCAAAAAAAAAAAAAAACAAAAAAAAAAACAAAAAAAAAACTGATGTTCTGGATATTTGAATGTAAGTTTTGTAGATTAATTTCCTGTTAGGAAGATAACTCTAGATTTATAAAAGTACTCTCTGTATTTTCCCGGCCTTGCCAGGGTTATATATTATCTTGCTCTATATTGCTTACCATTGTGTAGCAGTACCTATCGTTCGATGTGCTTAGTGTGAAAATGCTAGCGCGGAAATTTGTGAAGGCTAACTCCTATCCCCTAATAACGCAATAATGCTACTTTTTGAAGGAATCGAGACGCAATATCAAAAATTATCATTAATGAAAGTGGTCTTAATAGACAGAAATCTTGATATGGACATTCATTAAATTTGCAAATTTATCAGAGTTATTCCCCTTTGCCTATCTATTTTTTGCTATTTTCTCACACCACCACCGTATATGTGGTCCCTATTAATGCCAAATGAATTCAGGGGGTAAATATAAGAATCCCCCCTACCGCCGGACTCACCGTAAAATTCTACTCTAGAAAGGCTTTGTTTTCAATTGCATCTCCGGAAAGACAGACAGACACGCTACAGATATAATTTAAGATATATTATATTAACCACTCCGCATAAAATAAATTCGGTAAAAACGAGAAAAAAACTCCCTCTAACGACAGTTTCATTAATCATGTTACCACCTCTGCTTCTTTTTTTCAAATTCAATGATATAGAGTTTAAAACATGTTTTGCAGTTAAATTTAATATTTTGCAATAAAATTAATTGATATTAAAATAAGAGTATAACATAATCTTATTAATAATTTATATTTTATTATAGGGTGAAAATGAAATCGTTCTTTTTTTTATTATCGTCTGTCGTAAAACAAAACAAACACTTTTTTTCATTTGATGCCCCCATAAGCAAAACCTTAAATATTTGAATTAATTTGAATTTCATTGTTAAAAACTTAATTTTATTAGAAAGAAAACAATTATTAAAATGTTGATGGCAAAACTATTCATATGTCTATCATTAAAAAATAAGATTTCACAGATCTGTTTACATTTTTTTACGAAAGAGCCTATCAAAAATGAATTTTACACCGCCTGGAGGGTGGGTTTTGCTAGTCAAATGCAATAGCAGTGTTAATTAAATAATAAACAATTAAAAACAAATGTTTGTATATTTTTGATTTTTCAACATTTTGCTGAAATTTAATAGAAATTATTCAAATTTGTGTCAATTTTAAATTTTGAACCTAGTGATGAAGAAATAACGTAAAGTAAGTAATGTCATTGGGGTGGTCAAAAGTCGGTATCAGCCAGTCAGTGACGGAGTCTATTCCCTTTTCACTAGCGCTAGACCAAGGAGATTGTTTTTGCGTCTGAGGTGGAGCGCCACACCTACTATCAGCCCGTTTACCACACATATCCTTGTACTACTCATACGCTAAGTTGGCGAGGGCTGGTATCAAACTAGGAACCTTGTGGTTTCTAGCCGAACGCTCTACCGACTGAGCTAAGCTGAGTTAAAATGACAGCCTTTCAATCAAGCTAAAATATTGTGATTGGGAAATTTCAACATTTTAGAAATCCCAAAATAATAGCAATTTAATTTGTGGAAATCTTAAATTTTGAGCTTGACATTGCTGAAAACACAAACTATTTGAGTGTAAATCAAATCCCTTTTTGAAATAAAATCGCTTTCATGAAATTGAAATATTGCGATTATAAAATGTCAACATTTTCATGAAACACAAAAAGGACATGAAATTCATACATGGAAACCTTAGATTTTGGAATTGCAATTACAGAAAAAGAATTGTTATTTAATGTGTAATGTTTGTACAGTCAGGTGATAAAGGATTGCACTGATATTACCTATATATTAATACTCGTGTTCCTTAAAAGTATGACAGTTATCATCTTGTAACACCCTCTGGTTAAAAATGAGACCATCCAAATCGTCCAAGATGAAAAACAAAAATGTTAATCTTGATTATATGGAGTTGCTTATCAGCTGAATTCTAATTTTATGAGTATCGTTACCTCAGCTAACTAATGGACCATTTCGTTTTTATTATAAAGAAAGAGAAGAAAAAGGACATCCTACACAGTAGAAAATATGAGAGAGAGAGAGAGAGAGAGAGAGAGAGAGAGAGAGAGAGAGAGAGAGAGAATTATACTTTTTACAAACTGAACTATTTAGCAATAGCTCTTACGTAATTATATTCAACTGAGTAATAATTAGAATATCATTCTGTGGTATATCCATAGGTTCTGCTTGTATAGGTATTACTATAGGATCAGGTTGAATATACCTATACCTATCAATAAAGGTAAATTTTCATGAGGAATTTAATGTTTTTGGTAATGCTTACCGTCGCGTTGATGCGGGTAAGTAAAATGAAAATGACATTTAATTAGAGTACCGAAGTTAAAATAACAGTGACCCCATTCACTGTTTGATGATAAATATGTAGCGGTTTCTTGGAATATACACATTGAAATTATTTATGGCGAAGAAAGGACTCATTATTTAATTTAATTGTAAAATCTCTGGGAAAATAGCTATATGTTGTTTGGTTGGATTTTACGACATGTCAACCCTTGTTGGGTTATTTTATGCCGAATAAGTTCTTGTTTCATTCATTCTTGATGGATATTCACAAATCCTTATTAGGACTCAATGTTTGTAAACAATTTTTAAACTCATTTGTTTTATTTAACCCATACATGGGACCCAATAAGAATCAATTAAAAATCCAACAAAAACGTCTTTGGTATAAAATAACCCAAGGATTGACATACCGTAAAATCCACCCAACCAACTTGATTGAAATTCATCAGTTGACCGTATACATAATTTTCAATTCTTTTTTATAATTTAGTACATAGGTAATTTTGGTTTGTTCTACGGCATATCAACCTCAGTGGGTCATTTAATGCCGACAAAATTTTGAAATGAATTCATTCTTAATAGCAATTTTTTTAATCAAAATCTCAATTCTTTTATAAACTCATGTTTTTCTATTTAACACATAGATGGGACCCTAACAGGTACTACCACTCCGGGTCAGAGAGCAATGGTGATGAAGGGGTGTTCCCCATTCCGAAAACCTCCAAAACTGGAACCTAGTGTTTAACGTCATTCACAGTATACGAAGATCCCCAGCCACCGCCTTCTAGCACCCATATGATAAAAGATGTAGGGGGTTACCGTAAGGGCAATAGGGTTGGGGCAATCATATAAGTGCTAGGGCTTGACATGACCAGTCGAAAGGGGCCTCTCCGTATAGCCCAAGTAAGGACCAAAGTGGAATGTTTCATGTCATGGACGGCTCAGCCACCTGGGTTCCGTCCCTAAGCATTATGGGTCACCACTCACAGCCAACAGGTGGCCTCATTGAAGAGTCTTACCTCTCTACAGAGGTGCAGTCGGTGTATTCAAACGCTCCAACCGACAAGGCGGGAAGAAGAGAGTAGTGGTTACAGAACGAAATCGGTTTCAGGTGAAGGAAAAATGTAATTTTGTAAAATATTCCCAGAGCAACCAACAAAGGAATTTCATTTTTTTGGTGGTGGTGCGGGGGTATCTTAACCCTCTGCAGAGGTACAGTCGGTATTCTAACGCCCCACCGACAGGGCGACAAAAAGACTTGAAATTCATGTGACGATTTAGAATTTTTAAATTTCCACTGCAGAAAGGAATGATTATTTAGTGTGTAATTTTTGTATAGTTGGATGAAATAAAAGGATTGAACGGATATTGAGATTTTAAAATCCAGTTTAACGTATGGATTCTTGATTCCGGGATTTCGAGCCGGAAATCAAACAGGGAGATTTAATGACACATATAGGATTTCTGTTAGAGAAGTGGATCCCGAGGGAGATTAAAAAAAAAAAGCAACAAAGTTTGAGCTCTTCTAATCCAGTTTCACCATTTATCGTTTATCTGAATTGGATTTTCTTCGCTTCCTAAAATTAATTGCGAAAGCAGAAAGAAACGACCGCCTCCACTCAAAAAACGGTACCAAAGGCTTGATATCAGATACTAGCAAAAATCTTATAAATAACGAATCTAACTAAAAAAATATCTAAATATATACACAAAATTTATTTGTCAGCTATAGATATTACTAGGGTAGCAATAAATCAGTTCCAATAAGGATAAATTTTCACGAGGATATCTTTAGCAGCTCCTGATAGATAATCATCTTGATAAATACAATTTTAAGTCACAACTGATATTTAAAAATGTAAATTTATTCCTCACACAAACACTGCGAAATACTGAAAAGAACATTAACACTAAAAATAATAAGCACGATAAAGTTTGTCAAATTCATGGAAATGGTGAAATATGTGTAACACAACTTACCTTGTGCGCCTTTGGTTCACTAAGATTTCAACATTTTCTTTTACGGGAGACAAGCTTCTTGTTCGTATCTCCCTCCAAAATGGCGTACTGCTAAAAATGGCCAGAATCCGGAAGTCCTATGAATTATGGGATTACTAGCGGAACTTAACCTCTTGAATTACCCCCCTCTTAACTAAACACTGCAGCGACCATTACAATAAATCTTCTGGCATCAGTAAAATTAAAAATGTCTTATTCAATTTGAAAAATTTAAGTAACCCTGACTCCATTTTGAATTTGGAAATGCAGAACGGATTATTTAATTCTAAAATAGGTGTCTTGCCATTAAATATTATGATTGTGAAATTTCAGCCATGAAGTAAGTAAAGTTCCATTCTTTTTATTTAAAGTACATATAATTTTGATATTACAATAAATCTTCTGGTATCAGTAAAAGTAAAAATGTCTTATTCAATTTGAAAACTTTAAGTAACAGTGACTCCATTTTGAATTTGGAAATGCAAAAACGGATTATCTAATTCTAAAATAGCAGTTTCACCATTAGATATCATGATTGTGAAATTTCATCCAAGAGGTAAGTAAAGTTCCATTCTTTTTATTTAAACTACATACATTTTGATATAAATTTTGATGGCTGCAAAGAGGCAACTTTATTTGATAGATAAATAAAAATCGATAAATATCTCTAATAAAGTGTAATTAGGATGAGAAAATACGTACAAAACTTTGGGAAACTAGAATTCATAACAATGGTTTAAGAAGAAGGCTAATGGTTTAAATTGGTTTGGGCGCTCAAAATCAACGCTACGTGACAGATATAAAAACCCTGGTAGCTGATGATTTTTTTGGGTGGGGTGATGGCCTTTAATTCTAATTTATGCAACGTTTTCTCTTTCTTTTCAACGTTAAGAATAATTAATGGTTTGTTGTTGTTTATTGTACGTTATATCAACCGTTTTCGGTGATTTAATGTCTAGTTAATTACAATGATGTTGCTTAAATTTTCTCTCATCGCTGCTTAATCTCGGGATTTAGCGGGAACCGGTGCCAAAATAATTGTATTCGGTTAACAAATCTAGTATATCCTAACCGCCCCCCACCAAAAAATGACACCCCCTAAAAAAAAAAAAGTTTTCTCTTTCTTTTCAACATTAAGAATAATTAATGGTTTGTTACTTGTTTTGTTTACGGCATATCAACGCTCTTTGGGTCATTTAATGCCGAAACAAGTTATTCTGATATCTAGTTGATGTGAATTAAATGGTAATTCATCGCTGCTTAACTTCGGTGATCTGGCGGTGCTAGAATAATTGTATTTGGTTAACAAATTTAGTATATCCTAAACCCCCACTAAAAAAAATTGACCAAAAATTTTTTTTTATTACAAGAATAAAATGAAGTCAACACTTTCAGTCGTCAGTATTATGTTAACATTTTTTTTGGTTTAATACTTTTGTGTCTGGTTTCTAAATTAACGAAAGAAATTTCTAGAAAATCGTGTTTACCGTTCTATGACTTCTTTACTAATGAAGCAACTAGATTCCCCCAAGACAGTCGCAGATTTAAAAAAAAAAAAGATATGCATCGCTTTTAAGAAACAGAAGTAATCTAGATTTCTAAAATGGCTTCGAGAAAGAAGGAAGAACCGCGTTAATTTTTATTGTTTATTGCTCACAATAATTAGACAAAGTAAATAAAACAAATTTGGTGCTTCTAAAATCTTTTTTTTTTGTCTTAAGATCTTCATTTTATTCCTACTATCAGCATAATCGGTTTAGAAAGTATTGAGACTGATTTTTGTATTATTCAGTTTTGCAAACCTTAATTGAAAATCCCTATTGGCTGGGCTGTAGAATATGCAAACTTCACCTCTGATGAAGGGTAAGACCAGCTAAATTAGACCCCTCAATGGAGCCACCAACCAACCAACCAAAATAAAGTACCAAATACGGCGAGAATCGTTACTTAAGACCGATTTAAGTCAGTCGATAGAGCGCCGCCTAGGAACCTCAAGGTACCTAGTTCGATATACGCTGAGTTGGCGAGGGCCGATAAGTAGCAAGGATCTGAGCGGTAAAGTAAGAAAATAATTGTAGGTGTGGCGCTCCACCACAGACGCAAAAACAATCTCTTCGGTCTAGCGCTAGTGAAAAATGGGATAGACCCCCTCGCTGTCAGGATGATACCGGCTTAGGCCACCCTATTTTTTTTTTCACACGATGTTTTAATGTAGTCTTCCTTGATCTCAATATTTAGTCTCGTTCCATTCCTCCCCTATATTTTGTTAAAGTTTTCTCCCGATGACTTTTAGCTTGAAAAAAATCTTTCATGATTTTAAATAAATATATTTCCGTTTTTTTTTTATTCATATTAAATATCAAATAATGTAAACAATACTAAAATAAGTTTGATTTATTCATATCAGATTATTTTTTACTTTCAATTTTTATATTGTATATTTTTATATTTCATACGCATACTTGTAATACTTCGTCTAACAAGTGGCACAGTATGTTTAAAACCTTCAAAAAACATTAGGTATATATTCGCAGGTGATAATATTTCGCAGTTAATCCAAACAGCGCTCTGATTGGTTAATATTCTTAGAATATCTCATGCGGTATCTGCTTATATAAACCCGATTTGCTGGCCTTGTGCCACATCTAATCTAAGCTTAGTAAATAACTATATTACATGATTTGTACTTTTCTATTTTATTCACGATGTCTAATCCCCATAATACCATGGGAATTTTCGCCCCCTCGTTTCACCAGCTATTCGTTAAATCGCACCCTTCAGTCAGTAGAGCATCTGCTTATGAAACGAAAGGTTCTTAGTTCGATACCAGTCCTTGCCAACTCAGCGTTTGAGTAACACAGACTGGTGATTTGATCTATGCAGTAAAGTGGGGAGTTGACCGCAGGTGTGTTCTTCACCTCAGCAAAAAGCAATTTCCCTGGTCATTAGTCTCTGGTCTCTGTGTGATTGATACCGACAACAAGCCATTTACGAAGATGAGTTTGGTATCAAATAACCCACGAAGGTTGAGATGCCATTAAACAAAGAAACCGAATAAAACCAACTACTTTTCTGCACTTTCCCATTCGACTTGACTTAGCTATGTCTATTAATTAAATCACTAAGTAAAACACTGGCTGTTGTGAGATTGCATGAGAAGAAGACTGTTTTTCTCATGGAAAATATGTACTAGCAAATATACACACCCTCCGGGTGCAACCTTTTAAGTTTTAATGTAATAAAATATTATATTGAATTAGAAAGTCTAATGAAACTAAATAAGAATGCAGATGAAAATATTTAAAAAAAGAGGAGGTATAATAAAAATATAGAACAACTGAAACTTATTCTTCCGTCACTTCCGTCTTTCATGGCTAAATTTTTTAATTTACCCATTTAGTTAAAATAGGAAGTGAAGAATAAAGTTGCTGTTATTTCTTCTTATTAACTGATTGCTATAATTAACGGCGTCGATCCCAGGGGGCCATCCCCCCAGGCAACACCTGCCCCCTCGATTTAAAGGGGTAGGGCAGGGTTTATTGCCCAGCGCCTGAGGCGCCCCCCTTGAGGGGGAATGCCGACGGGATCGACGCAATTTTTCACCCGCCACCCATGAGCTTCGGTTTGTGGGTGGTCCCACGTTAATAGAGCCTTGTACCTAACCCGTACAAGTGGGGTACGAGGTAAATAAAATGTACACCCGCCCAACGGGTGGGGATTGCTATAATTAACGGCGTCGATCCCAGGGGGCCATCCCCCCAGGCAATATCTTCCCCCTCGATTTAAAGGGGCAGGGCAGGGTTTATTGCACAGCGCCTGAGGCGCCCCACTGAGGGTAAATGCCGACGGGATCGACGCAATTTCTTCCACCTGCCACCCGTGAGCTTCGGTTTGTGGGTGGGCCCACGTTAATAGGGCCTTTGTGCCTGACCTTGTACAAGTGGGGTACGAGGAAAATACCATGTAGACCCGCCCAACGGGGTGGGGGTCTAGTGGCTTCGGCCCTGGATCTTTACAAGTTAAAGGCGTCGATCCCAGGGAGCTATCCCCCAAATACTTGCCCCTTGAGGGCTGGGTTTATTGCCCAGCGCCTGAGCCCCCCCCCCTTGAGGAGGAATGCCGACGGGATCGACGCAATTTTTCCACCTGCCACCCATGAGTCTCAACTTGTGGGTGGTCCCACGTAAATAGGGCCTTTGTGTCTGACCTCGTACACGTGGGGTACGAGGATAATATAATGTAGTTATGGCCAACAGTATTAGTAAAGGAAAATAAATTTATTTATAATTGAGGTTTAAATAAGAATAAAATGTGACTTAAATGACTAAGGGAATCGTGGCTTGAGTAATTGTATAGTTTCGGTTATAGGCAGACTGACGCGCAATCTCCATTATAATAATAAGTTGCTTCACAGCTAGAAGTTATGATAATCTTTTTATTTATTTATACTACTTCTGGACAAAACACAGAATGTGGTATACATTGAAGTATTATGATAATGTACTGTCATCGTTTTTACTCTCTGTTATAATTGTTTTACATTTAAGAATACACAAACAATTTAGCAATCTTGAGACAAACAATGTTATAAAAGCTATCAACAAAATAATCGCTAATCTAATTTTCTTATGATTAAAAAATACGATATCAAATAAGAAGGATTGAAATTAATTGAAAAAACATTAACTTAGCAAATCTTATTTTCCTATATATATATATATACCACACACACACACACACACACACACACACACACACATATATATATATATATATATTATGGTGTCCACAAAGTCTGGGTACATTAACACATACATTTAAAAAAAACAATTTTTATTTCTTATATTTAATTGTTTATGTTATGATTTTATTTACTGCTGAATTACCATATCTACCTTTTCGGAAAAAATAACATAAATAAATACAATAGTGAAATTTCTATGTACCTAGACTTTGTGGATACCCCCTATCTATCTATATATATATATATATATATATATATATATACAAGGAGTGTCATAAAAGTGCAGAATTTGAAGCTGTATTTACCAAGATAGAAATGAACAATGAAAGGAACATTAATTTTTTTCAGAATATTAGGTGTGTCAAAAAGTACAAAAAATCTCGATACTTTTTTGACACACCTGGTATATATGGCTCTTGCTAAGAATTTAGCAAGATTGTTTGAGGAGGAACCATTGCTAGAGATAATTGGTCTTAAAGGACCCTCACGTTTATGGGTTTTGAGAGGACCGTAAATTATGGGGCTGGTTGGGTGTTAGTTAATTAGAGAAACCAACATTTCTCTAATTAACTGACACCCCCATCCTCCCCAAAAGTTTACGTTCTTCCCAAACCCATAAACCTAGGGTTTCACCACCACAATATTGCTAAATTCTTAGCAAAAGCCGACCACCTTTTTTACACACACACACACACACACACACACACAAACAAATCCTAGGCTCTTTAACCTTTTTAGGAAAACCGGTCTCGGAGAAGAATATCTATGAATTAAAACCTGTTAACTCCGCTTAAAATTATTCTTGTATTGGCAGGGCTTGAAATACGCAGATTTCTCTCAACAAAAAAATAAAAATAAATAATAAAATAAAAATAAAGGATCGCCCTGAGTATGACATTAAAATGCATCTATATGATGAGGTTTCTCTACTGGAGTTCTGAGGAGTGTCATGTATCCCTTCATTGCTATTACTCCCAGGTCCACTCTGACTCTAAGTGGTATACCTGTTAGGGGCTCACTATGAGTCAAATAGATTCATTTGAAAATTATTCAAATTTGATGAGAATACTTGATGCATTGATTATTCTTAGACCCCCTAACAGTGTACTTTAGTTTTGTCCCAAGATTAAGAGATACGCTGATATTAAATCAATTATTTAATGAGTGAACTTGCGAATGATATCAATGAAAGGGTACTCCATACTCTTCAGAATTTGAACCTCACCTCAGATGCAGTTTAAAATCATACCAAGGAATTTAGCACACATACAATAAAAGGGGTTGGGAGATCACAAGAGATATACAGTCGGTATATTGATAAAGGTGCTAACTGTCTGTTTAGCCCAATTAAGGGCAAGAGTAGAACGTTGAATGTCATGGACTACTCAGCCACCTGTATTCTATCCTTAAGCACTCTGGGTCAGAATGAACCTGGGCGTAATGACAATGAACTATATACTCCCCAAACTTCAGAATTTGATACTCATCACTATAGTGTAATACTCAGGACACCATAAGTGTTGATACGCCGTTAACCATTCAACGAACCAACCATCCAACCAGTACAGAAGTTGAAAATGTTCCACCATTTTCTTTCTGTATTTGGCATTATGTCAGACAAAAAGGGGGAATCTTTTTCCAAACCGTTTTAAAATATATAATATATGTATATATATATATATACAAAAGAAATGATTTGTAGCGAACTCGATCCATCAAAGTTTCTAAAATTAAACCGAGAGAAAAGACAGCCGCCTTCAGAATTGACTTTCGCTAAGACAACGCAATGCACAGACGAACGGCATCCGTTTTGTTTTGTATCATTCATTATCTGGTAGGCTTGATATTTTGCAACAATGCCGAAAAACGATTTGCTGCTGCCCTCAGAGTTTCAGACAGTCATTCAAGAAGTGAATTATAAGGCTGACGTCAGAATAGAAAGAAAAAAAAAAAAAAAAAGAAAAGAAAAAAAACCCACATAAAATCAGTACAATATATAAGTCATTCAGTGTCCCTTATCGACTTAGCTGGCTATTCAATAAAGTCCGGAGGCAAGGCATTCTCAGAGAGAGAGAGAGAGAGAGAGAGAGAGAGTGAGAGAGTGAGTGTATGTGTGAGTGAGAATGCGTGTGAGAAAAAGGAAGGTTGAGAGGGAGAGTATGTGTGTGTCAAAAGAGAGAGAGAGAGAGAGAGAGAGTGTGAGAGTGAGTGAGTATGTGTTTATATGTGTTAGAAATAGTGTGTGCGTGCGTGTGAGAGTGGGTGTGCGTGAGAAAGTGTATGAGAAAAAGGGGGAGATAGTGTGTGTGTATGCGTTTGCGTGTGAGAAAGAGAAAGCATGAGAGAGAGGAAAAACACACACAGAGAGAGAGAGAGAGAGAGAGAGAGAGAGTGTGTGTGTGTGTGTGTGAGAGAGAGAGGGGGGAGTTGCAGCGAGGGAGATGCGGACAGTATTCGATGAGAATGATATTTGAGTATATGGATGTTTTGTAATAGATCTGAAAAAGAGACAATGATAGATAAATGAACAAGTTTATATCTAGATATATATCTAGATAGAGAGATAGATCAATTGATATGAATCGAGTGATATATGTGTATATATATTATATATATATATATATATAATCTTATTATAATGGAGATCGTGTGTTTTTCTGTCTGTAACCGAAACTAGATTACTACTCAAGTCACAATTTCCTTAGTTATTTACGCTACATTCTTCATGATTTTATTTTTATTTAAACCTCAATTATCAATAAAATTTTTTAACATTATTAATACTATTTACCATATCTACATACTAATAACGTGCAATTGTATTTATATATACAACAAAATAGCGGTTTACAGTGAACAGGAAGGCTGATTTGCAAATTGATATTTAAAATTTGATTTTAATAAATATGTGCTTAGTATTATTGATTTCTAATTGTTTGGTTTTATTTCAATAGATATGAGCAAAAACTCGCGAATAAATCTTAAAAGAAATCCATTAGCAAGAAGAAATAACTGTAAATTTTTCTTTACCTCCTATTTTAACTAAATACTTAAATTAGGAAAATTTACCAATAAAAGACGGGAGTGATGGAAGAGTAAGTTTCAGTTGTTTTATATTTCGATTATACCCCCTCTGTTTCAAATCCTTTCATCTACATTCTCATTTAGTTTCATTGGCTTTTCTAATTTAATATAATATTTTATTACATTAAATATTTGAACAGAACCAAGTTCCCATTTCAAATTGTTTTATTTTATTTTTTTTTTACTCTAATAAATTTGATGATTTTACTTACTTATGATACAAACCCTTTAAAATTGAATTTTTAACTCCTCCTCTTAGGCCATATCTTTCAAAAATTAATTTTACACCGCCTTGGCGACGTTTTTTTTTTTTTGCAAGTATATTGAAAAGATAATTGGAAGAAAATATAGATTTTGGTATGGATGAAATTTATCATTTATTTATTTGTTGACACCATAAAATGATAATAATAATAAGATAATAATAATAATAATAATAATAATAATAGGAATCCCAAAATAAGCATACAGACGAAGGTCATCATCAGTGAAGAATGTTTTAATTAAAAAAACCGGGTGATACAAGAGAAACATTCGAAATTGATTACGCCATAAAACGAACTCTTTGAGAATTTGTGTTACGCCTCAAAGATACGTGGTTCAAAGTTAACTGACCTGAAAAATGTAAAGGTTTTTAAATAAAACAACTTGTGCATTATATCTTTTATTCATTAATATATCAACACTGAAAATGTCATTAAATTCGGTTAATCCACTGATTTTTGGTATTTTTTTCTTTCGGCGGGGTGATATACGATCGCCGAATTTAAGTCTGTTAAGTTCGATTTAACCGCCGGTTTTGCAATTGTAAAAACCAATTTTTGAAAGTACCTTTAGTAGAGTAGAGAACGTTTTATTATTATATATTATATATATATATATATATATATATATATATATATATATATTATATACAAAAGTTAAACTAGAGTGGACATAGTCAACGGTGCTTGGTTACAGACAATTTCTCGCCTATGCGATCTTCAAAACATGTCCAGTCTCATGATCACATAGGCGAGAAACTATCAGTAACCAGGTGCCGTTGACTACGAGTCCACGCTACATTAACGTAAGTATAAACGCTCTATCAATGATGTTGAGCACTGTTTACTTATAAATATAGCACCCATATTATTTACTCTGAGGAAGGTCGATATTTCTTTGTGTGCGGAACATTTCTACATTTTTTTTCTATCATTTCATTTCATTTTGTTATTTAAAAATAATAATAGATTGAATAATGTACACATGGATAAACTCCTGACCGAAACACATGTAAGTTAAATTAATTAAATATCTTATTTTATCGATTCAATACTTTCTTTCCTTTGTTTCTCTTTTCAACATTTCCGTCGGATTCATTTTCATTTTACATATATATATATATATATATATAAATTCATAAATTCACTATTAATCGATCAACCTACAATTATATAATATATAATTTGCGTGTGTGTTTGTGTGTGAACGAACTGATAGATGAATAGAAAGATAGACTGATAGATTTAGATCCAATAATTCTTTCCCTAGAGGAAAATCTTGTAGACAGAAAAACTGAAGTATTTTGTTTCTTTTGAATAGTCGGCTTTTGAATGGGTCGACAGCAACTTTTTTCTATATTCATTCATCAGAAATAATTTCTAATATCTTGAATAACACAGACAGATATCAAGCGACAAATACAAAATAGGATCGATGGCAGATATTTGATAAATATAAACAAACTCAAATCGATAGACAAATAAACGTGATTAACTTGGTCATTATTTTTAACGGCATATCAATATATCATGGGTTATTTAATGCAATCATTTGATTCTTTTGTAATGGTTAAGTTTGGTTTATTTTTGTAAGGGCATGACAACTCCTTACGGGTTATTTAATGCCAACACCCGATTGATTTGTTAAGGTTTGGTTTATTTGTATGAGGATATAAAAGCTCCTTATGTGTTGTTTACTATCATCGGTTGATTCATTTGTAAAAATTTAGTTAGGTTTATTTTATATATATTTACCAACCCCTCCGCTCGAGCAGGATGTGCCACAAGGTCAATTTATTAAGCGGAGTTTAACAGGTTTGAATTCAGAGTTTTCCTTCTCCGAGACTGATAACCTAGCCATGGTTAAAGAGCCCAGTCCACCCTACTATTTTACCCATAGCTGGAGGGAGAAATGGATTCATACGTTTCCTAAGGGTATTAGCGCCAAACAGCTTCGCCCAGGAACTGAACTCGGGTCGACGAGTCCATCTCCCACGACTCTAACCATTAGTCCACGCGCCTCCATAATTTATGGTTTATTTCATAAGGGCATACCAACTCCTTGGGGGATATTCAATGCCAACATCCGATTCATTTGTCAGGTTTCAGTTGGGTTTATATGTATAAGGGAATAACAACTTCTTAGGGGTTATTTAATGCCAAAATTTGATTATTTTGTTTGGTTTATTTCTATAAGCGTATAACAAATCTTTAGGGGTTATTTAATGCTATCATTTGATTTTTGTAAAGTTTTGGTTTACTTTATATGTATAAAGGCATAGCAACTCTTTAGGGATTTTTTAATACCAGCATCCGATTCATTTGTAAAAGTTTCATTTAATTTATATGTATAAGAGCATAACAATTCATAAGGGGTTATCTAATGCCATCATTTGATTCATTTGTTAATGTTTGGTTTATTTTCTTAATTGCATATCAACTTCTTGTGGATTATTTAAAGCAGAAATTTGATTAGATAATGCGTATGAAATCATCTATTTTCCCTAAAAACAATGTATACCGAAACATCTGAAGAGAAAAACAACGAGATCTTACGAGACTTGTCTAAAGCTTTTAAATGCCATCCTTGGCCAGTCGAAAAGGGCTTAAAGAAAGTCCTGTGTTATGGAATCCTTTGGTAAGCGTATAAGTCCTATCCTGCGTATTGGTAAAGGTCCAGTGATTTAATCCTATGCCCTTCGTCAAAGAATACCACAGTAATTATGACCAGTAAGGTCGGTTTAAGTATTGTATCAACCTCAGAGTACTGACAATGATTGGCCAAGCGTTAGATCACATGATTCTGGCCTAGTCTATAAGTAGGAGCTGGCATTTATCACACACCTTAAATGCCGAATTTCTCAACAACTTGTTAATTCAAACTCCTAATTGCTAAAACTTCGTTGACTTGAAATTTTTGCCCAGTAAACCTTTTCCTCTATCCTTAATACTCGTCGTGTTTCTTCCTATTGTTCTTCTGTTAAATTTGATACTCCAGTTACAACAGATAGAAAGAGAAAATTAGATTGATAGATAGATTAACATAACTAGAATTAATTACTGTTACATATGTTAAGGGGCCAGTTTAGCTCAGTCGGTAGAGCATCCGCCTCCGAATCGCAATGTTCTTGGTTCAATACTGGTCCACGCCAACTCAGCGTATGAGAAGCACAGATTGGGTAATCTGATCTGTGTGGTAAAGTGAGGAGCTAACGGTAGGTGTGGTACGCTAGCAAAAAGGGGATAGACCCCCTCGCTGTTCGGCTGATACCGACATAAGCCACACCACCAACTTTACTTACATATGCTACTGTTGGTTGTAGTAAAATACGGGTCTCACATGCACACTATCATAAATGCTCATACCGTGAAAGATATTAGGTAGCAACAGAAGCAGACCCTCTGTCTGTTTGCCTGTCTTTCTCCATGCCCAATATAAAGGGTGAAAGTCAGCCGCTGGGAACAAACCGGATGTGACGTTTCTGTAGTAATTAGCGAAAGAGAAGAAATTTCCTACTTCCTTTTTGTTTTACTATAATGATTCATTAATAAAATTGCTATAGGTCTGATTTAGCTCAGTCGGTAGAGTGTTCTGCTGGGAACCTCAAGGTTCCTGGCTCGATACCAGCCCTCGCCAACTCAGCGTATGAGTAGCACAGGGAGCTCTGCGGTAAAGTGAGGAGCTGATGTTAGACGTGACGCCTCGCCCCAGACGCTAAAAACAATTTCCTTGGTCTAGCGCGAATGAAAAGGGGTAGACTCCCTCGCTGTTTGATTGATACCGACTTTAGGCCACCCCGACGACTATACTTTTTGTACAATTTCTTTATGCTTCGTGTTGTTCCTGGCAATTCATCTCCGTGTGGTATTTAAGTTTATTGTTCTTCTCTGATGAAAATCCTATGTGAAATAGGATATTCATAAATAAACATCTTATTATAATGGAGATTGTGCGTTTTTCTGTCTGTAACCGAAACTATATTACTAATCGAGTCACAATTCACATAGTTATTTACATCATTCTCCATGATTTTATTTTTTATTCAAACCTCAATTATTAATAAAATTGTTTTACATTATTAATACTGT
Source organism: Doryteuthis pealeii (assembly GCA_023376005.1). NCBI lineage: Eukaryota > Metazoa > Mollusca > Cephalopoda > Myopsida > Loliginidae > Doryteuthis > Doryteuthis pealeii. The sequence goes on from CM042142.1 coordinate 16,820,734, forward strand.
TGACCATATCTACATATCATTAACATGCGATTGTATTTATATATACAAAATATAGTGGTTTGCAGTGTGAAGGGGAAGGCTAATTTGCATATTGATATTAAAAATTTTATTTTAATAAATATGTGCTCAGTATTATTGATTTCTAATTGTTTGGTTTTATCTTGATGAATATGAGCAAAAATCTCTCCAATAAATCCATTAATAATATTAACAGTAATTCTATTCTTTACTTCCTAATTTAACTAAATAGTTAAATTATGAAAATTTTGCAATGAAAGACGGGAGGGAAGAAAAAGCAAGTTTTAGTTGTTCCCCCTCTGTTTCAAATCTTTTTATCTGCATTCTTATTTAGTTCCATTACCTTTCTAAGTTAACATAATATTTTATTTCATTTAAACTTGAATACTTGCACCCGGAGGGTGCATATATTTGCTAGTATATGTAAATATAGTACATGTAAGTATTTATCTTTTTTCATGACTTTCAACGAGTGTTCGCTATATATCAGAATAACGGTGGGAGTTCTGACCACGCAAGAGAGGAGAATGTAACATTAAATAGATCGATCGATCGATATTAATAGAATAAGTTCAATAAATATATTTGACTCGATGAAGATCTTGTAGAGAGAAATCATCATTAAATTTTGAAAAAAAAAAACAACTTTAATTTTGAATTTTTGAGATAAGGCTTTGATAATATTATTATAATTTGTATTATTTGTATTATTGTCCTTATCTTTATTGTTATCTGTACAAAGTTTCGGTCGATGTGTCTTCCGATGTGTCAGATATTTCTTGTCGGGCTCCGATTACGACAAGAAGGTTCCCGAATTCGAAAAGAAGATTCCTGAACTCTAGAAGGCTCCCGAGTTCGGCAAGAAATACCTGAAGAAGGCCGTAGGGCACATTGGCCGAAACGCTGTACAGATAACAATAAAGATGAGGAAAATAGTCCGAATAATCCAAATAATAAAAATAACTATTGTCATGTTAACTCGTCATCAAACCAAAAGTTATTTCTAATACACAAAAATACAATGATCTTCTTTTCTGCAAATCTGCAGAATTTTCAGGTTGATTACAAAAAAACAAACTCCATTTTTCATGGTTACTCGCTCTTTGAACTTCCTGAAATTTTCATGTTTCAATTTGCCGGAAATTTGATCAGGCTGAATATTGGAATTAAAAAAAATCCATTTGAAGGACGCGCATGATCATTGACACGAAAAAGCATTTAAAATATTTCTTTTATTGAATTCCTCATAAAAAATGCATAGGTCTACACATATATATATGTGTGTGTGTGTGTATATATTTAATTGCAAGGATGCTTATTTGCTACCATTTGGTTCCATGCTCGTTTAAACAGAGCAATCATCAGGTAGTAAAATAAAGATTTTGAATCGAAAAAATATGGGCAAGTCTGAAATATTTGTGAATAATTTGAAGGCATCTAACTAGAAACGCAAGAATATGATTTTTTAGAATTATTTTGCCATTAGCAGTTACAAATAAAGATTTTCTGTCATATTATTGTTTACTTTGAATACTCCGCCCTGTCGTCTGGGGCGTTAGAATTCACCAACTGCACCTCTGCCGAGGGGTAAGAATCCCCCAATAGGGCCATCTGTTGGCCGTGGGTGGCGACCCGTGATGCTTAAGGATAGAACCCAGGTCTTTGGCCCTTACTTGGACTAGACGGAAATGTTATTGTTTAATGATCTTAGCGGATATAAATCAATTCTTCATTATTTTTGCTCAAAAAGCAAAATTTGGTGATAGTGAATGTGTATATATATTTACTTTGTCGTTAATTATTTTATTTTTGTAGTTTCCTCCGGACATACATACACACTCCATACATACACGCAAGAGCACCGTAGTGTACTAGAAGAGCGTGGTGGTGTACTGGTTAGAGTCGTAGGTAATGGACTCGTCGACCCGAGTTCAAATCCTGGACGAAGCCCCAGTTCACATAACGCTAATAGCTTGGGAAAGGTATGAATCCAACTATTCTCCCTCCAGGTATGGGTAAATAGTTGAACTGACTGGGCTCTTTAAACTTGGTTTGGCAACCAGTCTAGGAGTAGGAAAACTCTAAATTCAAACCTCTTAAATCTCCGCTTGGGGTGGTTACTACTGGAATAGGCTAAGGCCTACTTAATGATCTATTTCAATTTAAAAAAATAAGAAAAAAATGTAACTGCCCTTTATATATGGATTGATTAACAAAGCAATAACAAAAATAAAAAAATAAGACTATATTTAATTATCCCAATCAAGAACATTTCTCAATAAATTGATTTTTTTTTTTTTTTTTTTTTTAAATGTGAAGGTCATTCAATAAATAACGAGAAATTTTTTTTGAAAAAAAGCAAAATACACTTTTCTTTCAAATATTTCTGTCATAAATTCAAACTCTGTATTGTTTGAAATTGGTTTATAGCAAAACTTATTCTAATCTCACAAACATCTTTTTTGAGGCTATTCAAAATGGTGGGAAAATTAAAGTGTTATACGCTTGATCAGAGCTCTATCATCTAATTTTTGGTGGCTGAGGAGTGCAAACCATGAGAAATTTACCGAATGATATGTGCCTAACAGGACCTGTGAATATACCACAGTATGATTATTTAATTATTACAGCGTTGGATATGTTCACTTAAGAGTTATTGCAAATACTTCAATATGTAAAAAGTATAATAACTTTGATTTAAATTTCTCTCACTCTTTTCTTTTTTCCCTTCTTTTCATCATGTTCGATAGAAACAGATTAGCGTTGTTACTTTAGCACGCTCACTTCCTCTTCATATATTTCCCCTATTATCTTTCTTTCTTTTCTATTATATTTTTCTGTTGTAACATGTCATTTTTCTTCCCGTTCTTTCTAATAAAAACGGAATGGCCGATTATTTAGCTGAGGTGACGACACTCATAAGAAATAAGAATTCGGCGAATAAGCAACACAATTTAATCAGGATTTACATTTTTGCATTTCATCTTGGACGATTTGGACGGTCTCATTTTTAACCAGTGGGTGTTTCAAGATGATAACGGTCGTACAATTAAGGAACACGAGTATTAATATATAGATGTATTGCATGAAATTAACCAGAATAATTTACATATATTATTTTAGCTTAAAATATAAAATAATTCAATGATAAACAATATTTATTGTAACTAAGTTTTTCTTCTAAATGTTTAAAAAGAATGATCTTCAATATTTAAAAATGCAATTACTTCCTTTTTTTCAATTTTATTTCAAATTTATATTTTTTGAATAACTATTGATTAAAAATGTACTATTTACTACTACATGGTTTGGACGGACTCATTTTTAATCAGGGGGTGTTGAAAGATATTAACTGTTGAACAATTAAGGTACACGAGTATAAATACATAGATGTATACAGAGAAGCATGTTTTAGTCAAAGAATGCTTACACATTGGCTAAACATGGGTTTGCAATGGCTATCCTGAGTCGAAGTAACTATCTATAGAGTGGAAACAGGAAGTACGTCGCTCATGAATCCTTACTTCTGTTGAAGAAGTAAGGATTCATGATTCATGTTTTGTTCTTATTATTTTGATGGTTTGCGTGATAGGAGGTAAGTCGCCGTACACTTGTTTTTTGTGGGGTGCTGCTTCCAGGATTTGTTCAATAAACCCCGCGATATCCTTGTATTGTTTCCATCAGACTTTAAAAAAATTCATTTCGTAAAAATCCAAGTGGTACAGCCCTACAGTGGCATTGTCACGGCTAAAGCCTGAAAATATTTTCGCTATATCATTGTATATATTTCTATATTATCAATAATCTTTCAGTTCAAGCCTTTATTCTCTCTATCTATCTATACACACACACACACCCACACACACACAACACACACATATATATATATATATATATATATATATATATATATATATATATATATATATATATGAGTGAGAGCGAGAGCTTGAAAGGTACACTGTGACAGATATAAGATTCTCTGAAATCATTTAACCCAAAGTCTATTCCGGAAATTAAACCTAAGTTCACCTCTTATTTTTTTGGTTCACCTTTTGTAGCAACTCCGTTCCAATTAGGACTGGCAGTTATAAGTGAACAATGCAAGCTCAAAGCAGTCGCTCTTCAATTAACCAAAAATAAAATCTCTTAAAAAAAAAAATGACTTCGTATGAAAAAATCGTACATATAATATAACGAAATCAGATTTTCTATCGTTCACCTAACGTTAATCTTTTCAAGAATATAAATACAATCGAAAGCCTAAAAAAATAAATAAGATAAAACAAAAAAAATCTATTTGAGCAAATATAAAATTGTATCTTCAAATATTTGATTAGAATTTGAAAAAAAAAAGTCTTTTCAAGCGATTAATTTCTCTTTTGCGGTGATTGTATTTCGAAATGTCTAAAAAAGAAAAAAAAGAAAAAAACAAAAAAACCCTGCCACCCGGAAGAACTAGAATGTTCAGAAACTATTCGGCAGATTTGAACACAGTTAAGTGAAATGATCAACCCAGGTTGAAAGTGTAGGGCATCTTGTTATTTAGAATTAATTGATCTGTGAGACTAGCTTGGTAACCATTATACCACGATGGGACACCCAGTTCTGGTGAGTACAGAGTGTACAGCACTTCTGTGTTTTGTAAAAAAATGTTGATCAAATAATATTGAGACTGGCTTTTTCTTTTCAAATTGGCACTGATTTGTCTAGACATCACACACACACACACACACACACACATATATATTTACCAAACCAATCGCACGAGCAGGATATGACACAAGGTCAATTTTGTAAGTGGATTAACAGGTTTGAATTCAGAGTTTTCCTTCTAAACTGGTTAGCTAATTTGTCTGCTCTACTATATACCCATAGCTGGAGGGACAGTAGATGGATGCATACATTTCCCAAGGGTATTAGCACTATGTGAAATGCAAATATATATATATATATAATATATATATATATATATATATGTGTGTGTGTGTGTGTGTCTAAAAAATCTGTTTAGAAACGAATAGAACCGTGTGCAAAAAATGGAATCTTAAGAAACTACCCCATAAAATTGAATATGAACGTTCAAAGACAGTCATAATATCTCTTTTGGGGTGGGGTTCTTACCCATCAGCAGTGGTTATAGTTGTCAGCTGGGGCTATAGAATACACCGACTGCATATCTGAAGAAGGGTACAATCCCTTGAATGGGGCCACGTGTTAGCCTAAGTGGCGACCCTTGATACTTAAAAACACAATCCTGGTGGTTGAGCAGTCCACGACATGCAACACTCCATTTTGTTCCTTACTTAGGCTAAAAGGCGGTCGGGGAGGTCCCATCCGATTAATCGTCTGGTCACGTCAAGCTCAAGCCTATATGAGTCCCACCTATTGCCCTTATGGCAGACTCTCAACCCCTTTTATCATATATGTGCTAGAAGGCGGTGGCTGAGAGTTCTAGGTATGACGTTAAACTGCATCTAGTATTGAAGTTCCAATTCTGGAACTCTAGGGAATGCGGAGTACTCTTTTATCACCATTACTCCCAAGTCCACTTCGACTCGAAGTGATAGTAGCTGCTATGATCACATCTATGGGTTAAATTGACAAAATTGGGGAATAAAAATGTTTTTTTAAAATTGAGTTAGAAAATAATTTAATACACAACAAGGATGAATAAAACAAAATATCTTCGGCATAAAATAACCCAACACGTATGGACATACCGTAATATCCAACCAAACAACGAACCAACCAACCATCATCGGTATCCCCTTTAAAGAAACACTTGAGGCACCAACGATTGACTCTAACCCTACTACTTTGGGTGGAGTACGGAGATGCAGCCTGGGTGGCGTGGGGAAGCCTCACATCTAAACCTAGACCGAAATAGAATTAGTGGACAATTTTGATTTTTCGGACTATTGTCCTCATTTTTTTGTTAGTTATTAACACAATCGTTTTAGCTCCCTCAACCATTCTCTTGCGTTTCCTGTGTATCCGAGTATAGAAATGATCCAACATGTGGAAATAATTCATAACAGTTTTAATTACAATACTCGGATACACAAGAAACACCCGGGGATGACCCGAGGATACAGCGGACGAAACGTTGTGTTAATAACTACCAGATCAAAGATTAGAACACTAGTAAAAAAAAATCAAAATTATTCACATCAAGCCTCATCTCAAAAACACAGACAAACAAATCGTGGAGTTTGCGATGGGTCGAAGATTGGATAATTGTGAAAATGGGTGGAACTTTTTTTTTTTTTTTTTTAATAAAAATTTGTAGAAACGAAAATGATGAAAAAAGATTTAAAACCATCAGATAATGGCTGATCAGTGTTGGGCGGACAAATGCCTAGTCGAGCGGAGATTTTGGTGTGCTTCATTAATCTTCAGGGCTTAACGGTTAATCTTTGCAAATAACTGGCTATTGATTGGTGTCCATGTAACGTCTTAGAACAATTTGTTTTTTACCAAGAAGAATTCTATTTGTGTTTATAACCCATTAAGATACGTGTAATTATTTTTCAGGCGTTGTTTAATTACTGTAAATAGTATCGGCATTGCAGTCTCGGAAGACTATATAATTCTTGTACCCCTTGTGGTCCTATACCAGTCACGAGACCAAATGTGGTCCTATATATATTTACCAACCCCTCCGCACGGGCAGGATGTGACACAAGGTCAATTTCTTAAGCGAAGTTTAACAGGTTTGAATTCAGAGTTTTCCTTCTCCTAGACCGGTGCCTAACCACGGTTAAAGAGGCTCAGTCTACCCTACTATTTACCCATAGCTGGAGGGAGAGTAGGATTCATACCTTTTCCAAGGGTATTAGCGCTAAGTGAAAATGTGATCCTATAAGTGCGTGTTGCGTTGTGAGTCACTTATAGGCTGAAGAGCTGGTTTGGACTTTCTCGGTTCGGGCTGTGTTCTGAAAATGACCAAATTCACCAATGCTGTCAACGGGTCAGCAATTGCAATAACAACGAAACGCTTATTTAACAATTGTATACAACAATAACTTTATTAATTATACAGTGATCAAAATCATGTACAACAACAAAGGGGCGTCGATGTTGATGTTTAAGTCAAAGTTTTGTGAGCTGACTGGCCATATACGGCTAATTATTTCTGGGTTCTGCTATGGTCAAGTTCAGGACATTGAATAGCAAGGTTGCGGGAAGCAGCGACAAAGACGGCGGCAAGGGTCCTGGCTCTTAGCTATGGAACCAGAGTTTCCTATGACTATGAAGTCCAATGTTCGAGAAACAGCCTCGACAACAGATGTCGCATGTGAAGGCTGTCACTGAAGATGTTGATGTGCCGTTGATTTGTTACCGCCGCTTTCTTCTAGAACTCTTGACTTCATGGTGTTGTGCCAGGGTGACTTCAGACATGAACAGTCCGTTACGGAAAGCCTGCCACCGAATTTTCCCAGCTGGAAGGGGTAATGCCAAAGCACCTGAGTAAATCTACTGTAAATTGGATCATGTCTAAACCGAATATAAGACTTCATAGTCACACGGTGCATATGTCTATCTCCCACTTCCCCCTTCTCTCTCTGTCTTATAAAATGGATGGAGCACTCTCTGGTGGCCTTCACATATATACAGATGTGTGTATTAATCTGTTAAAAGCCTCCTCCCAGTCTGTAGGTGACCATGGCCAAGTTTAAAAGAAGCCTGACTAATGATGAACCGACCGGGTATCCATCCCGGCTGAAGGTAGCCTACAAATGTCCAGCCACACTGAAGAGACTTGATACGTCGAAACACAATGTCTGTGTATGACTATATATATATATATATATACTTGCCAATGCAATCCTAATAATATGACACTTTCCAGTAGATTTTTATAGAAATAGCTTTTAGCGTAATGTTTTTTAATAGAAAAATCCTTTTCCGAACATTTTTCTAGTAAAGATCTTTCCAATGTATTCCAATAGAAAAAAATCTCTTTACAATACAGATCTATAATAAAGTAAACCTATTTTCAATGGTTTTGCATAGTCAACTTTTTCCTATATATATATATATATATATATATATATATATATATATATATATATATATATATGGTCATCCACACATAAATATATATGTGTGTGTGTGTGTATACTAGTGTTTGTATGTGTGTGTGTGTGTGTATACTAGTGTTTGTATGTGTGTGTGTGTATACTAGTGTTTGTATGTGTGTGTGTGTGTGTATACTAGTGTTTGTGTGTGTGTGTGTGTATATACTAGTGTTTGTGTGTGTGTGTGTGTGTGTGTGTATACTAGTGTTTTGTATGTGTGTGTGTGTGTGTGTATACTAGTGTTTGTATGTGTATGTGTGTGTGTGTATACTAGTGTTTGTATGTGTGTGTGTGTATACTAGTGTTTGTATGTGTATGTGTGTGTGTGTATACTAGTGTTTTATATGTGTGTGTGTGTGTGTATACTAGTGTTTTTATATGTGTGTGTGTGTGTGTATACTAGTGTTTTTATATGTGTGTGTGTGTGTATACTAGTGTTTGTGTGTGTGTACTAGTATATATATATATGTATGTGTGTGTGTGTGTATACTAGTATGTGTTTGTGCGTGTGTACTAGTATATATATATGTATGTGTGTGTGTGTGTGTATATATATATTATATGAGTGTATACTAGTATGTATGTGTGTGTGTGTATATATATACGAATATATGAGTGTATACTAGTATGTATGTGTGTGTGTGTATATATATACGAATATATGAGTGTATACTAGTATGTATGTGTGTGTGTGTATAAATATATGAGTGTATACTAGTATGTATGTATATATGTATATGTGTGTGTGTGTATACGAATATATGAGTGTATACTAGTATGTATATGTGTGTGTGTATACTAGTATGTATATGTGTGTGTGTGTATACTATTATGAGCTCTATGACTGATATTGAGCACACCTTTAATAATACAACAAAAACTTGGTCTACCACTATCTCAACAAATGACCTAGTGATAGCTATATCATACACACACACACACACATTGAATGACAAGAGGTTGATATTGATAGTGTTCCTTCCAGACGTCTCAATTGAGATATTTTGTAAGTGATATCTAAAGCATAAGTCCAAGATACACACTAATCGAACCTGTACTCACTCTCCACGTTATTCTTTAGGTATCCATTACATAATATCTTCAGAATCTGTCTTGAAGCAACACTTTATCAATGTCTAAATTCCCTTGTCTTGTCATTCAATATATAAAATATATACCTTTAATTGCCTATGAAATTTTACAATTTAAGAATAATGTAATACCAATCAGTTATAAGAGTTCTATAATGTTTTTCAGATACGACTAAATCTAGATAAAATATTGTAGGACCATTTAGGTTGTCCGTCAGTCTATATTCTTTTCTCTTTCAATGTTTTCACTCTATTCACTTAAACAAATTCTGCTTATTTTGGTTGAGTACTTTAAATAGGGATTTAATTGCAAGTTCCCCCATTCTGGCGTGTAGCTAAACCTCGCTTTGTTTACAAATGTTTGAGGCCTCTAGTGAATTCATTTCCGCTTAGAAATGTAGCGATTAAATACTCTCCTATATTTGACAGCTGCCTCTGGCCGTACGGGTAAGAGGGTTGGCGAACGAAAGTTCATTCGGGTCTCGAAACCGGCCAGGCGTAGCTGTTAATGTATAACACACTGATGAGAGGTGATACCTCGAAACACGTTTCTGTGGATTACTTATTATATATATATATATACACACACAGAAGGTATTAAAAAATATCGAGATTTTTTGTATTTTTGACACACCGAGTATTCTGAAAAAATAAACTTACATTCATTATTTTTTGCAGAATACAAGGTGTGTCAAAAAGTACAAAGTTTAAAGCTGTATTTACCAAGATAGAAATTAAGAATGAACGGAACCTTTTTTCTTTAGAATACAAGCTTTCAAAAAGTTCAAAAAATCTCGAAACTCTCTCTCTCTCTCTCTCTCTCTCTCTCTCTCTCTCTCTCTCTATCTCTATATATATATATATATATATATATATATATATATATATATATATATATATTCAATTACATGGATGCTTATTTGTGACCAATGAGTTTCATGCCCACTTTTACAGAGCAATTTCTATGCAGTAAAATAAAGATTTTTAAAAAATCGAAAAATGAAAAAAAGTCAAAAATGGTTTGACAAAAATGATTATACGTTGATATTTTGAAATTGAATCTTAGCATGCACAGACCTTCAGGTATTTTCATCTGTAAATATATTAATGTGTAAACGCGAATACAACTACCGCGTGCATATGGGTAAATACTAAGACAGGCTGGACTGTACAGCCCTGGAAAGGCAACTGGTCGAGCAAAAAGTAAACTCTGAATTCAAACCAGCTGTGCTCCGATGAAAATTGATCTTGTCTGTTGGTAAAAGTGGGTAACTATATGCGTGTAACAATAGGCATTTACTCAACCGTCGGCATGGGTAGGATGTGACACTAGGTATCAAGTACGGGGCATCTAGTGAGGATCGAACTCGCTATTTAGCAATAATGGATCTGCGCGTTTAGCTTGGTAACCACTACTCCACAATGAGTTTTTTACCAAACTGGTTCGTGTCGGGAAGGATATGACAGCAGTTTGCAAGTATGGGATACCCAACGATGATATAATCCGTTATTCAGCAGTAAAAGGAGATGCGAGACTTGCTTGCTAACCATTATTCTACGATAGGACGGCCAATATATACGTGACAGTACGTACTAAGGCCTGAATGTTAGACTAGACACCAGAGTAAATTATATATATATATATATATATATATACACACACACACAACACACACATATATATATATATATATATATATATATATATATATATATGTGTGTGTGTTTTGTATATTGCGACAAACTAAATCGAATAAATTAAGCAATGAAATAAAACTACTGAAAAGGAAATTTTACACAATTATAACGTCATGTTAAACGATAGTTTTCGCAAAGTATGGTGAATTAAAAGCAAAAAAATGAACTAAAAATAAAAAATACCTAAAAATAATCGAATATAACCATATAGTTTTGTTATTTCTGAACTAAATTGATTTGAACTAAATTTAATTTTCTTTTTCTGGTTTTTATATTCTATGATTCTTTTTTAAAACTTTTTTTTGTTTCCTTTTTTTGTGCAGTAGAACATATTAATTTAAAGACCATAACACATACAGATGATATGATTCATTTTCTTTCTGTTTTAAAATGTTCAACAAAACTGTAAAAACTTGAAATGATAAATGAAGATGATGATAGTAATAATAATAATAGTAATAGAAGAATGTGTTTGGAATTCAGAGGTATGACGTTTTTTTCCGAGCATCCCCCAAAACAGAAAAAATAGATTAAGAATATCAGGCATCATTTTTTTTTTGTTTTCTCCCTTCCTTCCTTTCTCTCCGCCTTCTGTTGGATTTCTTTCTTCTTTCACATCACTAATGTTCCGAGAATATTTGGTGTCTATTTCTATTCATATTTAAAAAAGATACTTTCCTCATCGCATAAGCGATTGTGACGGCGATGATATTCCTGACCTTGATTTCTTGATTTCTTTCTTTCTTTCTTTTCTTTCTTTCTTTCATACTTTGTTTTCTATATTCTTTATTCTTTCCTTTCGTATTTTGCTTTCTTTTTTCTTTATTTCTTTTATACTCTGTTTTCTTGGTTTCTTTTTTCATCATTTTCTCTCCTTCTTTCTCGTATAGACTGTTCTTTTTAATGGAAGGACCATCATTAATCTAAGGCGACGAGAATCTGTGGCATATACTAACCATTGGTACATCGTTACAAAGAAACGTATCTATCTATTATATATGTATGTATGTATGTATGTATATATATAGTGTGTGCGTGCGTGTACGGCCTATATGATAGCAAAATGTTATGTCCTTTTTATTCTGAAACATCGAACCTACCTACCTGCCTATCTATCTATCTCTTTTGAAAAAGCTTCATGACGTCGCTCCTTAATATTTCCCTGATGACAATTAACAAAATCCAATATATATATATATATATATGAGAGAGAGAGAGAGAGAGAGATCAAAGTGCTCGAACGTAGGCAGGACCATTCATTTTTATATGAATACATCCTCTGACTATTTGTTTTAATTATATTTTGGTTATTTCCTAGTTGAGTAACAGGATATTATAGTGTGACCCACAATAAACAGAACCCAAATTATTTATTTTCCCATTAAACTGACCCTAACCCTAAACCCTACCCCCCTAGTTGAGTAACATAATATTACAGGGTGATCCTGAAAAAAAAACAGAACACACAAACAAGGGTTAGGGTTGGGGTGTAGGGTTAATTTAATGGGAAAATAAATAATTTGGGTTCTGTTTTTATCTGAGTCACTCATGTTACTCAACTAGGAAATAAACCATATTTTTATACTTACATACTATCCATCTTTTTTGAAGGAGCTTCATGAGACCGCTCCTTAATGTTGCCCCGATGTTGGTTAATATATACAATATATATGTAAATTGAAATGCTCGAACGTAGGCCGTACTATTTATTTATTTATTCATTCATAAATAAATACATCATCTGAATATTTTTCCGTATGTGCGTGTGTGTGATTGTGAGCCTGCATATACGTCTTATATTGTAGCAAATACGCTTTGTTCTTTTCCATTTGCAAACATTGAAACACACACATGTATGTATATATATATAATATATATATATATATATATATAATTTGTTTGATTGATCGATTCGATTTGCATATGTGGGTCATTCCGATGTCTCTGATCTTCCGACATAGATGCCTTCGATGACCGGAGCTCGCCGGTTTAATTTCAAATCAGTCAGAATAGGAATCGAATGAAGTCGGTGTCTGGATCAATGAGACGGAACTGACAAAGAGAAAAAAAAAACAAAAACACCAAAAAAAAAAAAAAATATATAAAAAACAAAAACACCAAACGAACGCAATGACCCCCGATGTCCATATTCATTTTTCATGTAATGACAAGAGGCAAATTACGAAGTCCGTTTCTAAATGGACAACGCGTAGAACAATGGGAAGGTACATTCCTGCCTTTGACCTCTTAGAATACAAAACAGAAATATAGGCCAGTACTTAACTGCATTATGATGTACGGAATGGCTTTCTGTTTATGTCGTAGACAATTGACTCGGCGAGTTGAGTTCAAATTCTGCATCTGGCTGTTAGTGCTGGAACAATTAGCGCTGCTAATACTGTGTCTACAAAACTATATATATATATATATATATATATATATATATATATATATATATATATTAGTGTACAATACATTTAAGGTGCGATTGTTACCATTGGTTTCCAAGCCGCATGTTATCCACTTTTCGACAAATAAATACAATTCTTACACCGGTAATCGACCACTTTATTTTCAATTCTCCAATACTAAAAAGACTAGACACACACACATACATACATATATCTATATATTTAATTACATGGGAGTTTATCGGTTACCATTTGGTTTTATGCTCGTCTAAACTGAGCAATCATCAACCTAGTGACTGCTCTGTTTAGACGAGCATCAGCCCAAATGGTAGGAGATAACCATCCATATAATTAAATATATTTACCAAAACTAATATAGTATTATTATTATTGCTCTATCACAGATATTGAACACACTCTTAATAATGTCGTATATATTGGTATACTACTCTCTCATCAAGTGAGATAGTGTTAACCATACACTTGGTTATATATATATATATATATATATATATATTATATAATTTAATATACCAAGCGTGTTGGTAGATCCTTGCGGAGAGAAAAAAAACCAGCAGAAAGTTTGATTGTAAAAATATACTACCAAACATCAACCAGGAAGAAAAAAATTTTGAAAAAAAGAAAAGACCAAGATATTCGTACCAACAAAAAATAATCTATTGGTACAGTATTTGGCCAAAAGAAAAAACAATTTATATGTATATATATATATATAATATATATATATATATATATATATATATATATATAACCGCTAGGAGAAGCTAATATGTAAAAAGTGCTCGATACCTAAGTAGAGCCAAGTAATAAAGATAATCTAATGAGTCAGATGAACCTACTATTAGTTTCGCATAAAGCTCTTCAGGGCTAAAATCCGACTCTTTCGAATTTTAGCCCTGAAGAGCTTTATGCGAAACTAATAGTAGGTTCGTCTGACTCATTAGATTATCTTTATATATGGTATCTTGACTGACGAGTGCCCAAACTTACGTGGTTTCTGAATTACGAGCTATCTCTCGGTCGATGTTTTGTTTGCTTTTTGCTGAGAGCTAAAGTCTCTGATACGAACGAGCTTCAGATACGCTTATGTTCATAAGTTTACTAAAAACATTCATGAATACAAATTTATTACGTGAGAGAAAAATATCATATATGAAAAATAAACATTTAGTACGGCACATAATTCTTTACATTCTATTTCATTGTTTTAGTGGGGCTCTAACGGATTAATTGCATTTCAGTTTATTTCAATGGGGAAAATTGATTTGATATACAAGGAATTAAATTACGTGTGGAGCGAATTAAACTCGTAAGTTAATGTACCTCTCTATATATATCTATATATAGCCCGTCCAGACGTCTAGGAATTATTAGCTCTTTCCACGCAAACATGCACAGCACAGTTTGTTTTAATGGTGCAACATCTGAGGCATTTCCAGTCATCAGCGGAGTGAAGCAGGGCTGTGTCCTTGCACCTACAGTTCGGGATATTCTTCTCCCTGCTCCTCCAGTACGCCTTCAGGGACTGCAGCGAGGGTGTCTACATACACACCAGAGCTGACGGCAAGTTGCTCAAGATCGCTCGCCTTAGAGCTAAGACCAAAATCACGAAGGTCCTCATTCGGGAATTGCTATTCGCCGATTATGCAGCCTTAACGTCACACACTGAGCACGGCCTGCAACAGCTTGTCAGTCGACTCACACGGGCTTGCAGGGAGTTTGGGCTTACCATAAGTCTAAATAAGACAAAGGTCATGGCACAAGGTGTAGACAATCCTCTAAACATTGCCATCAACGGGCACAGCCTGGAAGAAGTGCAGAACCATTTCCAATTCAGTCTCCACTGACGATGACATCAACAGCAGAATCGCAAGAGCGGCAGCAGTCATGGCGAAACTGAGCCAGAGAGTATGGGACAATGCCAGCCTTACCAAGAGAACCAAACAGCGGGTCTACAGAGCGTGTCTTCTAAGTACTCTCCTATTCAGTAGCGAAACCTGGATCACGTACTCACGCCACGTGAAGAAACTGGACAGCTTCCACCTCAGATGCCTACGCCGCATTCTACGCATTCGCTGGCAGGACAAAGTGCCTAACACAGACGTGCTGGAACGAGCAAACATAAACAGCATGCCCGCCATCATCTGCGAGAGACGCCTGCGTTAGCTTGGACATGTCAGAGGATGGACAAAGGCCGCATCCCCAAAGACCTACTGTATGGTGAACTAGTAGAGGGCACCCGACCGGTTGGGAGACCACGCCCACGCTTTAAAGATGTCTGCAAGAGAGACATGAAGACATGCCACATCGAGATAAACACATGGAAGGCTTGTGCAGAAGACCGTACGACCTGGCGCTTCCTCGTCAAACAAGGAACGAAAAGGAGTGAAAAAGAGAGAAAGAAGCCGCCACAGAAAAGAGTTAAAAGGAAAGAGAGATAACAGCATATCCAAAAACATTACCTTTTATTTGCAATCACTGTACCAGAGATTACCATTCAAAAATTGGTTTGTTCAGCCACTCACGTAGCTGTAGATAAAAAAGTGGACTCTACGCCATCGTCTTTAATAGACAGAAGGTTGCCCACAATAAAGAAGATGACTTACCGGGGAATAGAATATCGAGTTAATCGGAACATTCATGTTTAATACAAACATTAAACAAATAAGTTAGTGTCATAAACCGAATATATTGTCAGTTATTATAAATATAAGCCTATTCTACACACATGATTTTTGATATTCCAAACAGTTGTTTTCACGTTAGCAGTCACGTTCGACATTTGACAGCAAACGTGTTTGATATTTTGGTTTTGAATGATGCAATTAACTATCTAGCAATTAACGATCTATAATACAATTTTAGCCATTAAAAACCGTTTCGAAATGAGGATATCATTGAGAAACGGTTTTTAACGGCTATAATTGTATTATTCACTTCCGCAATTGACTTTAATCAATTTTTGATTAATTCATTTTAATTAACCCTGATTATCCTTTTTTGGTGAAACTTAAGTAGGTTATCTATACCTTTCTACTATATATATACAATGCACGTGTGTGTGTGGTTGAAAATAGAAGATCAATGCAGATAGAACAACAGAACAACTAAATTCAAATGATATTTCGCTTCTGTCTTTTGCGAAGCCTTTTTTAATTTATTCGCAAAAGACCGAGGTGAAATAGCATTTAAATTTAGTTGTGTTGTTTTATCCGCACTTTCCCTCTATTTCCGGCCACATGTTGTCGGATTTACCCAATCCTTTACTCCTCTCTCTATATATATATATATATATATATATATATATATATATATATATATAACGGAAAAAGTGACTTACCGGTGAATATTGTCACGATGGTTAGGTGGTGCAGAATTCAGGGGGAGGGGATGAGCTAGCGATATAACAAATACAAAGTGCTCAATACGTAAGTAGAGCAAATTTATTATAAAATAGGTACAAGAGATAACCTACTCGATTTTCACCATAATGATCTTCAGGGTTAAATCCACTGACTTAGTCGATTACACATGTGTGTTCATTGCACGCTAACTTAACAAAATGCACTGAACACACACGTGTAATCGACTGCAATTAATCGGTATCTCGATTGATTCAGTGGATTTAACCCAGAAGATCATTATGGTGAAACTCGGGTAGGTTATCTCTTGTACCTATTTTATAATATATATAATAAATCTAATGAGTCAGACGAACCTACTAAAAGTTTCGCTTAATGCTCTTCAGGGCTAAGATCTTAGCTCTGAAGAACATGAAGCGAAACTTTTAGTAAGTTCGTCTGACTCATTAGATTTATCTTTATTATTTGCTCTACTTAGGTATTGAGCACTTTTTACTTATTAGCTTTAGTCTCCTGGCGTGTTTGTATATATATATATATATATATATATATATATATATATATATATATCTTATATATTGTTTTTTCTTTTGGCCAAAATATTGTGCTAATGCTAATAGATTATTTTTTGTTGATACGATTATCTTGGTCTTTTCTTTTTTACAAAAATTCTTTTCTTCCCGGTTGATGTTTGGTAGTATATTTTTACAATCAAACTATTTGCTTTTTTTTCTCACCGCGAGGAATCATCAACAAGTTTGGTATATATATATATATATATATATATATATATATATATATATATATATAATCAAATCTTTTTAATCTGATAGTCACACTATATAATGTCTGATGCACGAGGATCGTTTAAAAAGTTTTAAGTTTCACCCAGATAATTAAATAAATATTATATCAAAATATACCGTAATATTGTAACAATGAAGTCTTCCGGGTTCAGTTCTAAAAAGGTTAACGCTGAAATTAATCATAAAACAAACAACAAAACCTCATAACATTAACGTTGAATATACTTAATCTTTTTATGTATTGTTTTGGCTGTAAGCAATAATTTACAAAATATATTTTCATGAGAGTATTAACTTTTGTACGTGTACAATGTACGTAAATGTTTTTCATATTTTTTATTGCTTACTTGTGTGTCCGGGGCCGGTTTAGCTCAGTCGTTAGAGCATTCGTCTAGAAACCACAAGGTTCGAGTTCGATACCGGTCCCCGCCAATTCAGCACAGAGTATTACAATCAGGGTTATCTGAACTGTGCGGTAAAGTGGGGAGCTGATGGGAGGTGTGGCGCTCCTTCTCAGCCAAAAACAATCTCCTTGGCTTAGCGCTATCGAAAAGGGTATAGACTTCCTCGCTGTCTGGTTGATACCAACAATAGATTATTATTTTCCCAAAAAATATTTCTCTTAAAAAGTTTTTTTCGAGAATTTAAAAAAATAAATTCTTAACTAATAAATATATATGCCACTATTTATATCTCTATCAGTCTATTATAGATATTGTAATCTATCTATCCAAAACTGTTCTTATCTAAATCTTTTCAAATCTATCTAACTATATCTATATCTGTCTATCTAATATCTATATCTGTCTCTGTCTATCTAACTATCTGTTCTGTCTGTCTGTCTATCTGTCTGTCTGTTTCTGTCTGTCTATCTTCTGTTTCTGTCTATCTATCTGTTTCTGTCTATCTATCTGTTCTGTCTGTTTCTGTCTGTTTCTGTCTGTCTATCTGTTTCTGTCTGTTTCTGTCTGTCTATCTGTCTCTGTCTGTTTCTGTCTATCTGTCGGTTTCTGTCTATCTGTCTATCTGTCTGTTTCTGTCTATCTATCTATCTATCTATTCTGTCTGTTTCTGTGTCTATCTATCTATCTATCTATCTGGTTTCTGTCTATCTATCTGTCTATCTATCTGTCTATCTATCTGTCTGTTTCTGTCTATCTATCTGTCTGTTTCTGTCTATCTATCTATCTATCTATCTGTCTGTTTCTGTCTATCTATCTATCTATCTGTCTGTTTCTGTCTATCTATCTATCTATCTGTCTGTTTCTTCTATCTATCTATCTGTCTGTCTGTCTATCTATCTTCTGTCTCTGTCTATCTATCTATCTATCTGTCTGTTTCAGTCTATCTATCTATCTATTCTGTCTGTTTCAGTCTATCTATCTATCTATCTGTCTGTTTCTGTCTATCTATCTATCTATCTGTCTGTTTCTGTCTATCTATCTATCTATCTGTCTGTTCAGTCTATCTATCTATCTATCTGTCTGTTTCAGTCTATCTATCTATCTATCTGTCTGTTTCTGTCTATCTTCTGTATCTATCTATCTATCTATCTGTTTCAGTCTATCTATCTATCTATCTGTCTGT
The DNA here is from genome assembly GCA_023376005.1 of Doryteuthis pealeii. Lineage (NCBI taxonomy): Eukaryota > Metazoa > Mollusca > Cephalopoda > Myopsida > Loliginidae > Doryteuthis > Doryteuthis pealeii. The sequence goes on from CM042142.1 coordinate 16,839,812, forward strand.
TTCTGTCTATCTATCTGTCTATCTGTCTGTTTCTGTCTATCTATCTATCTGTCTGTTTCTGTCTATCTATCTATCTGTCTGTTTCTGTCTATCTATCTTTCTGTCTGTTTCTGTCTATCTATCTGTCTGTTTCTGTTTCTGTCTATCTATCTGTCTCTATCTATCTGTCTCTGTCTGTCTGTCTATCTGTCTATCTGTTTCTGTCTATCTATCTGTCTGTCTGTCTATCTGTTTCTATCTATCTGTCTATCTGTCTGTTTCTGTTTCTGTCTATCTATCTCTATCTGTCTGTCTATCTATCTATCTGTTTCTGTCTATCTATCTATCTATCTGTTTCTGTCTATCTATCTATCTATCTGTTTCTGTCTATCTATCTGTCTCTATCTATCTTCTGTCTATCTATCTATCTATCTGTTTCTGTCTATCTATCTATCTGTCTGTCTATCTATCTGTCTATCTATCTGTCTGTGTCTATCTATCTATTATCTCTGTCTTCTATCTATCTATCTATCTATCTGTCTGTTTCTGTCTATCTATCTATCTATCTGTCTGTTTCTGTCTATCTATCTATCTATCTATCTGTTTCTGTCTTCTATCTATCTATCTATCTGTTTCTGTCTATCTATCTGTTTCTGTCTATCTATCTGTCTTCTGTCTATCTGTCTATCTATCTATCTCTATCTGTCTATCTATCTATCTATCTATCTGTCTATCTATCTATCTGTCTATCTATCTGTTTCTATCTATCTATCTATCTGTCTCTATCTATATCTGTCTATCTTCTATCTATCTATCTGTCTATCTCTATCTGTCTATCTATCTATCTACTATCTATCTATCTATCTATCTGTCTATCTATCTATCTATCTATCTGTCTATCTATCTGTCTATCTGTCTGTCTATCTATCTATCTATCTATCTCTGTTTCTGTCTATCTATCTGTCTATCTATCTATATCTGTTTCTGTCTATCTATCTATCTGTTTCTGTCTATCTATCTGTCTATCTATCTATCTATCTATCTGTTTCTGTCTATCTATCTATCTATCTGTTTCTGTTTCTGTCTATCTATCTATCTATCTATCTGTCTATCTGTTTCTGTCTATCTATCTGTCTATCTATCTATCTTTCTGTCTATCTGTCTATCTATCTATCTATCTGTCTATCTATCTATCTATCTCTGTTTCTGTCTATCTATCTATCTGTCTGTTTCTGTGTCTGTCTGTTTCTGTCTATCTATCTGTCTGTCTGTCTGTCTCTGTCTTCTGTCTATCTGTCTTCTGTCTATCTATCTGTCTGTTTCTATCTATCTATCTGTCTGTTTCTATCTATCTATCTGTCTGTTTCTGTCTATCTGTCTATCTATCTGTTTCTGTGTCTGTCTATCTTCTGTCTGTCTGTCTATCTGTCTGTTTCTGTTTCTGTCTGTGTCTGTCTATCTGTCTCTGTCTGTCTGTCTATCTGTCTGTTTCTGTCTGTCTGTCTATCTATCTGTCTATCTGTCTGTTGATGTCTATCTATATCTATCTATAAGTCTGTTGATGTCTATCTATCCATCTATCTATAAGTCTGTTGATGTCTATCTATCCATCTATCTATACAAGTCTGTTGATGTCTATCTATCTATCTATCTATACAATCTGTTGATATATATCTACACAAGTCAGTTGATATCTATCTATCTATCGTGACTCATTCATATGTATAAAAAAACTATCAGTCGTGTTCTAAAAGAACGATCACTAGAATAAAAAAAAACAATTCTGAATTACAAATTGGTGTAAATATTTTCTCAGAATGTTGAGACAACGATAAACTGTTTTAAATAAACAATAACGTCAAAACAAAAACAAATATAATTCAATCTAGAAGCAGATAATTTCACTGTTGTTGTTGTTGTTGTTGTTATTTATGGTAATTTTTTGTTGTCTATATTATTTCCTCTTACTTTAAATATATTTTATTTCACAGCTGCAAGATACAATATGAATATTATTGCTTGACATCTCGGTTAACAAAAAATTATGTCTACGTATTTACCTAACCCTTCTGCCATGGGTAGGATGTGACACAAGGTCAATCTTTAAGCGGAGCAAAATTGGTTTGACTTCAGAGTTTTCTGTCTGTTGTATATCCGTTCAGTCTGGCTATATATATATATATATATATATATATATATATATATATATATATATATATGTAACTAGTCTAGGAGAGGGATAACTCTGAATTCAAAATTCCCTCCAGCTATAGGTTAAATAGTAGGGCAGACTGGGCCCTTCAGCCTTGGGTAGATAACCAGTCTAGGAGAGGGATAACTTTGAATTCAAAATTCCCTCAAGCTATGGGTTAAATAGGAGGGCAGAGTGGGCCCTTCAGCCTTGGGTAGGTAACCAGTCTAGGAGAGGGAAAACTCTGAATTCAAAATTCCTGAGGTCGGTCGTTGATTGGGTTTGTGGCAACCCTTGATGCACCAATTCTTTCCTATCGACTGTGCCAAAATGTGTGGATGATCCAACACAAGCCTTCACCACTATAAACAAATCACTGTGTGGGTGTTCATTGTGTGTATGAACCCTCATACTTCGAAAATCGACGGGAGAGTCAATAATATATTATCATTATTTATATTTTTTGCTTGAAAGCAGTTATAATGCGTATATCGTATAAAATTCGATAATTAATGAAAATAATCATGACAAGTGAACTCGGCAAATATCGCCCTCTACGTAGAACATCGTACAGCAGCTGTTTCAACTTTATTAAGCCTCATCAGCGAACTATACTTACGATTTCCATCCGACAGAAATCGAAACCGGGAACTCAGCACGCAAAGTCTGAGACTTTACCAGGGGGCCACCGATACGCAGCAAATTTCGGAGGGAAATCGTAAGTATACATCGCTGATGAGACTTAATAAAGTTGAAACAGCTGCTGTACGATGTTCTACGTAGTGGGCGATATTAGCAGAGTTCGCTTGTCATGATTATTTTCATTAATTATCGAATTTTATACGATATACGCCTTGTAACTGCCTTCAAGCAAAAAATATAAATAATAATATACTTTACTCATTAATACTTCTAAAAGCAAATTACCTTAATCTCATATATATATATATATATATATATATATATATATATATATATATATATATATATATGACGAGAGATCTTTTCTACTAGGAGATGAGATATGATAGCATGCGTGATTCTGCTTCCAGATCTAAATCTTTATCTTACCTACTTACTCCTCTTTTGAAGTAGCTGGCTGGTACCTTACTTCTGTAGTCTTTTTCTTGTGTAGCTGGGATATTATTCTAACTGATCTGGTTCTGTAGTTTGTAGCTTGACTGATATTTTGTTCTTCTATTTCTTCTATTGTCGACTCTGGTTCTCAAGAAGCTGGTTCGCAAAGGCTGCCATTTAATTCATATAGACAACACTAGGCTTATAATTTATGTGAGCACATTTAAAAAAAATCAGAACCAGACTTTTACAACCGTGGTGGAGTCGAAGCTCGTACATCTTTACACTAGAGCGTATCCGACCTAACTAAGCTAACTAAGCCTTCTTTCCTACAGTCTGTGTGTAACCACAAAGAAGGTCACCAAAAGGTTATTTCATTGTCAATCATCCAACACTACTGATTTTGAATTTCAACGACTTTTAATTCTAACTCTAACTCTACACTAACCGTCCAAAAATAACGGTTTATCAATAAAGTACACTCTTAGACTGGTTGATTTACCAACATGAAGAATTCAGTCAGCTCAACTATTGATACATAGCTGGTTTTGAGGTAGAACAGTCAGATTCTTCCTTTTCCCAAGGGCATTAGAGTGAAGTGAAACGCAAAGCGTCTTGCCCAGGACTCGAACTCGGGTAGTTCATTCTATTTTCTGCGACAATAACCGTTACAGTAACCCGGTCTTTTTTATCTATTTCAGTGCGATAGATTCAGCATAGTGAAAACAATCTCCCCGCACCATTGGTGTATATATGCAAAGTATCTGTTATAGAAATTCATTGTAAATTATTTTTTTGCAAAACTCAACCTATGAAGCCGAGATTTGGTTTTGAGCAGACGTATTTGCAAGAAGCATTATATCATCTGCGTAGACTGTATCAATAATAGTTTCAATGGGGTTTCATTCAGATGGCTTGAGATGCTTTTTTTTCAGCAGATGTATTTTCCAGAAACATTAGATCATCTGCGAAGTTTGTATCAATAATAATTTCAGTAGGATTTCAGTCGGAAAGGGAACTGACAGGATTTAGACCGGGAGCAAAACCCGACATAGACTAGAATGAGTTAGAACCTACAACGTTGATGAAATGAGACAAAATGGTTGGTTGGTTGGATTTAACGGCATTTTCGAAAACTCATTTTTTCTGTTTAACCCATAGATTGAACCCTAACAGATACTACCACTCCGGGTCAGAATGGACCTGAGCTCCAGAACGGGAACTTCACCATTACATGCCGTTTAACGTCTTACCTAGGATACTAAAACCCTCAGCCACAGCCATCAAGCAAATATATGATAAAAAGGTTGGGGTTTGATATAAGAGACAATGCTATAGGTGCTAGGGCTTGACATGACAAGCCGATTGATCGGAGGAGTACTCTCTGACCGCCCATCTTGCCTAAGTAAGGACCAAAGTGGAATGTTGCAAGTCATGGACTGCTTAGCCCTGAAGATTCCGACCTTTAGCATCACGGGTCACCACCCAATGATCTCACAGTCCAGTGTGGTTCCTCACTTTCGCAACTTAGGTCAAAGCATCTAAAACTACCGAATTGTGCACCTCGCGTACTAAAATATTCTAAAACCTTTTATTGTCCCTAGTATTTAGGGGAAATTACAGTCTTTGTGGTTATGATACGCTGACTGAGCCTATCCAGAATATTCACACCCCCGGTCGCTAAATTCCTTTTTAGGTTGGCTAGAAACTTATCGGTGAACCCTCACAGAAAATAGTGTGGCTATAGTTAATTTATTGCTGGTAGTTGTCGTTTATCTCTAATTATTTTTGGTAAGGTGGAGGAAGGGTCTGCGCATTGGTGTCCCCAATATTGGAACCTTGTTTCATTAGAAATATCAAATTGCATTTTACTTTCATCTTTTTAGAAAGAAAGAAAAAAGTCATCGGTATGAATTTTTTATTTTATTTTGTTGCCGCGAAGCTTTGTATTAAAGTTTCCTGTTGTTTTGTGTTCTGTTTATGATGAAAACCAAATTACAGGTGTTTATTGCTTTGGGTCTGGACGGTGCGAGAGAGAGAGTGAAAAGAGAGAGAGAGAGAGAGAAAAGAGACAGTGAAAAGCGAGAGTGAAGAGAGAAAGATTGAATGGAGAGAGAGATAGAATGAAAAGAGAGATTGAGTGAAAAGAGTGAGAGAAGCGAGAGATTGAGTGGAGAGAGTGTGTGTGTGAAAAGCGAGAAAAAGAGATTGAGTGAAAAGAGAGTTAGTGGAGAGAGAGAGAGAGAGTATGAAAAGCGAGAGAGAGTGAAAAGAGAGAGAGAGGGAGTGAAAAGAGAGGGAGTGAAAATAGAGAGAGAGAGAGTGAAAAGCGAGAGAGAGAGTGAAAGAGAGTGAAAAGCGAGAAGGAGAGAGAGAGTGAAAAGCGAGAGAGAGAGAGTGAAAAGCGAGAGAGAGTGAAAAGAGAGAGTGAAAAGAGAGAGTGAAAAGAGAGAGTGAAAGCGAGAGAGAGAGTGAAAAGAGAGAGTGAAAACGAGAGAGAGAGAGTGAAAAGAGAGAGTGAAAAGCGAGAGAGAGAGAGTGAAAGAGAGAGTGAGAGAGAAAAGCGAGAGAGAGTGAAAAGAGAGAGTGAAAGCGAGAGAGAGAGAGTGAAAGCGAGAGAGGAAAAGAGAGAGTGAAAAGCGAAGAGAGAGTGAAAAGCGAGAGAGAGAGAGTGAAAAGCGAGAGAGAGAGTGAGTGAAAGCGAGAGAGAGAGAGTGAAAAGCGAGAGAGTGAGTGAAAGGTATGTCTGAGGAAGAGTGAAAAGCGTGAGTGAAAAAGAGATTGAAGAATGCAAAGAAAAGAAAGCACACTTATAGAGAGAGAGAGAGAGAGGGGGAGGGGGAGGGGTACAGAGGCGAGAGACGGGAGAAAGAAAAATGTGGAATTGAAATAGTGATTGCAACAGAAAGAAAAACACACAACACACACACACATATATATATATAATATATATATATATATATATATATATATATATAGTATAAAATTAAAAGTAGAATAAAGAAGTTAAAGAATGCAAATCATATTTATCAAAAGAATAGTGTGCGCGCGTGAGAGAGAGAGGGGGGGAGGAGTTAGCATAAATTTAAGAGTAGAATGAAGCACCAAATATTTATCAATACATATGAAAATTATTTCTTAAACAAATCATATATACATATAAAAAAACAAGATCTGGAATTAGATAACCCACAAATGTTGATATGTCATTAGACCAACCAATCAACCAGAAAGATAAAGCCAAAAGTTTCTCACTTTGTTTTGCCACGAATTCGTTGGTTGAGACCCGGATTTTGTGCAGTAAATAATGTACTCACAAAGAAAAGTAATTTATTGCAAATTGAAAAAATGAGAGGGTTACACTTGAATCTGAACCAAGGCTTGAAAATTTAAGTTGAAAAGCTCGTCGATATACACCAGGAGCAGTGGGGCGTCCATCTTGGAGTAATGGTTAACAAGTTAGTCTCGCAGACCAATACTACTGAATAGCGAATTCGATCATCGCTGGATGCCCTATACTTGTCACCTGGTGTCACATCCTACCCGTGGCGAACTGAATGTGTAAAAAGGGGGTCTCATCGTTGTGTATTGGTTAGCATGCTAGTCTAGCAGATCCAGTACTACTAAATAGAGAGTTCGATAATCACTATAGTTCCCATCTTGGCATGCAAGTGTCGCAGATCTATTATTAGGGAATAGCGTGTTCGATCCTCGTCTGATACCCTATAGTTGTGATATCGTGTCACATCCTACTCGTGGCGAACGGATTGGGTAGAAATGGCGTCCCATCGGGATATAATGGTTAGCAAACTAGTCTCGCAGATCCATTACTACTGAATAGCGAGTTCGATCTTCATTGGATGCCCCATAATTGTGAACTTGCATCACATTCTAACCGTGGCCAATGGATTTGGTAAAAAGGGCGCCCCATCGTGGCGTACTAGTTAGCATGCTAATCTCGCAAATCCATTGCTACAGAATATCGTGCTCGATTTTTATTTTCGAATACATTTTGCTTTTGTAAATAAAATATTTTTCCCGTTACACGGAATTTCTATTTGTGCTTATGTGGGCCTGGGATTATTTTACATCAAAAGACTGAGAAACACTGATCTTATCAGCTCCCGGGCAAGGTCCAGGTACTTAACTAGTTCTCCACTTGTGTTTGTTGTTACTCTACCAAGAATACTATAAAACTTATATGAAATAACACTAAGAATCTCTGATTTAATCGAAACCTCAGTTTTTCCCGAGAAACCTTTTCGTGACAAAACCGCACAAGGACCCTTTAGTTCTTCAATTTACGTAGCAAATCAATTTTGTTAGTCTTGCTTGGATAAAAATTATATTTTTGTCATCTTTCTCGATTACAAATATAAATAGGATTAAAAAAATAATTATGTATAATCGAATTTATTGTCAACCAAATTACAATCTATTGAATGGTAGAAAACGAAATTGGATTCAATATTCGATTATGTTAACAAATTTTATAAGTACACATTACACACACATACGCATACACACACACACACACACACACACACATACATATATATATATATATATATATATATATATATATATATATTCCTGAAGATCCTTTTTAGTGAAACCTGGGTAGTTAACTACAGTTACGAATTCGGTTCTCTAAACAGCCTTTACGTACATATTGATCACTTTTTCTGATTGTAAATATTGGGACTCATTCGGTCTCTTTTGTCTTTTGCATATCCACGATGTGTCATTTCATATATATTATGGACTCTCGTCGATTTTTGACGCATGAGGGTTCATAGAATGAACAACCCACACAGTGATTTGTTTATAGTGGTGAAGGCTTGTGTTGGATCATCCACACTTTTTGGCACAGTCGATAGGAAAGAATTGGTGCATCAAGGGTTGCCACAAACCCAATCAACGACTGACCTCAGGAATTTTGAATTCAGAGTTTTCCCTCTCCTAGACTGGTTACCTAAGCAAGGTTAAAGAGCCAAGTCTGCTCTACTATTTTACCCATAGCTGGAGGGAGAATATATGGATTCATACCTTTCCAAAGAGTATTAGCGCTATGTGAAATGCAAACTGCCTTGTCTGGGATTTGAACTCGGGTTGATAACACAATTTCCCACGACTCTAACCATTATGCCACGCGCTTACATATATATATATATATATATATATATATATATATATATATATATATATATATATATATATATATATATATATATATATATGGAAGTGCCCGTGGTGTAATGGTTGTCGTCAAAGGAAATGGACACGGCAATACGAATCCTGGACGAGGCTGGTTGTATTTCATGTAGCACTAATACCCTTGGTAAATGTATGAGTCCAAATATTCTCGCTCCAACTATATGTAAACAATAGGAGAACTGTTTTAGGAGACGGAAAACTCTGAATTCAAAGCTGTTAAACTCCGCTTAATTAATTGACCTTGTGTCACATCCGGCTCGTGCTGAGACGTTGGTAAATAAATATATATATATGTAAATATATCCCAAGTGTATTAGCGCAATGTGAAATGCCAACAACCTTTGACAGGATGTGAACCCGCTTTGATTAGTGTATTTTCCACGATATATATATATATGTGAGAAAAACAGGCAGATATGTAGAAAGAGATAGATAATATTTAATGTAGAAATTGTGTATAAAAATGACCTTTATGTCGTAGAACAATTCGGCATTTAGTGCATAATGATGTCAGCGTTAATTTGGAAAGGTGTAATTAACTCCTTGATTTCTGTAGATTTTTTTCACCGTTACTTTGCGCACATTTGGACTTCACACTGCTGATTAACAGTCGGAGAAAACCAAACAGGCAACAATCGAGTAACAAAAATACAAAAGAAACACATTCATTATCTAAGTAACACGAAATTAAGCATTATATATATATATATATATATATATATATATATATATATATATATATATATATATATACTCTAAACAAATCGTAAAATCTAAGAACTCAGTTTGGTGTAGGGGTTATGGGATCGGCCTGTCAGCTTAGCAGTCCGGTTTCAAATCACGCACGGGGCGGTCTTCCAATCTATAGCTCTGCTGATGAGGCCTAATAGGCTGAAATGTACATACAGAGATTGATTTTTCTCGATTTGTTTAGCCATACATTTAAATAGGCATTCCCGCCTAATTCATTATTAATTAATTAATTTTCAAAATTAGGTACAACTCCAATTAAGCACTTATTCTCCCAAAAATTATCGGCAAAACCCATTCCAAACAAACCGTGTTTACAACTTATCATATCGTCGTGTAATAAAAGTCACTAGAAGAGGAATATTAACCTACTCTAAACAAATCGTAAAATCTAAGAACTCCGTTTGGTGTAGGGGTTATGGGACCGGCCTGTCAGCTTGGCATTTCCGCCTAATTCATTATTAATTAATTTTCAAAATTAGGTACGACTCCAATTAAGCACTTATTCTCCCAAAAATTATCGGCAAAAAGCCATTCCAAACAAACCGTGTTTACAATATATATATATATATATATATATATATATATATATATATATATATATATTCGTAAGACATGTGTTATTGAATACCACGGAGTATTCTTTTTTCATTTTTTGTATGGATATTTTTTCCAGTCTTCTGGCTATCCTTCTTGAATCTGGATCGAGTTGATTCATCATATTTTTTTCATACTTATTTCCCGAGCGCTTTCGACTGTTGCTCCAGTCGTATTCATGGGGTTATGTAATTTGGTTTTTAGTTGATTTTAGTTTTGTTATCTATGCTTTTATCTAATTCAGAGAGTCTATTATTTTTAAGAGGGGGGTTAGGTGAGTGTTAGTTATTGAAGATATTTAATACGTTGTCTCCGACTTTAAAGGCTATTTTATTAATGTTAGGTTTTTTATTTTTAATGCATATGGCTTCTAGGATCTGTAGGCGTTTCTTATTGTTATTTTTGTAGATAATTTTAGTATTTTCGTTTAAGATTTTTCTAATTTCGAGGGAGGTGGATTTTTCTGGGTGTTTTTTAATAAAGTGTTGTTTTATGGAGCTTGTGTCGGAGAGATGGTATGTAAGACGGCGGGATAGTGTTGTTGTTGTATGGCCAATGTAGCTATTAGTGTATAGTTTATTTTCTGAGAGACACTCTCGGAATGGGCAAATGTATCTATATACTACGTTCGTTTGGCTTAGGGGATTTTTAGGAGAGTTTGTGTTATTTTTAATGAGGAGGTTTGAGGTTTTGAATTTGGTGTAGTAAATAATTAGTTTTATTTTCTGTTGTTGATCGACGGGTTTGACGTGTCTATGTATGATGTTGGTTATTACATGTTCGTCAGATTTGTAGTTTATGTGTATTTGATTTCGGTAATATAGATTGATTTTGTTATTATTATTGTTGGGGTTGTTATTGATTTTTGTGGATGGTATGCAGGTATAGTTTTATTTGTTGATCTACGGTTTTGTTAGGGAAGTTATTATTTACGAGGGTTTGTTTAATATTAAGGAGTTCTTTATAAAATATTCTTTTGGATGAGGAAATGTAGAAGGCTCTATGAATTAGATTTTTAATGAGGGCTATTTTATATTTAAGGGGGCATTCACTATGGTAATTAAGTAGTGAGGAGTTTTGGCTGGTTGCTTTTTTATATATTGATGTGGTGAATTCCTTGTTACTGGAATCGGTAAGTACATCTAAGAAGGGGATTTTTTTGTTTATGTTATGTTCTATTGTGAATTTTAGTACAGAGTTTTTTTCAAGGGTGCATTTTAATTTTTTGAGTTCATCAGGGGATTGTGCAGTTATGAAAATGTCATCGACATAACGTGTATATATGTATGGTTTTGTAATTTTGCTGTTAAATATTTTATTCTCGATATGGGACATGTAGTATTCAGATATTGTCGGGCCAAGTGGAGAACCCATCGAGATACCGTCTGTTTGTATATATAATTTCCCTAGTGGGTCGTGGAACGGAACTTGTGTGGTGCATTTGAGTAGTAGTTTTTCAAGGATGTTTGGTTTTATAGGTGGGGGAGGTAGTGATGTATGGTTGTAAACGTTGTTGATTATTATTTTTATAGTTTCCAATACTGGAACATTAGTAAATAGATTGTCAACGTCTAAAGAAGCGGTTATGTAGTTATTCGGGGGGTTGGATTTTAATATTTGGATAAAGTCGTAGGTTGATTTAATGCTATATTTGTTGGGAATGTATGGTTGAATTAAGTTGTTGATTATTTTTGCTATTTGGTATGTAGGGGTGGGTATTTGTGAGATTATTGGTCGGAGAGGGTTTCCTGGTTTGTGGGTTTTTATTTTGCCATATATGTATCCTGGTTTGTAGTCGCCGATTATTTTGGGGAGTTTTTGATATATATATATATATATGCGAGAAACTGTCGATAACCAAATGTCGTTGACTTCATGTCCCCGCTACTCTAACTAATGTATATCAGCAAAGAATATTAGGAAATGTTTTAATGTAATAAAATGCTGATTAAGTTAGAAGGACCACAAAACTAAATAAGAACGAATATAAAAATATTACACTTAATTTAATGTTATTTTATTTGATTTCTATATAAACATTATGTATATGAATATAGGAGGTGCTCATTTTGTAACGGCTATCATCGTAGGAAATCGACACGACGACACGAATTCAAATCATGGATGAGGCTATATATATTATATATATATATATATATATATATATATATATATATAAGGGTTTTATAATTTGCTTGAAGCATTGTGTATATATTGGTTTGGAGGTTGGTTTTGAAGGCTATCCCAATGCATGTTTACGTGAATGCACTTATCTCACATACACACATATGGGCAAAGTAAATATGAAAGAATTAAAAAAAAATTAGATATAAATAGGTAAATAAACAAATAAATAATAATAGATGAATAAATAAGTTATATTACATCCAACACGAAATATTATACATCACCATGGCCACCAAACACAAATACGCTCTTTCATACGCACAAACGCACGTGGATATATGCGTAACACGAGAATACAGTTATAAAAAAATACCATCTGTAACATTTTAAAAATTCATTTAACTAAAAATGCCGTAACAATACAACTACTTCAGTTCCAGTGTTATTCTGAAGAAGAGATTTTATCTCGAAATATCAATATTAAGAATAAATCACAGGTTAGCAAACAACCCCATTGTTACCTTATTTTTTATTTACACCTGCATTGTGATCACCTTCAAAATCACAAAATCATTCTCCAAACCAATATATATATATATATATATATATATATATATATATATATATTACGTGAATGCTTATTTGTACCCAGTTGTATCATGCACAACTTCACAGAGTAATCTTCAAGCAAGAAAAGATTCTGAAAAAAATGTTCATAGTCTTCTGCCATCTGGTGTTGTAGTACTCTTCATACCAATGGAATATCTATAGATAAATCCAACATACCGAAGACCATATACAGTATATCAAGAATGGATTTGGGTAATATCTGGAACATGTCGAAGTAATGTGGTGTAGTATATCATTTCACGCTATCTAATTATATAAACTGGACACACACACACACACACACACACACACACACACACACACACACACACATATATGTATATATGTATATATATGTATATATGTATATATATATATGTATTGTATATATGTTTTAGGAAACAGTTAATTTATTTATCTACCTCTTCAATTAACTAAATATGATACCATCACTAATGAGGTATAGCGCATTAGAGTTAATTAAGTAAAACCTTTTCTTTTACCCCCTTATATATATATATATATATATAAGTATACTTATCTTAAAGTTATATGTATACACACACGCATATATATTGTGTGTGTGAGTGATCATGTACATTTATCACTTCAAAGTTCTATATTCAAGTTTATTCATTGAAGTAATTGAAGCCAGTGTACTTTATTATATAATTCTTGTATTTATGTTATCGTAATACGGCAACAATGCTACAACGATTGTGATAATAATACAGCGATAACAACAGCAGTAACAACATTTTCAATGATACCCACGTAACGCTGATGTGAAAAACTTGCAAGGGGTGATATAATGATGATGATGATGATGATGATTATAAAACTATGATTGACAGACAGACAAAACAACAAAAGCGTAAAACCATAAATGGGAAGGAAAACAATGATATGGATACTTCAAGCGGCAAATTGGAGATATTTCACATGAAAAGACCTGGGCATGGTTAAGAAAAGGAAACCTCAAGAGAGAAACTGAATCCCTCATAATTGTAGCATAAAACACTGCCTGTGATAGTTCCTAAAAAAATCAAATGTCTGACTGAATTAGATTTATTTAAAAAATATTTCTATCCTAGAGGGACTGGTTCAAAAAACAAAACGAAAAAAAACAAAAAACATCAAAAACAACAACAAAAAGAAGCTCTTAAAATAACTACACAAAAATTTAAATATGAACGTACAATTAAACTATTCGATAAGCTCTAGGCATGAAATAAACCCTGAAGGGTTGATATGCCGTAAAAAATCAATCAATCAGTCAAACAATCATGAGTATATTTTAAAAGGGGAAGGGGCATTCCATCTTGGTTTAACGATAAGCAAACTAGTCTCGCAGATCCCTTACGACTAAATAGCGAGTTCAATCAGGGCTGGAAGACCCACACTTACAACCTTGAATCACACCCTGTCCCTGGCATCCCATCGTAGTGTAATGTTTAGCAAGCTAGTCTCGTAGATCCATTACTACTGAATAGCGAGTTCAATCCTTGCTTGATGCCCTTGTGTCACATCCTGCCCATACCATTTAGGTGGGGTAAATACCTACTTTAAAAAAGAGGAGGTAATTCAAATGCATTCGTTAAGCAAAACTTTGAAAGAGACTGCAATTATAATTCTATTTTTAATTTAAATGAATTAGAACATTTCGCAAAGAAATAGTTTCATTATTCTACGCTTATTATTGTTAGTTTTCTCTTGCTTATTCGACTTGTTATCGGATGTCAATCAAAGAATTTGTTTTGTTGTTGTTGCTTGTTTTGATTTCTATTGATCTGAATCCGCTTTTCCGCTTCTAACTTCGACGCCAGGTGGTCTAAGTAATTTTTCCCTTTCTTAATTATCTATCCAAAAATCACATTAACAAAGAACAAAGCAACACAAAACCAAAACCTTGAAAGTTCCTTATTGCAATTAGTGATTCAAGCTTCTCTATTCATAACACCAATTTTTCGATGGAAATGGCGCGAACGCAGACCCCTTCAGAATACGTGAAATGCTCCTTCAGTTAAAAGGATCAAAAGGTCTTCCTTGAAATTGCTAATGTCCCGTCCAGTGATGATATCCGGCACTTCTCGCTCGTTTAACGTATTGACGAACAATTCTAGAATTTTCATCTTTCTTTAATACATTATTTAGTATTAATTTGTCTTTTGTTTGTTTTGTTAATGGCATATCAACCCTGTGGGTTATCCATGACATGTAACACTCCCCTTTGGCCCTTAATTAGGCTAGTCCCTTAGGAGAGGTCCAACCGATCAGTCAACCGGTCGAGTCAAGCCCTAGCCTCTATATGATTGTCCGAACCCTGTTACTCTTATGACAAGCCTCCAACCCTTTTTATCTTGTATGTGTGCTAGAAGACAGTGGCTGAGGGCTTAATATACAGGATATGACGTTAAACTTTGAAATTCCAATTCTGGAACTCTGGGGAATGTGGAGTACCCTTCATCACTATTACTCCCAGGTCCACTCTGATCTGGAGTGTAATATCTGTATGGGTTGAATAGATAAAAATGAGTTTACAAAAATGTGTTTTAAAATTGAGTTTGAAAAAAAAATGGAACACCCAAACAATAATGAATAAAACAAAATGTCTACGACATAAAATAACCCAGCATGGGTTGACATGTCGTAAAATCCAAGCAACCAACCAACCTGTAGGTTATTTAATGCCAAAATTGTTAGTGTGAGATAGAATTTGGTACTCAATTTTCTTTTACTGGTGTATTTTTGTGAATACATTCATGTGTGTATTTTATATCTGATTCATAATTTTCGGTATATTTTTATTTCTCTCAAGAAGGATAAAAGCCATAAATGCTAGTATTCTCACACAGATCCTTCATACTATTTGCGTTGAAATATTTCTTTCTGATGATCCAACCCCCTCCGTCAAGGCGTCTCCTCATGGCGTAACTGTTAGCAAGCTAGTCTTACAGATCCATTACTACTGGATAAAGAGTTCAATCCTCGCTAGATTTCCCTTACTTACGACCTAGTGTCACATCTTACCCATGGTGAACAGGTGGAGGTTAACTTTGAACCACGTATCTTTGAGAATCTGTGTTACGCCTCAAAATACCTGGTTCAACGTTAACTGACCTGAAAAATGTAAAAGTTTTTAATTAAAATAAATAGTGTATTATATCTTTTATTTATTAATATATCAACACTGGAAATTTCTTTAAATTTGTTAATTCCCTGATTTTTGGTATTTTTTCTTCTGGCGGGGTAACATTCAATGGTGGAATTTATGTCCATTAAGTCCAATTTAACCTACTCCTAGATCAATTAAAAATGCTGATAGTTGCGTGGTTTGTACAATCCATAAAATAATGACAATACTTAATCTCGAAAATATATTTGATTTTAAGATCGGCTGTGAGTGTAACAATAAAAATAAAGATATTCGTCAGCATAAGCCATTCAATTATGTCAATGTTTCTTGTCAGAACTCGAAACACGGTAGTGCTCCAAATTTGACTTCCAAAAAATTCAAGATCCCATATACTGACCTACTACCTAGCTTCGGCCACTCGATCAGGTTAAGTTATAATTAATAGCGTAGATCCCAGGGGGCTTTTCCCCAGGCAATACTGCCCCCTTGATCTAAAGGGGCAGGGCTGGGTTTATTGCCCAGCGCCTGAGGCGCCCCCTTGAAGGGGAATGCCGACGGAATTGACGCACATTTTTCCACCTGCCACTCATGAGTCTCGGCATGTGGGTGGTCCCACGTTAATAGGGCCTTGTGCATAACCCGTACAAGTGGGGTACGAGTTAATATTCTGACCTGAAATCTAAAATGAATATATTATACATACTAAATGGCAACGACACTGGAATAACATCCACAATAAACTCTTTTTAATCAAACCAACTTTGGCAGTCTGCAGATCAACCTTTAGAAAGTCCAGAAAGAACAAGTTTTTATATCCCAATTGCGCATTAGTCACGCAATAATTACATACTCTTTTATACCCGAACAAGAACAATAATAATAGCGTGAAACATGTAAAATATCCTGCACTGTTAAACACTTCCTCATCGAATGTGAACTTTCCCTCTAATTAGAAAACGCCTTTAACGCAAATAATATGAAAGATCTATTTGAAAATGTCAACATAGATGACATTCTGTCCTTTTTGAGATAGACAAAATTATACCAAAAATATAAACATAAACCTGATCAATACCAGACAAAAGTAACCCCTTAAGACGATCTCTGATGATAATATATCATTAAAACCGTTAACTACAAGATTGTAAATATAGGCGCACAACGAATATTATTCTCTAACATCTAGGTATAAAATAACTCTGGACGGATTGATAAACCATTAAAATCTATCGACCAACCAACCATGTAAATTGTAGCAAATATTTCTAAGTAGAATGTGCTTATTGGTTGATAAAAGTAGTTGGGGATTCTTTAATCTGATCTTAATGGCCTTCGAAGAGAGATTGGTCAATTGAGTTAATCCTCTTTAATCCCCTTTCATTTCAGCCTGTTTCATGTCAACATCTCTTTGGATTTGCAATCCAGTTAATCTGTACACAATTCGGGCAGATTAGAGTTAATCTTGCAAACCAATGCAAATAGGTTTGATTTTCAAAGGAACTCGCTATTGTTACGCAAAGTTTAGTCACCAGTTACTTCGGTTTAGTTCAGTCGGTAGGTTCATGGTTCAATACCGGCTCTCGCCAACTCAACATATGAGTAGCACAGGGACCTATTCGATAAAGTGAGGAGCTGATGGTACGTGTAGCTCATTACTGTTTAATTCCGCTGATCTAGTTTAAACCAGTGCTTTCAGAATGACCTGATCACAATCCGCCCAATTGAAAAGCCAAAAAGGAGACAAGCCCATTAACGAATAATTCCAGTGCACTTGATCTGTGCGGTAAAGTGAGGAGCTGATGGTAGGTGTGGCGCTCCACCTCAGACGCCAAAACAATCTCCCTTAACTCTCTCCGATTTTAAATCTAACAAATCTTATTCAGATATATTCTTACTACAGGTACGTACATAATTCATAAACTATCATTAAATTATGTAACAAGTGTTCACCCAATTTAATATTGAACAGACTCATCGCTGCTTAACTTCAGTAATCGAATGAGAACCGGTGCTTTCAGCGAGACTTGACCATAATACGAAAGAGAGAGAGAGAGAGAGAGTGTGTGTTGGTTGTTTGGTTTTATGGTCATCAATCGTCTTTCGGATCATTTAATACCGAATCAAGTCACTTTGATAAACAAAAGAATAAGCTTACTTACAGTTCCTTCTGTTGCTTAAGTGGTCTCCCAATTAAGTATTTAACAGACCCATCGCTGCTTAACTTCGATGGTCTAATTGAAACTAGTGCTTTCAGAATGACCTGACCGCAATCCGCCATATTGGAAAGCCAAAAATGGGTTTATGGCGTCACTCACTGGGACAAGTCCATTAACGAATAATTCCAGTGCACTTGATAAATGTCATCAGAAAACCGAATTCTTCAATTCTGTTCCAAGACTAACCACATTCCGAACTGAAAAACGTGAACAGTTTGGCAGAAGGGTCACCAGCATTTTATCAGAATGACCAAACTTAAAATCTTTGATTTCTCCGTTCTGTTTTTCCAGAAATCACGCGCCAATCTAAAATGCACTGCGTTCAATGGACCCATTTAACGAATGTAAGAATTGTCTGCAGATATAGAATATTGGTTGAATCAAGTTTTCGAAATCAATAATTCTTTCCAAAGTCTATATCACATACCATTCAGTTTTATCTAAGTCCGTTCAAAGTTATTGCAGTCTAGACATATTTGTTCGTTCGAAACCATGGTATTTATCTTTTCGTCTTTTTCATTTTCTTCATATTTATACATATCTCTGATCATCTCTTTATGTAAGCCTATTTCTATATGGCTGTCATCTTCTCTATCTCTCTCTCTTTCTCTCTACATACATATATATATATATATATATATATATATATATATATATATATATAATCAGTAGGTTCACGTTTATCTATCTATCTATCTTAGCGAATTCATATGTAAGTAAATTGACATCTATCTATCTATTTCTCAGTCGATTCATATATTTTTATTTTTATCTCTGTCCATTCATATATTTCTATCTATTCCAGTCGATTCATATCTATCTATCTATCGATCAATCGAATTTCAGTTGATTCATATCTATCTATCGATCAATTGAACTTCTTCTGTTCATATCTATTTATCTATCTATCTATGCTGTCTTGAGCAATATTAAACTACATCTAGTGGGGATGCGTTATTACTCACATTGTTCTTCTGATCCAGAGTGGTGATACCAGTTACGGTTCCATCAATAATTCAAACGGATTTGTTTTATATAATGTTTAAAATGACTATGAACAACATCAATTCATTGGTTTTTAAAATATTGATATTGCAACTCAGATAGAATTATTTACCTCTTCAAACTGATCGTCTTCTACCCCTGAAAACATTATGTAAAAGTAATTACCCCCCCCCCCCGGTTAGTGTAAAAGTTAATTTTTGAAAGATATTGCCTGAGGTGGTCAGAGGGTGTGTATCATAAGTAAAATCATCACATTTATTAAAGGAGTAACAAATAAATAAGATAATTTGAAATAGACACTTAGTTCAGTCTTCCCTCAAATAAAATGTTGCGTGAATCTATTAGTTATTAATTGAATATATATTTTGAATATTTTACACATAGATTTTACACAAAATCGTAGGTATTTATTTATTAGTAAACTTTTTAGTTAACTTCTTGTTACTGAAAAAAGGGAGAGTGTAAAAATAATTCTTTAAATTGATTAGAAATTTCGCAAGTAATTTTTCTATTTAAAGTAATACAACTTTTAAATTAATTTCATAGTTTATTTATTTAGATAGTCATTTTTATAAGGGAAAGGATTCAAATGTTGAATTATGAGGAACAGCTCTTATTTATTCTATGAATATTAATACTGAATATAGTGACGATTTTGGGCATTGTTACGTAATTAGTGACGTAGTTTTGGTTACAAATAGAAACCAAATCTCCGTGATTAATAGATAATGAGACGTGGAAGTCAGTGTGTGATGCCAGCGGTGCGCGTGACGATTCCCGAGTTCGAGAAGGTTCCCGAATCCGAGAAGAAACGCCCCAAGAAGGCGGGAGGGCACATCGGCCGAAACGTTGAATATATAACAATGAGGATGAAGATAATAGTCCAAATAATCCCAATAATTTAGACTAAAAGACCTTTATTTTTACAAATGGAATATATTATCTTTTTACAAGTTACATTATGCTAATATTTTTCATATAAAAATCATTCCAATGCCTCTTTGCATCTTTAGAGAAATCATTAGACAGAGATGCCCCTAGGACTGGAGCGTCCCCGCCAGATGGAGTTTAATAGGATAACAAGAAAATGAAAGATTTTCGAGTGTTTTTTTTATATCATTTACATTTCTGTCTGCAATAGATATATGTGTATATATATATATAAATTAATTTTTTTCATGTTTTTTAGATAACTCCAAGTACTCTGAATATTATTAGTTTCGCCATCATCTTCATGCACAGAGCATGGATGATATTCATGTGCTTTTAAATATTTTTTTAATTTCTGTCAACAAAAGACAGATTAAGCTTTTCCCCAGATTTTTTATTCTTCCAAGTACTCCTAATATGATCAGTATCACTATCATCTTCATACCCAGAATATGGAAGATCTTCAAGTGCTTGTAAATTTTGATTACATTTTTTCAACAATAGCATGATAGATTAAGTGTTTTTTCTTCTTAATTTTAATTCTTCCGAGTACTCCAAGTATAATCAGTATCACCATCATCTTCATACCAGGTTTGGAAGATCGATTATTTTAAAATATTGATTTAATATCTGTCAAAAATAGATACATTAATGTTTTTTTTCATACTTTCTATTTTTCCTAGTACTCCTAATATGGTAAGGACATGAAAGATCTTGTGTTTTTAATAGTATCTACATTTCTGTCAACAATAAATAAATAGATTAAAGGTTTTTCCTGTTTTTTAAAATTGTTCCAAGTACTCCGAATATGATTAGTATCCCGTCATCTTCATATCCATGATATGGAAAATTATCTGCTGTTTTTAATAGTTTACATTGGTCAATAATAGATAGATAAATTAAAGGTTTTTTAAAAAGTTTTGTTGGAATGTTCCAAGTACTCAAATTATGATTAGTATCACTATCCTCTTGCCGTTCCATTGAGATTTTAAGACCTTAGCTAAAGTTATCAAGAAATTACTATTTAAATTTATGACTATTAATCTGAAATTGCAACTGTCATCATATTTTCTTGCTCACTCATTGTGCCTGTCATGACGTGAGGTATCACTGGAACATATGCCATCAAAATCACACGTTTTAGCTGTGACCCTACGAACCACCATCCATTAGCAAAGTTGGCAATATTGTGCGCAAGAGATGAAAGCCGAAATGCAGGGCTAATTAAACAAAAGAATTGAGGAAAAAAGTAAGTAAAAAAACAAAAAGAAGAAAACTTTGAAAATATTAGGGAATAAAGACAATATCACACTATACAACAAAATGGCGGCCAATACCGCTTATTGCCAGGTGTTATTGATTGGCGCATGCCCAGTACTTCCTCCTTCTCTACTTCCGGTAGAAAAGAATCAAAAGAAAATTGTAATTCGCTTTTCTCTATAGAGAAGGTAAAAAAATACCTTGCAGCTAATTTAATGAATGTAAACAGCTATAAAAGGAAAAACATGGGATAGACTCTTATACTAATGGAAGCCCAATGAAAATGTACTGTGAAAAATGTTGTAGCTATTATTTCACTCCCTGTGAGTCTTTCACTTGAGGCTGGGTGACAGCAAGTTTCCTCGGGTCTCCAGGACTTCTCCGAGTATTCTTGCCGATTTCAACAATGCAGTTTCAATTCATCCTCTGATTTCCAGGTCCTCCAGTCTTGGTTCCAAGCTTCTTCTGATCGTTCAAATTGCACCAACTACAATTTGTATCACTTTCACTCTCATATTCCACAGCTTCAATTCTCTGGCAAGGTCCAGGTATTTGTCTATCTCTTCGTTTTCTTCATCTTCACCCTGTGATCTGCTGGAGCTGCAAAGTCTATCAGTTAACAAATTCTCTTTTTTAAAAATCTAGGTCTGGTCTATTATTATTATTATTAGTAGTAGTAGTAGTACAAAATTAAAAAAACGCACTCCGGGCGATGTAAAAATAGATTTTTGAAACATATTGCCTGAGAGGTGGGAGTAAAAAATTCAATGTCAGCGAGTTTGTACCCTAAGTAAGTAAAATCATCAAATTCATTAAAG
Organism: Doryteuthis pealeii; assembly: GCA_023376005.1. Taxonomy (NCBI): domain Eukaryota; kingdom Metazoa; phylum Mollusca; class Cephalopoda; order Myopsida; family Loliginidae; genus Doryteuthis; species Doryteuthis pealeii. The sequence continues at coordinate 16,861,724 of CM042142.1, forward strand.
GATTAAAAAATAAAACAATTTGAAATGTAAACTTTGTATATGTATTAAAATAAAACAAACTATATATAGATATATAATGTTGCATAGCGCCTTCTTTACCGGCACTAAATAGGTATATGTTATATACTGGTCTTTTCACTAAGCCAAATCAGCATATAACGTTATATACCTTTCTTTAATTCTTACTCTGTCGTCTATTCTTCTGGCCGGCTTTAGTCCTGATCGTCTATCATCTACCTTGTCTGGTATATCTTCTAAGGTCTCGTCTGGTCTTCTATTGAGGATTCCGGGTCTGGTTTCTGTTGCTAGGGATTTCTTGTTATCAGAAGCCCTGTGTCGTTGTTAGTTTTTAGTAATAAACACAAGGCTTCGATTTACTATGATGTTACTTTATTCGTAGATCCCCAGACCAGACAATCTGCGCAGTGCGACTCACATCTTGCTAGCTTGGCTTCTAACTTCTAACTGACTGAGTTGCTTACTCCTTAAACCGGAAGGGGGCTTTCTATGGGGTTTCCGTTTCTCACGGTCTATCCCCAGAAAGCAAGGTCAGAGTGAGGTCAAACGCTGTCACTCACTCTCAAGGCCATCAGCTGTACTGATCGCCATAATGATTTCTACACTACCTTAAAATATATTAGGAATCCAATTATTATGTAACAATAATACCAGTCATGTATTTATCAAAACTTGTTTTAAAAAAACAATGAGGACTGTCTAATGTTGCATATTCAAATTTTGAGTGTATTTATTCTGTGCTATGACGATTTTGGGTAATGTGACTTAAGCAGTGACGTTATTTTTGTTACAGACAAAAACCAGAAGCGAATCTCCATTATTAAAAGATTATTTGGTCGCTGTCGTAGCAGTATGTTGTTTACAATGACATTTTGGTCGTATACCTGGAATATGACAAAGCACGCTGTGGCATTCTGAGCAACACACCTTTATGAAAGGTTTCAATTCCTCAGTTATAATGATATTAATATTAATAATAATAATGAAGCAGAAAAACAACAAATACAAGAAACAGACAATGGGGAGATTGCACATGAAAAGACGACATGATTAAGAAAGGGAAGCCTCAAGGGAAAAACCGAATCACTCATAATTGCAGCACAATACAATTCCATAAAAACAAATTACATCAAAGCAAAAATAGATAAGACATTACGGAACAACAAATGTTGGGTGTGTGGTGATAGAGATAAGACAATAAACGATGAATTATAGGAAAGTAGCAAACCAGCACAACGAAAATAAAAGGCTAGGCACAACTGGGTTGGAAAGGTGATCCATAGGAAATGTGCAAGAAACTAAATTTTGACCATTCAACAATAAAGATGAGGACAATAGTCCGAATAACGTAGATAATACTAATCATCAAGCCTCATCTCAAACATTCAGAAAAATAGTATATATATTTACTTTGTCATCGATTGTTATATTTTCCTAGTTTCAGCCGGATATACACACACACATACATTCACACAACTGACCTTTATATAAGTATAGATAGATAGATGGAGCCTGTGTCTGTTCATATCAAACGATAGACAGACAGACAAACAGACTGAAACATAATATTTTTCACGTCACGTGTATATGTGCAATCAATTTTGACAACTTGCGACGAGTTTGCACACCAGTGACCTTTCTGTCTACGTGTTTTGAATCTGTACTCTAGTGACCTCGTTTCACCCATTCCCAATGTCGGTTGGCCGCCCAACCCAGTGTTGTGTGTGCCTCTCGTCCTAGTTTGTCACAAGACCGTTCACTCTTAGCTTCTTTCTCAGTGCCCTCGTTATATTACATATCTATATATCAATACTCGTGTTCCTTAATTGTACGAGCGATATCATCTTGAAACTCCCCCTGGTTAATTAAGGAGACCGTCCTAATCGTCCAAGATGAAAAGCAAAAATGTAAATCCTGATAGATCTGTTGTTGCTTATCCGCGAATTCTTATTTCTTAGCAGTGTCGTCCATTATTTAGCTGAGGTTACGACACTAAAAAGAAATAAGAATTTAGCGAATATGCAACACCGGATAATCAGGATTTACATTTTTGCTTATTATCTTTGCCGATGGTCTGATTTTTAACCACAGGGTTTGGAAGAGGATAACGGTCGTACAATTAAAGAACCGAGTATTAATATAAAGATATCACACTTATACTTGAGTTAGTTTTTTTTTCCATATATTTTGTACATTAGTAGACTCCCGTGTATTTACTAAGTAATTCAGTGGCGTTATTTGCTATAAGAAACAGTTTTGGCGAGAGTGAGTCTCCCTGGAAGATGCCTATTTGGATTTTTACCTCTGCTAGGTCTTGTTATCCTGCTGTTAATTCCACTTTCCAAATCTGCATAAACTACGTGAGGTATATGACTAAGTCGAATATCTTGAACATTTTTAGACATTCTTTTATCAAAATTTACAAGTCCATGTCATATGCCTTTTTATATTCTGTAAATGCCACAGCTACATTGTTCCGCATATTTTACCTTATTGGATTTGGGACTGGTGTAGTCATTAAAATTCGCCGACAACCATTTTTGACTTTTCCCAGAGGTGTGACGGGGGGGGATCCTGCTGCCATACCCATGGCCTACCATTGGCTACCCTTGTTATCCAGGGTTTGATTACAGTGTTTAGCAACCACGTAGACATCTGAATTCAACCTGATACCCTCTCTGAAAAAATGCGGAAGCATAACATCACCCTCAGAAGACACACATCCGAAACCATCACAGTTTGGGGAAATTTAGTTTGCATGACACGAGGAGAGTCTTTGGACTGTATGCAAGTCATCTGTTATTCTGTGAGTTGTACTTTTCATCTTGGCAAAAGTTTTTTTTCGTCGGAAAGGAACCAGAATTTTTGTGGTTCAGCAGGATATTTCACTTTGTTCAGAAGTTTCTTCGGCTTTGTCAGACGATTTCCACGGGCATTTTCTGAGATCAGTTGACCTCTGCGACGCTTGTAGGAGTAGTAGCAAAGGTCTTCATTGAGTTCAAGCTTCATGGTAGAGGCTGAAACATTCAATTCACGGGACAAAGCCCGAATTCCAATGTATTATCATCTGTCCATTACATCATCTTTTCTGTTTTGTCGAAAATAGTGCCGTTGTTAGGTTTTTGTTTGTTTAATGGCATATCAGCCTTCATGAGTTATTTGACGTCAAAGCCATCCTCATAGAAGAACATTGGTAATATACAACGCATAGCCGAGGGATGAGTGAGTGTATACCTTTTCCAATTGTAGTAGTCCGAAAAAGAACGTAAAGCCTGACTGGGGCTCGAACTCGTTCACTATGCATTCGCACTCCTGCACGTTAGTCAATACATCATGGGTCTCCCCTCCCCCACAAGTAGTCCACTACATTCATGTGAGTAATAGATATTCTTTCTTAACTGTGTAAACAGGATATTCGGTTAAATCGAACTTAACTGACATAAATTCCATGTCTCCCCGCCGGAGTAAAAAATACCAAAATCAGGGAATTAACCGAATTTAATGAAATTTTCAATGTTGATATATTAATGAATAAAATATATAATGCACCAGTTATTTTATTTAAAATCTTTTACATTTTTTTTCAGGTCAGTTAATTTGAACCACGTATCTTTGAGGCGTAACACAGATTCTCAAAAATACGTGGTTCACTGACCTGAAAAAATGTTTTTCCTTGGAATTATTTTTCATACTATTGTAGAAGAATGATGGCTGGTTGAATATCGTTTTCTCGTACAAAATAAATGTAAAAAAACAACCCACGACGAAGTAATTACAAGTATATTTCATTGCCCGAGGAAAATTAATAGAATAGAATACAAACATGACAATAAGATACATAGTTTGAATTAGTAAAATGCTCTAATTGGAAAAGAAGCCTTTAGCAGAGAAAGTGTTGAGTTTTTGACATGTTCCTGGTAGAAAGTGAAAGTGTAAAGACTTACATGTGAAGTATATTATTGTGTGCCATGCAACAAGATAAACTTAGGTTGTATACAAGTTTAAATGTTGCAACAATGTTTAAGTTGGTTTAGATAATTTTTATTCATTTAACTTGAATAGATATAATTATTTCTAAGTGTTCCAAATTGGTATTTATTTATATCCCGCACAAACAATCACAGATGCGGACTATGCTGATGACCTTGCACTTCTTGCAGATACACCGGCAAAGGCTGAATCACTGCTACATAGCTTGGAGGAGGCAGCAAAGAATATAGGCCTCTATGTGAACTCCGGTAAAACAGAGTTCATGAATTTCAAAAATAAAGGAGACATCTCCACACTCGACGGCAAGCCTCTTAAACCAGTAGAACAATTCACATACCTAGGTGGTAATATCTCCTCCACAGAGAGCGATGTTAATACACGAATAGCAAAGGCATGGGCGGCCACAAATAGATTATCAGTCATATGGAGGTCCGATCTCCCTGGCAAGCTGAAGCGACAGTTCTTCCAGGCTGTGGTTGTGTCGGTGCTGCTGTATGGCTGCACCACCTGGACCCTGACAAAGCGTCTTGAGAATAAGCTAGATGGGAGCTGCACAAGAATACTGCGTGCAGTCTTGAATAAGTCGTGGAAACAGCACCCCACAAGGAAACAGCTGTACGGTCACCTGCCCCCCATCTCACAAACTATCCGAGTGAGACGGACAAGGCATGCAGGACACTGCTGGAGAAGCAGGGATGAACTCATAAGCGACGTTCTCCTGTGGAAGCCAACACATGGACATGCAAGTGTGGGGCGCCCAGCAAGGACATACATTGACCAGTTATGTGAAGATGCTGGCTGCTCCGCAGAGGAGCTTCCAAGTGTAATGAATGATAGGGAGGGTTGGCGAAGGATTCTCATGGATGCCCGTGCTGCGTGCGCGACATGATGATGATGATGATGATGATTTATTTACTCCAATTCATAATCTGTCCAATTGTTACATACTCATCCACATATACCCATCTTGGGTATATTCACAAGTGTTCTTTTACTGAAGAGAGATAGACATAGGTAGGCAGAGATATGCATTTTGCATTACTTACTTCTTTGGCCATTATTTCTCTCCATGTTGAATTCTATTTCTAGATTCTTGTTGGCTGTTCGTCTTTGATGAATTCCTTCTTCTTGGTCAGTCTTTTTGCCAAGACATTCACCAAGCAAGAACACCATATTATTTCTTTAAACATTTATTCCTTAAACTTCTAACTAACACAACGCGCGTGTGCATTTGAGCCCAGATAAGGCAGACATGCTTTCTGTCTGACGTCCAAGCTTTTTGCGAATTGGGTTACGGTTTTAGGGGATTATGGTTGTTTTAATTCTGTATTGCTTAAAAAAATAAACAACAAAAAAACCAAATTATTATATATTTAATGTTGAAAAATATTTTTTTAAACTAAGTTTGATTGAAATTATACATTGCAATACTAACACAAACAACTGTCTCAATAATAGATTCAATAATTAATTTCAATGGTTAATTAAATGTATAGTAATTTGTTTTTTTTTGTTGTTTATCTTTTTAAGAAATACCTAATTAAAAACAACCTTAAACCCCTAAAACCGTAACCCAATGCGCAAAATTTTAATTCATAGACTGTAGTTAAACTATCATTGGGTACCACCCAAAAACTTTGCGCGATAATTTTCCGACCTAAATCAGAAGTCAGCCCCTATATATATAGAGAGAGAGAGAGAGGGGAGAGATGACAATGAAGGGGTTACTCCATACTCCACACAAAGGCCTCACCATCAGATGCAGTTCCATACCCGGAAAACGTGACTACTAAAAGGTAACGAAAATATTGAACACAAATCTGACGGAACATGATCTTACCACAGCTTATATTGTTGACTCTATTTTTTCAGGAGTGGTAGTACCTGTTAGGGTCCCAGCTATAGGTTGATTAGAAAAACATTAGTTTAAAAAATGTGTTTAAAAATATTTAAAAAAATTTTTTTTTTCAGATTGAATACACAACAAGAATTAAACAAAATTTTTTCGGTATAAGATAACCCAATAATGGTTGACGTGTCGTAAAAACCAATCTATATGTGCAGATTAACCGATATATTATTGCAGTACAGGTGCATAACAAAACAAGAAAATACTGTTAAATGCTTTTTCTTCTTTTTTTATAGTGATAAACCTCTTATTTTCACACAGGCAAAATCGATAAAATATAAAACTTCAGTTTCATTTATTGATTCTACTTCTGTTTTATTTAATAGTTATTGTTTTTTTTTTCTCTTTAAAAAGTAAAAATAAAATCTTTATAAAGAATAATAACGATGTTTGCATTAAATACATTGACACAACGCCAATGTAAACATATTAGCTTTGTGCAACGCTAATTGGTGTTTAAAGCTTCAATTTAAAAGCAGTGTGTTTACAATAAAAAACACATTATCAATCGGAATAAGAAGCATTAGAATATATTCATTGTTGGCAGTTAAAAAAAAGCAAAAAAATAAAATAAAAAAAAATAAAATACCCCCCCAAAAAAAAAGCAACAACAAAAAACAAACAAGTCCGTATTAACCAAAATCCCACGCCACATAAAGTCAGCTTTTAAGCGGAGGTTTTTTTTTTTATATTTCATTTAATGGTATGTCATATCTTTAATGACAATAAACAGCATTAAATGGTGTTTGTAAAGAAATATATTTCCCCTACAAGATAATTGGACTAACCCAACGGACCACATATTAAGATACAAATGCGCGAGGTTATTTGTAGTCAAGTTACATAATAGTATTCGTAGTCGAGTCACTACTATTCGAGTAGCTAGTCATCCTGTTGGAGAACTGCGCGTTTACTCTATTATTTATATTCACGTACTAAAAGTAATAAATTCTTTCCGTATTTTGTTTTGATAAATTCAGTCATTATAGTATTACAATTTATGAGAAGCCATGAATTGTGAAGCGTACCTGTAAGCTAGGAATTAAATTCATGTTTCTCATACGCTGACTGTTAATAACCCCTTGACCCTAGAGGCGCGAATATCATGCACCATGAGAGACACGTGATATAGTTTTTTTTTAGAATTTAGATTGACCTAACTTGGAAGCAGAGCGGGCGTGTTTGTCTCTCCTTCAAACTCACCCGCGCGGTATAAATATGGGCGAGATAAATAATAAAAGCTTCATCAAGCGACCCATAAGTCTTGTTAATTCATTTAATTAATAACAAGCAAATCCCAGGAGAATACGAAGTGAGTCATTAGATAGAAGAACAGAAGAACTCAACTAGACAATATCGGCGAGAGAAGACAGGATAGCAGGAACCAGAGTAAGGAAGTTAAAAAGAAGTAAGATAATGCTCTCTCTGTCTTCTCTCTAATGTAAGTCTTTAATATGTCTCTCTCTCTCTCTCTCTCTCTCTCTCTTTTATATACCCGATGTTAGGTATTGTGACGGAGAACGAGAAAGGACAAAGAGCAAGACATTGTCTTGCCTGCCGGGATCGAACTCGCGTCATCTCGCATGCAAAAACAAATGAGTTTTGGGCACTGGACGGACGCGAGGTTCGACTGATGTGCCTGGATGTTTGGCTAATATGCCCATAAAATAACAAGTGAGTCGAGCGCTGGGCAGTCAGCAGCAGCAGAAGCAGTCGACGACGTAGTGCTTTTCAGTAAGAAATGGATTTTAGTAGAACAAAAACAAAACTAAATAGGAAATGTGATTTTGAACTGCTAAAGATTATTTCGACTACGACGACGGATTTTTCCAGCTGCTCGACGAAGAATGTGTTGACCAACAGAGGGTATGGCTTGTGAGAAGACGGAGAACTCGCTTGTTTTTGGTTCTCCCTCGGCGGGAGCTTGTTGATTCGAACGTCTATTTCCCCCCATATACCCCCCCTTCTATAGGTATATAACAATACATGAAGTTGTTGAGGATTTGAACTCAATAACTGTTACGCTAAATGTGTTTATTCTAGTGGTTTAGAATTTTTCATTTAACATACTTAAATAAAAACAAGTTAAAGACATGTGCTACGAGAGGAATCACTATCTTTTTAAAAAAAAATACAGACAATTAAAAAAAATTAATTAACTGATTATCCACTAAGTTTGCTGATTCCACAGTTTTGTCAGGATTAGTAGTTTTTGGAAAAGTTGACAGTTAACTATGGTAAATATATGTGTAATGTCTCCATGAGAGGAGTAGCCTGTTTTGAAGGAGTGATCGGTAAAGATAATAGGACCAAAAACTTGTTCTTATTTTTACACCACGTGGTGTTGGCTTGAAATGGTCTTTGTAGTTAAAACGCGGTTTCAAAATGGGAACGCGTCGGCGTTGCTTAAAGAGAACGTTGAATGCATCACGTGGTGTGATGACGTGTCTTTGATGTTCGATTTCCTTTAATGTTGCCAATTCTGACTCCCTTCTACACTCTCCTCTCCACCCCTCTCTCGATCTCTTTTGTCTACCCAGTCTCTCTTTTTTCACTTTTAAAACGTGCAGTCTTCTACCATGAATTAAATTGTAATAGCAAAGGATACCTTTTAATATGCACGTCTTCCTTCAAACAATAAATAGGGAAATAGAATGGAATGGCCTTTCAATTCTAGAATGAACAGCTACAGATATAGAACAAGATCAATTCCGGTTTAGTTCAATCAGTAGAGCGTCCAACTAAGAACCTCAAGGTTCCGTGTTCGATACTGGCCCTGGCCAAATCAGCCTATGAGTAGCACAGGGATTAGTGCGGTAAAGTGAGGAGCTGACGGTAGGCGTGGCACCTCAGACACCAAAACAATCTTCTTGGTTTTGCACTAGTGAAAAGGAGATATACTCCCCCACGGTCTGGCTGATGCAGACTTTAAACAATCCCGCCGACTTAACTTCCTATTGCGGTTGAATAATATTCTCACCTAACCGACTCAGGACTTGTGGGGTTTTAAGGGGTCAAATAAGAACAAAACGACGGGTAACAAATGTAGGAAAATGTATTAACAAAAGAGAGACAATTACAGTACAGAGAAGTGGGAATTACGTCCGGCAATAGAGTTATGAGCTGACTCGCATTGGCTTACTCTACAAGCCATAATTGTCCCTGTTACTTATAGTAACCGTCGGCGCATTCCATTAGTCTATTGGGTATATCACCTATAACAGGACTTTATACCAATCATGAGACTGCGTCTAATGGTGAAGTTCCAGTTTTATAACTCTTGGGAGTGGGGAGTACACTTTCATTGCCATTACTCCCATGTCCACTCTGATCCGGAGTGGTAGTACCTGTTAGGGGCACTGTGGGGTAAATAGAAAAATGAATTTAAAAAATGTTTCGAAAAATTGAGTTAAAAAATGTATGAATATGCATAAAAAATGAATAAAACGTCTTCGGCATAAAATAACCCAACAAGGGTTGACATGTCGTAAAATCCATGGGAGCTGATAGAAACTAAAACCTTTTCACAATTTCATTTTGTGTATTTTGCATTACCGTTTGAATATAACATATCTTCCACTATTCGTCTCAATACGTTTTGATCGCATCTCATATTGTTTTAAAGTAACACCATTGTTTTTTGACAGCATATTATAAATCTATATTTCTTTGTTCGGTCTGCTTGGTTCGATTCCAAAAGGAATTTTACGCATTTCAGACTTTAAAAAAAAAAAGATAAAATTATTATTTATTTTTTGTGTGAAGAAAAAGATTTTGAAATTCATCGATCTTCTCATAATATTTGCTTGAATGAATCTATTTATTTTTACTTATCACTTTTCTTAAATACAATGAATTATTGATTTCGCCTCCTTTGACCGATGAGTGAATTAAAAAAACGAATGAATTCACTTTGGTCGGTGAAAAAAAAAGAGAAGGAACGATATGATGGGAAATGGGTAAAAAGATAAAAGAATGAAGAAAGAAGGAAAATTATGCCAGTTAAAAAGGGATGAGAAGAAAGAAGAAAGTTTATTAAATGTTAGTAAAACAATTTAAAAATAAACTTTTTGGAGAAAGTGGGAAAGAAGAATAAGAAAAGCAGCTGTTACATTGTAATATTCACGGCACTAAAACGATATGTACCGTAGTCCTTTTTTTCTTTCTTGGTACTAAAACTCCAAAAGTCACCGTGCTGAAATGGTGCAGATAAAAAATCATAACACGAGAAACATGTCGTCACAACTGCCAGCCTTTATTATCGTGCTCGTATAGTGGGCTCCTACCAGAGAGGAGGAAAGGCAGAGAGAGAGAGAGAGAGAACACTACTAGATTACTGGGCTCTCATGAGGTCCGTACCCTACGACCGCCGCCGGCAAAAAGAGGACGAACCTTTCTTTTTTCCCCCACGTCACCACGTGACTTCCGGTCAACACCCGACTTCCGCTTGCGGTCAATTCTCCGTTCGGGGTTACGCTACGGTCAAACCATCGCTCTCCTCTTTTGGGTCATCACTATTTTTTAAGCCTTTGTTATTTATTCCTCCTCCTTCCATTAGTAGTCCTAGCTCACAAAAGTCAGGAATATACCCATCTTGCAAGAGCACCAACAATAACATGAAAAACAACAAAAGGAAACCAGGAACCAGAGCAACAGCAAGAACAAAAAGCGAAACAGAGAATTGTAAAGTTTTTAAATGCCATCCTTGGCCAGTTGAAAAGGACTTAAAGAAAGTCCCGTGTTATGGAATCATTTGGTAAGCGTATAAGTCCTATCCTGCGTATTGGTAAAGGTCCAGTGATTTAATCTTATGTCCGTCGTTCATGAATGTCAACGTAATTATGACCAGTAGGGTCGGTTAAGTATAGTATCAACCTCAGAGTACTGCCAGTGATTGGCCAAGAGTTAGATTATATGATTCTGGTTTAGTCTATAAGTACGAACGAGGATCTAGCACACACCTTATATATATAAAAAAAAAGTCAACAAGAATATATAATAGGTTAGAAGAAGGTATTAAATGTTAATAAAGAAGTGTCGAAACTAAACTATTGGGAAATGCGACAATAAAGAAGAGGAAGAGGAAGAATACATATAAGAAAAAATATTAAATGTTATTAAAAAAGGGTCAAAACTAAACTTTTAGAGAATGCGACAACAAGAACAAGAAAGCAAAAGAGAAAATATAATAGGTAAGAAGACGAAGAAAGCGATAAAGAAAAGCATCCTGAATTGTGAAAAGAACATCGTTTAACGTAATCTTTACCAAAAAATCAATGGAATGACAGGAAAGTATTATCCTCTGAGCGTTTAGATTAGTAAAAAAAACTTTGACTTATATATATATATATATATATATATATATATATATATATTTTGACAATCTGAAAAGACAAAAAGGAAGAGACCCACATGAAGGCGGTACGCATTTTCAGACATTAGTCTATCTATCTATATATATATATATATATATATATACTTATCAACCCCTCCGATGAGAAGGATGCGACACAAGGTCAATTTCTTAAGCGGAGTTCAACAGGTTTGAATTCAGAGTTTTCCGTCTTTTATCCTGGTTACCTATCCAAGGTTAAAGAACCAAGATTGCCTACTATTTACCCTTAGCTGGAAGGAGAATATATGGATTCATACCTTTCCCAAGAGTATTAGCGCTATGTGCAATGTAAATAGCCACGACTTGGATTTGAACTCGGATCGACGAGCCCATTTCCTACAACTCTAACTATTACACCACGTAACTCCATATTTCTATACATCCTTTTCAGGTTGAAATAGTTTTGTTTTTATCTTTCCCAGTTTAAATGGTTTTCTTATGAAAGACAATATGCCAAAGTCTTTTAAGTGAAGTTTAACAGGTTTGAATTCATAATTTTCCTTCTCCTACACCGGTTGCCAGGCTGCCTTACTATTTACCTATAATTAGGGAGATAATATCTGAATCCTTACTTTTCACAAGGATAATTGCAGTCTGTGAAATGCAAACAGTTTAATCTAGGATTTGAACTCGGATCACCGTGTCCATTTCCTATGAGGATGACCATTACACGACCAGCACTTATATATATATATATATATATATATATATATATATATATATTTAATATTCCAAACTTGTTGTAAATACTCGCGGTGAAAAAAAACCCAGCAAATAGTTTGATTGAAAAAATATACTATCAAACATCACCGCGGAGAAAAATTTTTGGAAAAAAAGAAAAGACCAAGATAATCGCACCAACCAAAAATAATCTATTGGTACAATATTTGGCCAAAAGAAAAAAACAATTTATATGTATATATATATATATATATTCATAGAAACTAAACTAAAGTAAAAAGTGCTCAATACTAAGTAGAGCAAATAATAAAGATACACCTAATGAGTCAGATAAACCTACTAAAAGTTTCGCTTAGTGCTCTTCAGGGCTAAGATCCGAGTCGGATCTTAGCCTGCAGAGCATAAGCGAAACTTTTAGTAGGTTTATCTGACTCATTAGGTTTATATATATATATATATATATATATATATACACACACCACCTGCAACTCAGATTTAAGATTAATGATTTTTTTTTTTTTTATACCTTTTATAAGGATGTTTTTCTCGATATTACTAAATAGTTTATATATTTTTTCTTACGTGTAAAACAATTATAACAGAGTGAAAACGATTACAGTACATTATTTTAGTACTTCGGTGTATACCACATTCTGTGTTTTTCCTGAAGCTGTATAGATAAAAAATATTATTGTAACTTCCAACTGTGAAGCAAGTTACATATAATTGTCCAAAGAAAAACAGTCTTCAAAATACAATTCTTCTACAGACAGAAGTTGACCTAGTGACTTATTAATAGAAATAGCTAAGTTGAATTGGAAACTGTAGAAAAATATTTGGTTTGGGTGGGTTTATTTGTTTAATGGCATGTCAAAATTAGTGGGTTATTTTAAGTTGTTAATTTAGCACAGTTTTAAACAGAACTCGAAAACATCAGCCATGAAACTAATATATATATATATATATATATATATTATAAAATGGATACAATAGAAACCTACTCGAGTTTCACCATAAGGATCTTCAGGGTTAAATCCACTGAATTAATCGAGGTACCGATTAATTGCAGTCGATCACACGTGTACATATAAATACATCTTTATAAATACATATATATATATTAAGAAAAAATTGAAAAAAAAGTTCATAAACGAGTGATGTTTATTTCGCCTACGCTGCAGTGTTTCGAACTGTTTCAATAGATCTTCATCAGGGCTTTCATTAGTTTGAGGAAAAAATAAATGTATTACAGAAAATAAGAACTCTACGAGACTGTTTTGCTTTGTCGGTCAGTCTATTTAAAAATGTTGAATGAAACGCGAGCGTTCTTAAATACGCTAAAAAAAAAAGGACTGTCGATTTTTAAAAATATAAACAGACGCTGGACAGACGGCTGATTCACTTCCACCTTTTCTTCACACACACACACACACACACACACACACATATATATATATATATATATATATATAGCGCAAGGCAACACTCGTCTGTCGTTTACAGACTCGAGTTCTCTGGTGATAGTAACATACATCTATCGATGTATGTATTAATCAGTTAAATGTTACCCTATTACTGAAAGCTACGTGCGGCTGAGTGGAAAGGAGTGGGGCTGACGAAAAGTCAGGTTTCGCTACCGGCTAGAAGTGGCTGTTAAGTCTAGCCATACTGATGAGACGTAAACGTTAAAACACGGTGTCTGTGGATAGGGATATATATACGATTAAAAGCAAATGGTTTAAAATAAGCCACTTTGAATTTCTCGCAGAATCGCGAATCTTAGAAACTCAAGTCGGTCTGTTTTAAACCATTCGCTTTTAATTGTATATTTAGCTCTTTTTATTGAGCACTTTCACACGTTTTTAGTGCTAAAAATCCTGAGGTATTTACGCTTTTATCTTTTCTTACTTTTTGAGGATTTTAATCGTCACTGCGATATATATATAAAGTTAATGTAGTACAGAGGTTTACAAATGATATGGAATCAACGGCGCTTGGTTGCTGACAGATTCTTGTCTATGCGATTTTCCAATCAAGTTTAAAAATCTCATAGGCGAGAAACTGACATTACCCAAGTACCCTTGACTCCATGTCCAGGCTACCCTAACTTAGATATAAATTCTCTATGCACGATATTAAACTCTATTTACTTTTAAATACAGAACTTTATATCATTGAGATATATATATATATATATATATATATATATATATATATCAAAGTGCGGCTTTAACGTTTACATCTTATTATAATGGAGATTGTGTGTTTTTCTGTCTGTAACCGAAACTATATTACTATTCAAGTCACAATTCCCTTAGTTATTGACATCACATTCTCCATGATTTTATTTTTATTTAAACCTCAATCATTAATAAAATTATTTTACATTATTAATACTGTTAACCATGTCTACATACTGACAGCATGCTATTATATTTATATATACAACAAAATAGTGGTTTACAGTGTGAACGGGAAGGCTAATTTGCATATTAATATTAAAAAATCGAATTTAATAAATATGTGCTTAGTATTATTGATTTCTAACTGTTTGGTTTTATTTTAATGAATATAAGCAAAAATCTCTTCAATGAATCTTAAATGAAATCCATTAACAAGAAAAAAATAACTGTCATTTTATTCTTTATTTCCTCTTATAACTAAATACTTAAATTAGAAAAAATAACAATGAAAGACGAGAGTGATGGAAGAGTAAGTTTCAGTTGTTCCATTTTTTATTATACTCTCTCTGTTTCAAATCTTTTATTATACCCCCCTCTGTTTCAAATCTTTTTATCTGTATTCTTATTTAGTTTTATTAGCCTTTCTAATTTAATATGATATTTTATCACATTAAAACTTAAATACTTGCACCCGGAGGGTGCATATATTTGCTAGTTGTAGTAACATCAATTACGTCGTCTTAGTTAAGGATAGGGTAGAGTTCTGATGAAATCATTTGGGTTGAAACCATGGTAGACCCTTAACTCATTTCCTCTACTGATATTATATATAATGAAGGATAGTAGATAAGAAAAGTGCTCAATGCTGAGCAGGTTTAAAACCTAAAATACCAGATTATGGGATTATATTACTTTTACTCAAGTTTCATGCGTATTAGGCAATCTTCAGATGGGTGAATAATAAAACGTGGTTGATGAAGCGTTTGTATTACTTGATTAAATAGTTTTACGCAAGACTTGTATTCAAAAACATAACATGCTTAGTTATTAATACAGTATTGAGGGGCATAAATTACGGGATTAATTAGTCAGGTGGCAAATGACTCAAAATAAATTTGTTGATATGTGTACATTTAGAAATTAGTTCACTTCTTTTATTCAGCAAACTTTTATCAGCATTTTGCAGAATACATTTTTTGTATTTTGTTATTTTTTATCATTGTTGTATTTTCGTTATATTGACCACCTTTATATGTTTAGGCGTTTTTTAAATTTTTAATTTAAAATATTTATAATACCAATATATAAAATGCGAAATTGTAAAAAAAACAAAAAAAAAAAAACAAAAAAAAAACAAAAAAACGCCGAATATCTTCTGTTACTGAAGCTTAGGTTGTGATTGTACCATCTGTTTTTCCAAATTATTGCTGTTACACCGATATACATATTTATCAAACTCTCCGCACGAACAGGATGTGACTAAAGGTCAACTTTTAGGCAGAGTTTAACAGGTTTGAATTCAGAGTGTCTTTTCTCCTACACTGGTTGCCTATCCAGGATTAAAGAGCCCAGTCAGTCCTGCTATTTATCCATAGCTGGATGGAGAGCAGGTGGACATATACATTTCCCAAGAGTATTAGCACTATATGAAATGTATAAATGTTGAACTCTGCTCGACGAGTCTATTTCCTACGACTCTAGACGTTACACCTATGTATGTTTTATCATCATTGGTATTCTCGTTTTCTTTGATGATGGCATTATATACGGTGCTGTTAATTAAACAGTTCCTTGTTAATGTTGTTAATTAAGCAGTTGATTATATATCATATGTATAGTGTTAATTAAGATCATGTTTTATCTAATAAAAATATTTAATATTTATTCATACAAATATTACTGATTTTAAAACCTTTAAGCCTTGATCAAATTTTAGAATATAACAAGATTTCGTAAATGTATTTAATTATGATTCGATTGTATGGCGGAATTTTATAGACAGCATCGTTCTTTTTTGTTCGAACATTTTTCTATTCCACACTTATTTTATGATAGAAAAGAAGATTTGTACATTACTGGTGTTAATTTGATATAATGCGTAGACAATATATTCATTTGGTTAAATGGTGTAAAAAATAAATAAATTGTAATACATATTTTCCATCCTCAAATTATTTTCAGATTTTTAAAGATAAAATTTATACGTTACCGATTTTTTATCGTACACGTGCATTGCCAGATATTCCTGATATATATATATGAAATAAATATTTTTAGAAAAAACAAACACATGATGTTATGTTTTTTTCATACACGTGCATTGCCAGGTATCCCTGATATATATATATATATATATATATATATATATATATATATATATATATATTTCATACCGTCGGATTCATTTCCATTCACTTTTTCATATATATATTTTCAATAAGAACGATTGCTCTGTATATAATTCATTAATTATCATACATCCAGCTCTCAGGGATTTGTAAAAATCCTTGGTTAAATTGTGTACATCAACATGAGCATGCATTGTGGATGTACAGGAGATATTAATGATCCCGAATAGAATTATCCCCAACATACCAGGCAATTGGATACTTTCACCTCATATATATATATATATATATATATATATATATATATATATATATATTATTCAGTGCACCAATTATTTCTTGCCGACCTAAAATTCCACTATTTTCAAGAAAATCAAAAGATTCAATTAGCACTGTTGATAGCAACTCTGAAAATGGAGCATCTTTTTAGAAACTAATCGATAAAAATAAAAGTAAATTTTCATTTCAATATTCACCTTTTTCTTTTCTTTTTCTTTTAATTATTGCACATTTTTTCTTATCATTGTTTTTGCCTGACGTTCTTCATTTATTTTGTTTTGTTTATCTATCAAAACGTATTCAGTACACTTTCATAGTTCTGAGAATAAAATAGAACAACTTTTTATCAGAAATGCTGCTGCTGCTGCTGCGAAATATGTAAAAAATAATTCACAAAAATATGATTCAAACTATTCAAAATTATTCAAAATAATAAAAACGTACGCTATGTGTAACAGAACTCTGTCTTTTTCTTTCTTTTTAATACATAAACTTTGAATTGTTCTTTATATCAATCGTAAAAAAAAAAAAAAAAATAGTAAAAAGAGAATTTTCTACTTTTTATTAATTTTTTTTCTTATTTCTTATTTTTTTTAAGTTGCGCACTTTTTGTTCGTTTTATTTACTTTACCCGTCGATGAATTTTCTGGTGATAAATTTACCACTCGATGAATTTACCGCTATGAATTTAATAAAATATATACATTGTTTCTTTTTTTATTTAGCAGTAAAAAAGTAAAGTAAAGTCGACGGGGCGGCCTAAAGTCGGTATCAGCCAGTCAGCGAATACCCTATTCAATAGCGCTAGACCAAGGAGATTGTATTTAGCATCTGAAGTGGGGCGCCACACCTACCATCAGCTCCTTACTTTACCGCACAGATCCCTGTACTACTCATACGCTGAGTTGGCGAGGACCGGTATCGAACTAGGAACCTTGTGGTTTCGAGCCGAACGCTCTACCGACTGAGCTAACCCGGCCCCTTAAGCTAATAATAGACAAGACGCAACACATTTTTCCTTTAAATGGCTGAACGTTTTTAGTTAATGTTTTTAGTCTATTTACTCCTATATATAATATATATTGATGTTACTGAATAAGGCTGAGAGTTTCCCTATAAGGGACACAATTCTGTCATCCCGCAGCATGACTTCCTGCTGATTACTCTTTATAGTTATAGATGTCTTCTCGATGAGAGATCCCCTTTTCCATATAATGAACAACGTTTACTTTATATTAAACCCCTCCTATTGAGTTCAATAAGTATGCATGTCACATTTAGTAGCTCTACACTTATGGAGGACAGACAAACTAACACTTTCTCATATTGGCCTACGACGTTGGTTGTGCTGCTTGAGATGCTCTTTATTTCGTGAGTTCACAGCTGTGTAGGTTCGCTCGGGACACGGCTTGTCACTCACATAATCGCCGTCACCGCTGAAAAGCATTACCCATTAGTATATTTCGGCTTTTTAAATTGCAATGTAGACATATATCTGTTGAATTATTTTAGATATAAGGCATGAGGCAAACGGTCACTCCTAAATATAGACCCGTTGACTACCACGTGACCACCGAAGGCATTCCTATTGTCCAATCACTGGCACTGCTGCTGCTGCTGCTTCTGCTGTATTAATAGAGGCACCATTCTAAACTTATGTCATTGACACTTGGATTCTCTTGGACGTAGGACTTACAAAGAATACTCTAACACCGGATTCTTATTGGCTTGCTTACTTACTTATTACATCTGGAACTAAGGATGCCGACCAGATACTTAACAATATCTTTACCCAACTTCTCCGCCAGGGATATTATGTGACACAGGAGCAAAGTTTAAGTGGAGATCAGCTGGTTTGAATTTTGATGTTTTTCTCCTTGAGTCGTTACCTACTCAAGGCTAAAGAACCCAGTATGTGATTATCGAACTAATTCCTAAAAGTAAAATTATTATTTTTTAGCTGTAAATAAGCTAATAATAAACAAGACGCAACACATTTTTCATTTAAATAGCTGGGAGAAGAAATGGAGTCATACCTTGCTATATACCTATGAAAATTAACGGTTATGTCCTAATCCTCAGGAATACAGGAGTATTATACAGACTGAGTAGTCTTATACCACTGGCAGTGGTTTACCTTTCTTCACACCACTAGCGAGTATTGTATTTTGTTAATGTTATAAAGCTTTCTTTTTATTTCCAACCTCCGTTTAGTTCTTTCTCATTTAATAACCCTTATTAGATTACAACATACTTTTATCAATATTAGCTGAGGATCTTAACTCTGGCCAGTGGGTCTAATTCTTATGACGATAACCGTTTCGTAATGAGCGCTTTATAAATCTGTGAACGTTTTATAAAGTGATCTTTTATCAAATTATTTAAACACTCCATGAGCTGGTATATGGGTTTGTTGGATTATTTTCACAAATAAGATGTGCTAAAATCAACCACTTAAACTTATAGACTCGGCGTGGGCACGTGAATTAAACCCAGCCAATCAACAGCTGGAATCTGTGTTTAGTTAGCTATTTAATGGACGATATTGAAAGCCGTTTATTTGCTCGTTATTCAACATTGACGAACTGACCTGCAACCAATGACTTTGCTCAATACAAGAATTTTACCCAACACTAACGGATACTTAGAAACAACCTAAGGATTCTACCCAACACTAAGGGACACGGAGGAACAACCACAGGTTGTTTCACTAAGGATCAGCCTCTGCTTAACACAAGAAATCTCCACTGTTAAGTGCTCTCACTTGAAACCTAAAAATGGTCAGAAAAATCTTAACAGGGATCAATTCTCACGTGTACATCCCTGTTGTGGCGTTGGCCAATTAACGATGAGTTATCTCTCCGTCTCTCTCTCTCTCTCTCTCTCTCTCTCACACATCCATCCATCTCTCTCCCCCTCCCTCTCTCTCTCGGTTCCTATCGACCCAACTGATGGATGCATACCAGCGTTGATTTTTATAAGAACTGTTATTCAACGTTGTTCGGTAATGTGCGAAGATTAATTTTTTTATCAAGTTCCATTTTCACAAAAGATCTGAAACAAATGATTTATCTCTATCAATAGACAAAGCTCTAACAATGTCTCTACTGCTAAATAAAAACAATCAAACGAATAACGCCCCCTTACGGTGAGGTCTTACCAACATTGTAATTGTCTATATGGAGTCCAAGATGGACGTTCCTATATAAGCAAACAAAAACAAAAACAAAAAAGCAATAAAAAACAAACTATGATTCAAAGAAAAAGAAAACAAAGAAGACCAATTAAAAGGAAGAAGGCAAATTACAAGAATACTGCCACTCCTCTGTCCGCCATATTGTAAAATGGCGTCTGTTCAAGGCGGAAGTCTAAAGCAAGTTTCCGAAGTAACTAAACAATATTTTACGTTCTTTTTTCTTTATTTCCCTCATTTTACATTTTTGGTGAACAAATAATGGAACATTTTCCTCGACACGCCCTTCCCCAGTCCGAATAAGGTTCATTAGTGGATTTAATCCCCCCGAAAAAATAGTTTGAGAAAGCGCTATCTAACTATCTCTCCTTCTCTCTCTCTCTCTCTCTCTCTCTCTCTTCTCCCCTCTCTCTCTCCTTCTCTCCCCCCCCTCTCTCTCTCTCTCTCTCTCTCTCTCTCTCTCTATATATATATATATATATATGGTTTTCACAAAACAGATGGACTCGCCACTTCTTAAACATTTTCTGTCGAACACTTAGAGAACATTTTAAAGCAATTTCTTTCACAATAACTGTTTTCTAGACAATAACCTAAGGTCGAAACTAGTTGACATCTATGAAAAAATAAATAATATAAAATAAATACTTCTGTTTGTCTAATCACTCTTTGTCCACCTTATATATTTTATTTCTAAACTCCGACAGTATAAAAAAACACCCGGATTTATAGTTTGTAAATACACAATACAAACTTTTGCCCGGAGAAAAATATATACAAAAAGAGTCAGAAAACCCTGATGATCCGAAAGGAAAACCTAGGTAAATATTTCTCTGACTCATTAGGCTTATTATATATATATATATATATATATATATATATATATATAATTTAATATAACAAGCGTGTTGGTAAATCCTCGCGGTGAGAAAAAAACAGAAAATAGTTTGATTGTAAAAAATATACTACCAAACATCAACCGGGGAGAAACATTTTTTTGAAAAACTAAAAGACCAAGATAGTCGTACCAACAAAAAATAATCTATTGGTACAGTATTTGGCCAAAAGAAAAAAACAATTTATATATATATATATATATATACATATAATGTCTGATTTTGTATGTGAAAGTTCTTAAATACTGGAGAGAAGAGCAAAATCAAACCTAAAAATGAATTGTTATCTTACCTTGAAAAAACATAATCGTGAGATAAAACACACACACACACACACACATATATATATGTGTGTGTGTGTGTGTGTTGAAAAAGGAAATAAAGTATAGAATAGATAAAATAGGATATTTTAATCAATTTTACTTACACGTGTTTCGGTCAGGAGTTTATCCATGTGTACATTATTCAAACTATTATTATTTTTAAATAACCAAATGAAATGAAATAATAATAATAGAAAAAAATGTAGAAATGTTCCGCACACAAAGAAGATTCGACCTTCCTCAGAGTAAATCCTTATTTTTTGTAAGGAAATTCGTTGGAAAGCAGATAATTTTTGAAATGTTCGAAAAAAATAACTTTTTTAAAATCACGTGAAGAGTGTTCGAACGCGGACGAGAAAGACTGTTATAATGACGTCATGTCGCATGCGACGGATTTTGAAGCTGAGAGATGATGGCTGAAATAAAGTTTTGTGGAATTTTAATTTTCAAAGCATGAGGGATTCTATTTATTTATTTATTTTTTTAAGTAGAAATTATACGTATGTGGGATTTGTTGTTGGTTAATTTATTAATTTGGTAATAATGTCATTATAGTGATTTTCTAATTAAAAATTATTGTTTTAGTAAAATCAAAATGAGTATTTAAATATGTTAGGGAACATAAAACAAATTTGCTGTAAGTAATCGCTTAGACAAACAACTGTCAGTTTCTCGTCTATACGATTTTCAAATCAACAAATGCTCTATCAATGATATTGATCATTATTCACTTATAAATACTAACTGAATGCCAGTATTCATCAAAACAAATTTTTTTTAATTGCTGGTGTAGGCGTCTCTGTGAGCTGGTGTTTTAAAGAAACATGCTGAAAGAATTTTAAAAACAAAATCGTTGAGAAGAAAACGTCATATTTAAATAGACCTAATATGTAATTCTTGTCAACTATGAAATCAGACTTGAAGGAGCAAAAGTAGTTGAAATAAATTAATTGGTAATAAATTAAGGTTTTTATTCATTTATTTATAATATTTTAAAAATATACACATACAATGACATTTTTATGAAAATACGCAAAATCTTCATATGTACGTTTGAATTCTGAATTTTGGTTGAAACGTATCACGGAAACATATAATACCATTCACCTCTCCTCTCTCTCTCTCTCTCTCTCTCTCTCTCTCTCTCTCTATATATATATATATATATATATATATATATAATATACGAAGGGTGTTGGTAGATCCTTGCGGAGAGAAAAAAACCCAGCAGAGAGTTTGATTGTAAAAATATACTACCAAACATCAACCAGAAAGAAAAAAATTTTTGAAAAAAAGAAAGGACCAAGATATTCGTACCAACAAAAAAAATAATCTATTGGTACAGTATTTGGCCAAAAGAAAAAACAATTTATATGTATATATATGTATATAAGATATATATATATATATTCATATAACCGCTAGGAGAAGCTAATATGTAAAAAGTGCTCGATACCTAAGTAGAGCCAAGTATATGTATATATATATATATATATATATATATATATATATATATATATATAAAGGCACGCACACACACACATATGTATATTCATAAACATATAAACACACACACACACACATATATATATATAAAGACACGCACACACACACATATGTATATTCATAAACATATAAACACACACACACACACACACACATATATATATATATATATATATATATATATATATATATATATATATATATATATATATATAAAAACACACACACACACACACA
>CM042142.1:16889681-16896803 GCA_023376005.1 Doryteuthis pealeii
CGCAGTTTATATTGCTTTTTTTACTTTTGTCTAAACAGTTGCTCTGTTAATTCTATAGAATCAAACAAGACATTTGGTCTTTAGATAAGAAATGTGAAGAAAAATACGTATGTGGATACTTCAAACGATAAATTGGGAAGATCACACATGAAAAGACCAGGATGTGATTAAGAATTGGAAACTTCAAGAGAGAAACTGAGTCACTCATAATTGCAGCCCAAAACAAATGCCATAAGAAACAAATGATATCAAAGCAAAAGTAGATAAGACACGACAGAACAACAAATGAGTCTCGGCTAGTGGGTGGTGCCCACATAAAACGGCCTTGTGCCATATCGTGTGAAAGTGGGACACATGTAAATACCAGGCACTCCCAACCCGTCCTTCGGGACAGGGGTCCAGTGAGTTTCGGCCTCTGGACCGGGAAGGTGTTAAATTAATAGCGTCGATCATAGAGGGCCATCCCCCAGGCAATACCTGCCTCATTGCACTTAAAGGGGCAGGGCTGGGTTTATTGCCCAGCGCCTGAGGCGCCCACCTTGAGGGGGGATGCCGACGGGATCGACGCAATTTTTCTACCTACCACCCCATGAGTCTCGGCTTGTGGGTGGTGCCCACATAAAACGGCCTTGTGCCATATCGTGTGAAAGTGGGACACATGTAAATACCAGGCACTTCCAAATCGTCCTTCGGGACAGGGGTCCAGTGAGCTTCGGCCTCTGGACCAGTGAGGTGTTAAATTGCTAGCGTCGAACCCAGAGGGCCATCCCTCCAGGCAATACCTGCCTCATTGCACTTAAAGAGGCAGGGCTGGGTTTATTGCTCAGCGCCTAAGGCGCCCACCTTGAGGGGGAATGCCGACGGGATCGACGCAATTTTTCTACCTACCAGAACAACAAATAAATGAGACGATCAACCATGAATTAAGCGAATTCAACAAATTCGCACAACGAGAATGCAAAGCTAGGCACTGGGAATTGTGTCAAAAACTAAATTTTGACTATACAACAAAATTTTATATGTATAGACAAGAATATTTCCCT
This sequence comes from Doryteuthis pealeii, assembly GCA_023376005.1. NCBI lineage: Eukaryota > Metazoa > Mollusca > Cephalopoda > Myopsida > Loliginidae > Doryteuthis > Doryteuthis pealeii. The sequence goes on from CM042142.1 coordinate 16,890,725, forward strand.
GGGAATAAAACATAATATTCTCTGAGACTTTGAAATAAAGACGGATCACCTCATCCCGGCTAGAAGACGGGGACTAGTATTGATTAACAAGAAAAAGAGAACTTTTGAACTGGTAGATTTTGTAGTTTCAGCAGATCACACGGCGAAGAAAGAAAACGTAAAGATGGAAAATAACAGGACTTTACTAGGACATTATATACGCGTTAAAATCTTTTCCGAAATAAATATCCAAAATTATACCTTTGTGACTTAACTGTGGAGTCCATTTGTTTATTTCTGATTTATGATGATACCTAAAAGGGCCAAAACATATTCTCCGGAAAGAAGTGTCTTCGTAATATTCGCCCCGGTGTTGGTAATTCATCAATTGACGATTTTTCACACTAAAAAGAGCAAAGATCATTTTGGTAAAAAAATAATTTAAACGTGGAAATAAAAATGTCTGCATTTTACTTGGCAATCTTACAGAATCTGAACATTTTAAAAAGACGTTTAGATTCTTTTGTTATTTCCGAGAAGGGAATAGAAATAAATATTGACATATTAAAAGAAAAAGGAAAAAAGAAAAAAGAAAAGTTTATCGGAACAAGTCCAATGAGAAAAGGAAATATAAAGCAAAGAAAAACGGGAGATAATAAATAGATGGTTCGAATGAAAGAATTAAAATGAGAGAATGAAGGAATAAAAAAGAAGAAAATTGATGTAGGAATATGGTGAAGGAGATAAGGGAAATGTAAAGGAAAGAAAAAGGGAGGGGTAATAAATAGATGGTTCGAATGAAGAATTAAAATGAGAGAATGAAGGAATAAAAAAGAAAAAATTGATGTAGGAATATGGTGAAGGAGATAAGGGAAATGTAAAGGAAAGAAAAAGGGAGGGGTAATAAATAGATGGTTCGAATGAAAGAATTAAAATGAGAGAATGAAGGAATAAAAAGAAGAAAAATTGATGTAGGAATATGGTGAAGGAGATAAGGGAAATGTAAAGGAAAGAAAAAGGGAGGGGGTAATAAATAGATGGTTCGAATGAAAGAATTAAAATGAGAGAATGAAGGAATAAAAAAGAAGAAAATTGATGTAGGAATATGGTGAAGGAGATAAGGGAAATATAAAGGAAAGAAAAAGGGAGGGGGTAATAAATAGATGGTTTGAATGAAAGAATTAAAATGAGAGAATGAAGGAATAAAAAAGAAGAAAATTGATGTAGGAATATGGTGAAGGAGATAAGGGAAATGTAAAGGAAAGAAAAAGGGAGGGGTAATAAATAGATGGTTTGAAAGAAAGAATTAAAATGAGAGAATGAAGGAATAAAAAGAAGAAAATTGATGTAGGAATATGGTGAAGGAGATAAGGGAAATGTAAAGGAAAGAAAAAGGGAGGGGGTAATAAATAGATGGTTTGAAAGAATGAAATAAAATGAGAGAATGAAGGAATAAAAAAGAAGAAAATGGATGTAGGAATATGGTGAAGGAGAAAGAAAAATATAAAGGAAAGAAAAAAGGGGGATGATAAACAGTCAGTTGGGAGGAAGAAAATAAAATGAGAGAAGGAAGGGAAAAATTGAATATCGTGAAGAAGAAAAAGGGGAATATGAAGGAAAGAAAAAAGGAGGGGGGTAATACATAGACGGTTAGAAGGAAGGAAATAAAATGAGAGAAGGAAAAAAGAGAAATAGTGTGAATGTTGGAATATTGTGAAGAGAAAGGGAAAATGAATGAAACCCAGTGACAGGAACAAAAGAAAGACACACTGAAAAAAATGAAGACAGAAGAAAAAGGTATGAAAAGAAGAGATGTAAAAAAAAAAAAGAAATAATAAAAAGAGGAGGAAAATAAACGACTGTGAAGAAGCATGAAAGAAGAAGAAAAGAAAGAAGAAAGAAAAGAAAAGAGACGTAGGGAAATAGGTAATAAAAAGAGGAGGAAAAGACTATGAAGAGTTACGAACAAAGACAGAAAAGAAGACACTGGTGTAATAAGTAATAGAAAGTTACCTCCCCTATTTTATGATTACCTTCCTTTTTGGAAAACTTTATTGTAACTACTAACCTATTTAAAGTCACGATACGTATAACAATTATTCTAAACAAAATAAAGCTTTCTTAAGTCTTTCTTTGTTATCTTTTGTTATTACAACAGGATAAAAAGAACGCATGAAAAGTTAAAAATTGAAAAAACGAAAGAAAGGAATGTGTAATGAAAAAGAGTAGGAAAAGACTGAAAGAGTGTGAAGTTTTTCAAATGATATCCTTGGCCAGTTGAAAAGGGCTTAAAGAAAGTCCTGTGTTATGGAATCCTTTGGCAAGCGTATAAGTCCTATCCTGCGTATTGGTAAAGACCCAATGATTTAATCCTATGTCCGTCGTCAAAGAATGCCTCAGTAATTATGTCCAGTAAGGTCGGTTTAAGTATTGTATCAACCTCAGAGTACTGCCAGTGATTGTCAAGCGTTAGGTCACATGATTCCGCGGTCTAGTCATAAAGTAGGAGGCATTCATCACACACCTTATATCCAGAATTTTTCAATAAAGGCACGAGAAAAGAAAAAAAAAAGACAGAAAAAGAAAGCCCAAAAGAAGTGGGGTAAAAGAGGAAAAAGGAAAGAAAGGAAGCGGTAATAAAATATAGGAGAATATTTTCTTTTAAATGTAAAAGAGACAAAAGTAAGTGAATGAATGAAATAAAAAAAGAAAAGAAAAACTGGGAAAAGAGAAAAATAGCGAGAAAGAAAAAAATAAGAGCAGGAGTAAAAAAGATAACAGAAAGAACGAAAAGAAAAGAGAAGATAAGAGTGGAAGGAAAAGGAAGCAAAGAAGAAAAAATGAAGAAAACAATAAAGACATTGAATAAATCGAGGAAAAAAAAAAGGAATGGAGTCAGCAACGACAGAAAACTCGTACGATGACCTATTTGTTGTAAAGGAATATATTTTCCCAACAAGATAGTTGGATTCGTCCAACGAAACACATATGAAGATACGAATTCGTGAGGTTATTTGTAGTCGAGTTACGAGCCATACTGTGCTGGAGAACTGCGCGTTGACTTCTATTATTTATATTCCTGAACATTAAGTAATAAACCTTTTCCGGATTTTCAATGTTGTATTTGATATATTCAGTCACAACGCTATTTAAAAAAAAATATAACGTAGGATTATTATCACTTGTTTACACATTCTCAGATATTACATTCCTGTATAATAAATTACTTAATTAGGTATGTTTGGAGTAACCCTAGTAAACATGGTAGGCTACATCAAAGACTAGACTACATTGTTTATTTTCGGTATTACATTAATTTTGATTGTATTACATTTGTTTTGAAAGTGTCTATAAGTTTTTGAATTTTTTCGCTTTATGTCATTGGATGTTGAAGAAATATATTTGTTCGCTAGCTTAGCCAAAATTTTAGTACGTTCATTAAAGCAAAATGTCGTCATCATCATCATCATATCATCATCATCATCATCATCATCAACACAATCATGATGTCCCACCCACGGCACGAATTACCCTGACTCTCTTTCCCATTCTCACCTTTCAGTCATCGCTTTTTGTAGGTTCTCTAGTCAACATAAAAGTGTCTGTACAGAGCTTGTTTATGTATGTTTTCCCCCGCTCAACCAACTCTAGTTTGTCTGCCAGTTATAAGCTATGGAGTATTCTTATTTAAGAAAAATAACTATAAGTTATATGTTTTTAAGAATTCCTATCTAAATACTAATAATTTTCAAACAGATCTATTTGACCCATAGATGAACCCCAACAGTTACTACAAATTCGCATCAGAATGCACCTAGGAGTAACAGCTATTGTTGTATAGCCGCTAGACTGGACTTCAATAAACCACAGACACGTATATAAAAATAGCACCGTCTTTATTTTCTTCGGTGTGTGCGTAGTGAGGGGCACGAGTGTTCACAGTGGAAATGCCCGAGGGTTGATGGGAGCAAGGCTGCCTTCTTGACTGCTGCTGGTGACTGATCTCCTACCATCCATCCGCTAGGCCTTTATATACAATAAATATGCCTACGCATTTTTATCTTTTTGATCTGATAACGGATATATATATTCTTTATCTTTCTCCGCCTCTCGCGGAAGACTCTGCTTCCGTTTTCCTTTTTTCTTTTATCTATTTCTTCTTTCTCCCTGCTTCTTGACCGGAAGACCTCTCTTCCGTTCTCCCTTTTTTAAAAATATATTATTTTATCTTTCTCTTTGTCTTTGACCGGAAGAGGAATCTTCCGTTGCAAGATATGCAACACTATGAAGTGAAATACAACACTTCCCAGATCTTCAAAACTGGATCCTCATCATCTGATACTGTTTAGTGTAACACACAGGACAAGTATTCATTCAGTTTCGTCAAGTCTACCACAAGGTCAAAGCAAATGAGTACCCACAAGAACAGGATAAGATATAGTAAAAATAAATAAAAGAAAATTCAAATTGATCAGGAAGCGAAATGCAAGTCGTACAATAAACGAACAAGTTATATCAAGGCAAGAAAGTTTATACTTCATGAAATCAAATGCTAACACCTGCCTTTGTGTACGAGGAAATTTCAAAATATTTATATTGCAGAAAAAATGGATTTTGTCTACCGTTATGTTTATCGATATAAGCAAAACTTTAAGAAAATACTGGGAGTATGTATATCAGTATGTAGACATTAATATTAATATATGTAAAAATGACAAGATTTTTTAAAAATGGAGACGAAAAGTACAGCTGGAAAGTTTGCATAACTATATATATATATATATATATATATATATAATATATATATATATATATATATACTTATATATTATTGCTATGTGCTTCATCTCTACATACATATTAGTGCATCTGTTTTGAGCTCTTGCATACTGTTTGAATGCAGGCGTAACAAATAAAAGTCAGATCTCGTATTTCTTTACTTTCATTTAAACAATATGCACGCCTAATTCATTAATTATCAACTAAATTATTTTCAAATTAGGTATAACTTCAATTAAGCACATATTTCCCCAAAAAAACGGCTATCGCCATCTCAACCAGACTGTGCGGGTATATTATATATATATATATATATATTATACCTATATAATATATATAATATATATACGTATACATATATATATATTGTTTATATATATATATATATATATATATATATATATATATATAGTATAATATATATATATATTATATATATATAAATATATTTATTCAGTAAATTAATATAAAATTTGTTGCTATCTAGACTTATATATAATATATATATATATATATATATATATATATATAATATATATATATGTGTGTGTGTGTGTGTGTGTATGTGTATGAACATAAATATGTACATATATTAGAAATACATTTCACCTTTTTAGTAAAAGTAATGTTAAAATGTTGCAAGATAACACTATTTAGATTGGTTTGTTTTTACTATTCCTATCCATACTTATCTTTATTCATAAATATACATGCGTTTATGGTAATACGTTAGGATAATATCTATTTTTAAATCTAAGATTTTAAAAAGATTTCCGACACTACACAATATAAAGCACGATTAATGACACGAGCAACATTTTATAATGAATATGCGTATATTTTTGTGTTTAAAAAAATTGAAAATAATTACATCATATAGTTTGAAAAGAGGACGCTATCTAACTGCTATAGAATGTTTGTTACTTTCTAGTCTCTTCTTCATTTTATATTGAATATCATCGGAACTTACAGTATTACATATCAACGATTCTCTGATGATGTTTAATGTACAAACCGAAACATTGGCTAATATTTCCAACTCTAATAGTATTATTCTCTAAATACTTTGCTTTTTCCTATTTAGATGATTATTTACATGCAGTCGGATTTATTTCCATTCTCTCATATATTATATATATGATATATAAAATAGACTCTCCGTCGATTTTTTGAGTATGAGGGTTCATACACACAATGAACTCCCACACAGGGATTTGTTTATAGTTGTGAAGGCTGTGTTGGACCATCCACACTTTTTGGCACAGTCGTTCGATAGAAAGAAATTGGTGCTCAAAGCGTTGCCACAACCACTCTCTCTGTT
>CM042142.1:16896903-16906903 GCA_023376005.1 Doryteuthis pealeii
CCTTTTTCAACTGGTAAGGGATGGCACTTAAACACTTTACACTAGTTGCACTCCCTTCCTACTCTCTCAGCCAAAACACAGGCCCTAAATTAGATATTTTAACCCCGGAACTGGGAAAAATCAGTAACTTACTTAGAATACAGCAAAATACAAGGTGAGCCCCCCCCAAAAAAAAAAATTAATATAATTATTGGCACAGCCTAATTAAATACATTCTTTCATCATACAACGTGTTGAAAGCACGTGCGATACCCTGGCCCTCATCAGCTCCAACCAGGAGTGATAAATAATTACGGTTGATCAAGGCGGCTACCGAAAATTCAAACGAGGCTTTACTCGCTTAAAAATTGGCTTCTTGAACATCCCTTGTTAAATACATACAATGTTAGTATTCTTAGCCAAGACTATATAATCTTGTTCCAGAGTAAGCGAAGGCGCGTGACAGAAATCATACCATGCAACGTGACCGTTAGGTGTATACATTCATGACTTTTTTTCAGAATTCTTCTAAACGGAACTGAAGTTAGGCGTGTATTTAGAGGAATAGAAAAACAACATTTTTCATAGTGTCGCATGTCTGTGTTTTACTGTTTAATGCTGCCTGCATTGTTAAGCCGCTTCGCATTTGAAAAAAAAAAAAGCACTTTACTTTATATAACAAAAAACAATGTCATAAGCGTAAAAAGAAGTTTCCACACACATATTCTTTATTACCATACTAACCAGCCACCACATTTTCGTGAGTTCTATATCACATCAGTTCAAAGTTTATTAAATTGCAAACAATGTATTATCTAAAGATTTTTTAAAGCATTGATATATAGCATATATATATATATATATATATGAGTATAGATAAAAGGATATGAAAACACCACAAAATGCTGTTAAAGTGAAAACATTCATAACATATCATAACTGATATATTGGAACAATATTTCGATTTATAAAAATCATCTCAGAGCTTGGTTTATACTCCATGTTGTCAAGGACGGCAGACCAAAAGTTATATGAGTTTCAAAACAAAAACCTATGATGTTTGCAAAAAAGGAAAAAAAGGAAAAAAAAGTTAATACAATTGTTTCTATAGTGAGCACTTCCGCCGCATTTTCTCGGTTCAGCAGTTTTGTATATCTTATTGTAACAGTTTTTTAAAAAGAAGACATGTTAACAAGATTGACACTAGACGAATTCTCTTATTCAACCGGGATGAGTATTAGCCTGTTGACGGTTGGCCTTCAACAGAATTTTTAGAAAAAGAATTTTTATTTTTGTAATTAATTTGTAAATTATTTATTTTCTATTTTTTGTTTTTCTTTTTCATTTTAACAGCGCATTTGTATCCACGGTTGTTTCATGGTCATTTGTATCTATACTCATACCGTCGATTCATTCCTTTCTTTTAAACTTATATATATATGATATATATATACTATATTATATATATATATATTACTATATACTATATTAATATATATGAATAATGTTAAAACAATAGTAAAAATGAAGCAGTCGTTGTAATTATATCAGTGGTAGTAATGATAATAGTAACTATGTAGTAGAAAGTAATATCATTACTAGGATGTAACACGAGGGCGGTTTTTGCGGGAGTACTGCTGAGGTTTTTCTTCTCTTAGATCGGACGCCGTAACAAGGCTACAAAGCCAAATCTGCCCTACTATTTACCGATAGGCGAAGAAATAGAATCATGCCTTTTCCAAGTGTACTAGATCCAAGTGAAACGCAGACTGCCCGGCCAGATTGGAACTCCGGTTGCGACTCATTTCCTACGCGATAACCGTTGCGTATCCTATCCAAATGATGTAGTAAGTTTGGTGCATCAGCCGGACAGCAATGTAGTATATCCTCTTTACACAAGTGCTAGGCCAGGGGAATTTTTGTTTTGCATTCTGAGGGTGAGCGCCACACTTACTATCAGCTCCCGATTTATACCACACAGTAAAAAGCTTTGCTTCTCTTAGCGCTCAGTTGGCGAGAGCCGGTATCGAAACCCGGATTCTTGAGGCTCCTGGGTGAATTCTCAATTGACCGAGTTAAACTGGAGGGTAAAATGTAGAAATTTATGATTGATTGGTTGATTGATTTACGTCATGTCAACCCTTATTGGGTTATTTTGTGCCAAAGACATTTTTTTTTTATTCATTCTTGATGGTATTGAACATTCTTTTTTTTAACTCAATTTTTAAAACACGTTTTTTTTACTTATTTTCTCTATTGAAACCATAGATGGGACTTTAAAGGTACTACCAATTCCGGGTCAAGGTGGACCTGGAGTGATTTGGTGTTAAAGAATACTTCACACTCCCCAGAGCGGAACTTTACCATTAGATACAGATTAACGTCATGCACAGGAAACTGAGGCTCTCAGCCACCGCCCTAGCACATACTTGATAAAATGGTTGGGGGTTGCCATAGGACAATAAGGTGGGACAATCATATGTGCTGGGGCTTGATGTGACCAGCTGGATTGATCGGAGGAGCACGTCTAGCCTAAGTTAAGGGTCAAAGTGGAGTGTTGCTTGTCATGGACAGCTCATCCGCCATGATTCCGTCTTTAAGCATAGTGGTTTGCCACCCATGATCAACAGTGGCCTCATTGGGGCGGAGTCTTACCCCTCTGCAGAGGTGGAGCGATGGATTCTTAAGCCTCAGCCGACAGGGCTAGAAAATTATTATTTAGGTTAGTTGGATTTTACGCATGTCAATCCTTGTTGGGTCATTTCATGCCGAAGACATTTTGTCGTATTCATTCTTGTTTGGGTAATCAATCTTTTCAAAAGATTTTTAAACATACTAAACATCATACCCAGGACATGGAGAATTATGAAGGAAGCATTTAAAAGATAAATGAGAGTAAAGTAGCTATCATGTTCTGTTTAAAAAAAAAAATGAATATTCTGAAATATTTTTTCTCTAAATTTAATTCCCATTTCCCTCATAAAGAAATTTGGGCATAGAAATATTCCAAATTTTGGACATAAAAAAGCTTTCTTTGTTTATGTTCATCTTTTCGAAAAAATATTTTCTCTGAAAAAAAAATATCGGTTAACACTTTCATTTTCATCGTTTTCAACTTACGTGTCCTTCTTTTGACACTTCCATTAATTTTTCGCGCCAGAAAAAGAATCCCGTTGACGCCGTAAAACGGAAGTCCTATTAAACGCACATGACCGGTTTTTCTTCCTTTAGAAAAAATACTCTCCTGTATTTAGGGAGACAAGAGTTTTGCAATATTTTCATAGGTTCTAGTTGCGAAAAAGTCACCTCGAATTGAGAGAGACAGAGAGAGAGAGAAGAGAGAGAGAGAGAGAAGAGAGAGAGAGAATAGACATGATAGCATTTTTGTTACTTCTGGTCTGTCTAGGTCATCTATCTTGTCTGACCACTATCTTGTCTCGGCTGATCTAGGGGCGTTCGGTTGAGTTGATATTCTTTCTTGTTAATCTTCTTAAGGTCTGGGCTGGATATTGTTTGTTTAATAGTTAAATTAACAAACACAACAACTTGCGATTTTCTTTGATCAAGTTTTATTTCTGAGCCCATGATTCTGAGGCGGGTAGAGATGTACTCCAGGAGTTGACAATCGCGTCTGCTCCTCCTTCGAAATCGGTCGCATCTGCTCTAAACTAGAAACTATTCTCACGCGTCGAATCGCACGCTATTAAGGTTTCAAATATTATTAACCGTCACCGGCGAGTAACTTTCTATAGGACCAATAAATGTTTTGTAACGGCCCTAATTCAAATTCTAACTACAGTTACGTTCACAATTATAACTCTTCATAAATTGTGACATTATTAGACAAACGTTTTTACAACACAAAATGAGAGATACATTTAAAATGTTAGTGTAGATGACATTTTATCCTTCCAAAAATAAATAAAATTATACCCAAAAATATATCAATAAACTTGAACTTTATCCTATAAACTTATCCTTCAAAACGATTCCAATCCATTTAGCACTAAACAAAACTACTGAAAATTTACTGACAAACTGATACTTACCTGGCACCCAGGGTTTTCAGATTCTGGAGAGATAAGATATAAATTAAATCACGTATCACAGGCGACCATCCCCCTTGGCAGTACCTGTCCACTTGTTTAAAAAGAGCAGGGTTGGTTTTATTGCCCGGTGTCTGATGTGCCCCAAAGTGGGATGTCGAAGGGATTTTACACTTATCCCTGCATGAGCTTTGGTTTGTACGTGACTTTCCACGTTAAGTTCATGTGTCAATCTGGCCTGGTAAGAGGCCAGGAAAATACTTACTGTCTAAATCAAGAAAAAACCTTGAAAAAATACATAACAATAAATCTGGGTAATTTTCACCTTTAGTTGGCTAAATTCCTAGCATAAAATTGTGTGTGCGCATTATCTGAAATGAACTTAATTGTTATTAAGAACACATTTTATGATATTGTGTTAAAGCATGCAGTTGTATTGTTTATTTCGCACGGAGAACTTTCAGAATGGCTACCGGCTTGTTTCAAAATGAAAGTCAAGGGAGGTTACTCTAATTGCCATTTTCTAGGAATTTAGCCAACTAATGGTGAAAAATTACTTTAAATCTGACCATCCCTCACAATTCAACATTAGGCATGAAATAACCATAGACAGGTTGACGTGCCGTTAAAACCAGTCAATCAGCCATATGGAGGACACGAAGCCTCCTAGGCCCAAAATAAATGAAACACAAATAAAAGTAAAGTCATTGGGTGACCTAATGTTGGTATCACCCAGACAGCGAGGGAGTCTATCCCCTTTCACTAGCGCTAGACCAAGGAGAAATTTCTCGTCAAAGTTGGAGCGCCACATATACTATCAGCTCCCCACTTTACCGCAAAATATCACCGTGCTACTCATGCGCTGAGTTGGCGAGGGCCGGTATCGAACCAGAAGCTTGTAGTTCCTACGGACACTCTCAACAGCCAGAAAAATAACGGAGTCTCATTGAACAATGATAAAGGCCGGACCATCTTTCTTATTTTTATTCTTTATTTTATTTGACTTCATCTGCATTTGTCTCAGCAACGGAATTATCCCCACAACGACTGACCTCGACAAAGCTCGAGATAAAGTGGACGCCTTCGCCTGGTTAGTGGCGCCCCGGCACGATTTCAACGAGGAAAAGAAATCAGTTTGGTAACACAATGCAAAAGTTTACATATCGATGAAAAACTGTCTGAGTAGCTGGCAGGAAATTTTATTAAAAAGATCAAGAAAGGAAAGTCTCTTCTGGTTATTGGCGACATCTGCAAATGGTTTCTCAAAACAATGACACTATTTCACAAAAAAAAAGACATCAATGTCTATTCTATTATACCTACCTACGTACTTATCAATATAACTAGTACCGACACACACATACACACACACACACACACACACACACACATACAAACATATACGCTACGGTCAAGTCACGTTGAAAGCACTGGTTCAGGTTTAGATCACTGAAGTTAAGCAGCGATGAGGCTGCTCAAGACTTAGATGGGTGACCATGTAAGCAACAGCGATACTGTAAGTAACCATAAATCAAATTACTTGATTCGGTATTAAAATAACCCGAAAAGTGTTGATGTGCCGTAAACCAAAGCAAGCAAATAAACAACCAACCAGAAACACACACACACACACACACACACACACACACACACATACAGGTATTTGCCTCTCATCCCACTTATGAAGGCGTGACACTTTTTTATGTTCGACCACCCACAAGCCGAAGCTCATGGGTGGTAGGTGGAAAAAAACTGCGTCGATCCCGTCGGCATTCCCCCTCAAGGCGGGCACTTCAGGCGCTGGGCAATAAACCCAGCCCTGCCCCTTTAAATCAAGGGTGCAGGTATTGCCTGGGGGATAGCCCACTGGGACGACGCTATTAACTTGTAAAGATCCAGGGCCGAAGCCACTGGAACCCCACCGCATACCTATGTATGTTAGGGTAGCGAAGAAGTGAAGTCAAGGGAGCGATAGTCAATTACGAGGCACCGTTGACGTTTTGTTTCGTTACCCTAATATATCCCAAGCTTGATCAATGATACTGAGCACTCTTTACATCTAAATATAGAAAATTATATCAATATATGCATTTATATATTAATAGTAATGTATGTATATCAATATTAATATAATCTTGTTGTAGTTGGTCACGGATGCTTCTTGGTTGATAGAGCGTTCGGCTAGAAACCACAAGGTTCCTAGTTCGATTCCGATCCTCGCCAACTCAGCGAATGAGTAGCACAGGGATCTGTTCGGTAAAGTAAGGAGCTAATGGTAGGTGTGGCACTCCACCTCAGACGCCAAAAAACAATCTCCTTGGTCTAGACTATTGAAAAGGGATAGACTCCCTCGCTGACTGGCTGATACCGACATTAGACCGCCCCGACGACTTTACTATACCAGGTTTGGGCATAGGTGTGAAGCATTAACGTACTATATTCTGCTAATTTGTTACCATAATCTGTATTTTTTAGTTTCTTGTTTAGACGTTTTGGTGAATTTTCAGGACTGTCACGTCCCTTCCTCCTGACCGTGAATTGTAGTATTATCTCGTGGCTGCTTGTCCGGTACGTTGGAATATATATATATATATATATATATATATATATATATATATATATTGTCTGGGATTTAGTATGAATCATTGGGTGTGAAATATAAGAAAACTGCATGCTGGCACATAAAACACAGACAAGCACCCGAAAAAAAACAAAAACAAATAAGTAGTCCAAAAAAAAGCAAGACGGTCACTAAGACGACCGTCCCCATACCACCTAATGAGGTCACTGAGATGATACCATCAACATCAATAAAAAGTTATATATAGATGCCAAAAAAAGAACATATCAGCCAGTCTATTCGTTCTAAAGAAGGGGAAAAACATTTTTTACTAAATTACGCTCCTTCGTAAACGTCATACACTCCTTTATAAATTTCACATAGTTTGTACTTCCCAACCACCAAGATTTGATGACAGACCTCTGTTTAAGCTTGGCATATTCGTTTGATTTGCCACCATTTTGAATAGCTCAAAACAAAATATTTTCCCAGATTCAAATAAACTTTGCTATAAACAATTCCAAACAAAGCAGAGTTTACATTTGATTAAAAAGTCATGAAAATATTAATGACCCTCTCACACACACACACACACATATAATATATATATATATATATATATATATATATATATAATATATATATATAAAGATAAAATCTAATGAGTCAGACGAACCTACTAAAAGTTTCGCTTAATGCTCTTCAGGCTAAGATCTGACCAACAAGTTTGGTATATTATATATATATATACATATGAAGGTAAAAATTTATTTCTTTTAACCGAAACAATTTTCCTGAACTTTTTTGATATTCCTATACATTTACTACAAACTCTTTTGAGCTTTTTATGATAAAAATGCTTAAAATTTTTAAAAATAAAAATGTATTTTATTTTTTAACAACAAATATGTATTTAAAAAATTTTTTTTTAAATTCCGGTACTGATCGAGAGCGTTCTGTGCCTTGTAATTACTGATATATTCATTTCGTTTTTCCGCTTTACAATGTTGCTTTGATAAAGACATATTCATAATGTCGAAACAGATAATCTGTCAGCAAAAATTTTTTAACATCATGTTGTTTTCTATAAAACTTTCTTACATATATATATATATATAATAATATATATATAATATATATTTAAATAAATAACAAAAGACTTATAGATCTGCATTATAGACTATTTCAGGGAGCTTAGACAAAAATGTCTAATTCTCCCGACTCATCAGATGCGAATGATGAATCTTTATTTTTAAGGCATTTGAAAACAGATTTTTTTTTTTTTTTTTTTAAATTGTCCTGTCCTGCTCAGCTGTAGAGTAATAAAAATAGGAATAAAAATACAAATAATAGTAACACAATATAAAACCAAAGACATCTGACGCTTGTCAGTAATTGTTAGGAGTTACTGTTAATTCAATTAATTCAGAATTCAGGGACACCCCTGTTCATTTATTTAGTAGTTTTTGTTTGACTTAATTTATTTTCCTTTCTTTCCATATCGCTTCAACTATACCCACCCCTACATATCTATACAAACTTACATATACATACATATGCAACACACACATTATATACACACATAACACACATAACATTACTTCAAGCAAAATGCCCGCTTTGTATAGCCAGAAAAAATAGAAAATAATATTGTTTAAGGACTCTAGAAAACTGCTGAACAAACGGAATGAACTGATAGCCAAGTGCAGACATAAGGCAAAAATTCAAAATATAATGTTAGTATATTCCAGATATAATGTCAGTATATCCCTTATAGACTAGTGCAACCCATAGTTACTTTTACTATTGCTACTAATATCAGAAAGGGTGTATACATATATATGTATAGGAGTATGGATATATGTATGGGCGAATGTAGATATGTATGTACGTGTGTATGTGAATGTATATATATATGTGTGTGTGTGTGTGTGTGTGTGTGTGTGTGTGTGTGTGTGTGTACATGTAGGTATGGGTTATTTTTGTCTTAGCTTTTACTAATTGACAATTTCATATTCTGATATTTTTTTACTGATTATTTCATTTGTTTCTCTATTATTAATTTTTATATGTTTTATTATTTTTTTATTATTTATTTTTTAGTTGTATTGGTTATATTTTTATTTTATTATTCTTTTATTATATTATTCTATGATTTTATCATTATTTTTAAAAGCTTAATATTTTGTAGTTTTAATTTTATTTTTATTTATTCATTTTTGAATTTACTTACTTATTATTATCAGTACTACTACTATTATTATTATTATTATTATTATTATTATATATTATATATTATTATTATTATTACTACTTCCCTGGTGCAGGTGCATGTGTATGCATGTGTATGGGTATATATTCGGCTATGTGCGTATATGTATGTGTATGTATGTATATGCGTATATTCGGGTATACGTACATGTGTATGTATGTGTATGTATATGTGTGTGTGTGTATATATGGGTGTATATGGGTATAGGTGTGATATATGTATATATGTGTGTGTGGATATGCATATGTGTAGTTGGGGATACGGATATATATATGCATGGATGGAGTAGCCCAAAAAAGTTGAGTGGTATAATGACTAATAATATTTAAATTTTCAGGATATATTTGTTTACATGTATATATGCGTATTTATGTGTGGATCTATGTATGCATGTATATGAGTATGTATGTATATATGCGTGTTCAAATTTAACATAATGCAATATAACTTTTGCAGGTCCACCTCCAAATAAGGAGGAAATAATACATAATTTGTACTAGCTAAATGATAATTTACAGAAAACAGGCTAACTCCATAGATGTATGTGTATATGTGTATTTGTATATAGGTATGTATATGTGGGTGTGTGTATGTGTGTATAGGTGTATGTATACATGTGTTATATGTATATATATGTATGTATATATATATGTGTATATGTGTATATATATGTATATGTGTGTGTATGTGTGTATATACATGTATATATGTGTATATATAGATGTATGTGTGTGTATGCATATGTATGTATATGTATAAGTTTGTATAGATATGTAGGGGTGGGTATAGTTGAAGCGATATGGAAAGAAAGGAAAATAAATTAAGTCAAACAAAAACTACTAAATAAATGAACAGGGGTCCCTGAATTCTGAATTAATTGAATTAACAGTAACTCCTAACAAATTACTGACAAGCGGTCAGATGTCTTTGGTTTTATTATTGTTTACTATTATTGTATTTTTATTCCTATTTTTATTACTCTACAGCTGAGCAGGACAGGACAATTTAAAAAAAAAAAAAAAATCTGTTTTCAAATGCCTTAAAAATAAAGAATTCATCATTCGCATCTGATGAGTCGGGAGAATTAGACATTTTTGTCTAAGCTCCCTGAAATAGTCTATAATGCAAGATCTATAAGTCTTT
>CM042142.1:16909403-16911903 GCA_023376005.1 Doryteuthis pealeii
ACAGTATCAGATGATGAGATCCAGTTTGAAGATCTGGGAAGTGTTGTATTTCACTTCATAGTGTTGCATATCTTGCAACGGAAGATTCCTCTTCCGGTCAAAAGACAAAGAGAAATAAAAATATATATTTTTTAAAAAAAGGAGAACGAAGAGAGGTCTTCCGGTCAAGAAGCAGGAGAAGAAGAAGAAATAGATAAAAGAAAAAAAGGAAAACGGAAGCAGAGTCTTCCTGCGAGGAGGCGGAGAGAAAGATAAAGAAATATATATATCCGTTATCAGATCAAAAGATAAAAATGCGTAGGCATATTTATTGTATATAAAGGCCTAGCGGATGGATGGTAGGAGATCAGTCACCAGCAGCAGTCAAGAAGGCAGCCTTGCCTCCCATCAACCCTCGGGCATTTCCACTGTGAACACTCGTGCCCCTCACTACGCACACACCGAAGAAAATAAAGACGGGGCTATTTTATATATACGTGTCTGTGGTTTATTGAAGTCAGTCTAGCGGCTATACAACAATAGCTGTTACTCCTAGGTGCATTCTGATGCGAATTTGTAGTAACTGTTGGGGTTCTATCTATGGGTCAAATAGATCTGTTTGAAATTATTAGTATTAGATAGGAATTCTTAAAAACATATAACTTATAGTTATTTTTCTTAAATAAGAATACTCCATAGCTTATAACTGCAGACAAACTAGAGTTGGTTGAGCGGGGGAAAACATACATAAACAAGCTCTGTACAGACACTTTATGTTGACTAGAGAACCTACAAAAATCGATGACTGAATTGAGAATGGGGAAAGAGAGTCAGGGTAATTCGTGCCGTGGTGGGACATCATGATTGTGTGATGATGATGATGATGATGATGATGATGATGATGAGATGACGACATTTTGCTTGTAATAAACGTACTAAAACTTTTGGCTAAGCTAGCGAACAAATATATTTCTTCAACATCCAATGACATAAAGCGAAAAATTCAAAAACTTATAGACACTTTCAAAACAAATGTAATACAATCAAAATTAATGTAATACCGAAAATAAACAATGTAGTCTAGTCTTTGATGTAGCCTACCATGTTTACTAGGGTTACTCCAAACATACCTAATTAAGTAATTTATTATACAGGAATGTAATATCTGAGAATGTGTAAACAAGTGATAATAATCCTACGTTAATATTTTTTTTAATAGCGTTGTGACTGAATATATCAAATACAACATTGAAAATCCGGAAAAGGTTTATTACTTAATGTTCAGGAATATAAATAATAGAGTCAACGCGCAGTTCTCCAGCAGTATGGCTCGTAACTCGACTACAAATAAACAATCGTATCTTCATAGTGTTCGTTGGACGAATCCAACTATCTGTTGGGAAAAATTATATTCCTTTACAACAAAGAGGTCATCGTACGAGTTTCTGTCGTGCTGACTCCATTTCCTTTTTTCTCGATGTTATTCAATGTTTATTGTTTCTCATTTTTCTTCTTTGCTTCCTTTCCTTCCACTCTTATCTTCTTTTATTTTTTTTTTTTTTGTTCATTTCTGTTATCTTTTTACTCCTCCTCTTTTCTTTCTTCTCGTTATTTTCTCTTTTCTCAGTTTTTCTTTTTCTTTTATTCTTCATTCACTTACTTTTCTCTTTTACAATTTAAAAAAAAATATTCCTCTATATTTTATAACCGCTTCCTTTCTTTCCTTTTTTCCTCTTTACCCCACTTCTTTGGGGCTTTCTTTTCTGTCTTTTTTTTTCTTTTTCTCGTGCCCCATTGTGGAAAATTCTGGATATAAGTGTGTGATGAATGTCCACTCCTACTTATAGACTAGACCGGAATCATTGCACCTAACGCTTGACAATCACTGCAGTACTCTGAGTTGATACAATACTTAAAACCGACCTTACTGGACATAATTACCTATACATTCTTTGAGACGGACATAGATTAAATCACTGGTCTTTACCAATACGCAGGATAGACTTATACGCTTGCCAAAGGATTAACAATTATTCTAAACAAAATAAAGCTTTCTTAAGTCTTTCTTTGTTATCTTTTTTATTACAACAGGATAAAAAGAACGCATGAAAAGTTAAAAATTGAAAAAAGAAAGAAAGAATGGTAATGAAAAAGAGTAGGAAAAGACTGAAAGAGTGTAAGTTTTTAAATGATCCTTTGGCCAGTTGAAAAGGGTTTAAAGAAAGTCCTGTGTTATGGAATCCTTTGGCAAGCGTATAAGTCCTATCCTGCGTATTGGTAAAGACCCAGTTTTAATCCTATGTCCGTCGTCAAAGAATGCCTCAGTAATTATGTCCAGTGAGGTCGGTTTAAGTATTGTATCAACCTCAGAGTACTGCCAGTGATTGTCCAAGCGTTAGGTCACATGATTCCGGCCTAGTCTATAAGTAGAAGCGGGCATTCATCACACACCTTATATCCAGAATTTTTCAATAAAGGGCACGAGAAAAAGAAAAAAAAAGACAGAAAAAAGAAAGCCCCA
>CM042142.1:16916903-16931903 GCA_023376005.1 Doryteuthis pealeii
TTTGAACACGCATATATACATACATACTCATATACATGCATACATAGATCCACACATAAATACGCATATATACATGTAAACAAATATATCCTGAAAATTTAAATATTATTAGTCATTATACCACTCAGACTTTTTTGGGGCTACTCCATCCATGCATATATATATCCGTATCCCCAACTACACATATGCATATCCACACACACATATATACATATATACACACCTATACCCATATACACCCATATATACACACACACACATATACATACACATACATACACATGTACGTATACCCGAATATACGCATATACATACATACACATACATATACGCACATAGCCGAATATATACCCATACACATGCATACACATGCACCTGCACCAGGGAAGTAGTAATAATAATAATAATAATAATAATAATAAATAATAATAATAATAATAATAATAATAATAGTAGTAGTACTGAAAAAACTAAGTAAGTAAATTCAAAATGAATAAATAAAAATAAAATTAAAACTACAAAATATTAAGCTTTTAAAAATAATGAGTAAAATCATAGAATAATATAATAAAAGAATAATAAAATAAAAATATAACCAATACAACTAAAAAATAATAATAAAAAATAATAAAACATATAAAAATTAATAATAGAGAAACAAATGAAATAATCAAGTAACAAAAAATATCAGAATATGAAATTGTCAGTTAGTAAAAGCTAAGACAAAAATAACCCATACCTACATGTACACACACACACACACACACACACACACACACACACACACACACACACATATATATATACATTCACATACACACGTACATACATATCTACATTCGCCCATACATATATCCATACTCCTATACATATATATGTATACACCCTTTCTGATATTAGTAGCAATAGTAAAAGTAACTATGGGTTGCACTAGTCTATAAGGGATATACTGACATTATATCTGGAATATACTAACATTATATTTTGAATTTTGCCTTATGTCTGCACTTGGCTATCAGTTCATTCCGTTTGTTCAGCAGTTTTCTAGAGTCCTTAAACAATATTATTTCTATTTTTTCTGCTATACAAAGCGGGCATTTGTCTTTGAAGTAATGTATATGTGTGTGTATGTGTGTATATACATGTATATATGTGTATATATAGATGTATGTGTGTGTGTATGTATGTGTGTGTATGCATATGTATGTATATGTATAAGTTTGTATAGATATGTAGGGGTGGGTATAGTTGAAACGATATGGAAAGAAAGGAAAATAAATTAAGTCAAACAAAAACTACTAAATAAATGAACAGGGGTGTCCCTGAATTCTGAATTAATTGAATTAACAGTAACTCCTAACAAATTACTGACAAGCGGTCAGATGTCTTTGGTTTTATTATTGTTTACTATTATTTGTATTTTTATTCCTATTTTTATTACTCTACAGCTGAGCAGGACAGGACAATTTAAAAAAAAAAAAAAAAAAATCTGTTTTCAAATGCCTTAAAATAAAGAATTCATCATTCGCATCTGATGAGTCGGGAGAATTAGACATTTTTGTCTAAGCTCCCTGAAATAGTCTATAATGCAAGATCTATAAGTCTTTTGTTATTTATTTAAATATATATATATATATATATATATATATATATATATATGTAAGAAAGTTTTATAGAAAAACAACATGATGTTAAAAATTTTTGCTGACAGATATCTGTTTCGACATTATGAATATGTCTTTATCAAAGCAACATTGTAAGCGGAAAAACGAAATGAATATATCAGTAATTACAAGGCACAGAACGCTCTCGATCAGTACCGGAATTTAAAAAAAAAATTTTTTAAATACATATTTGTTGTTAAAAATAAAATACATTTTATTTTTAAAATGTTTAAGCATTTTTATCATAAAAAGCTCAAAAGAGTTTGTAGTAAAAATGTATAGGAATATCAAAAAAGTTCAGGAAAATGTTCCGGTTACAAAGAAATACATTTTTACCTTCATATGTATATATATATATAATATACCAAACTTGTTGGTCAGATCTTAGCCCTGAAGAGCATTAAGCGAAACTTTTAGTAGGTTCGTCTGACTCATTAGATTTATCTTTATATATATATTATATATATATATATATATATATATATATATATATATATGTGTGTGTGTGTGTGTGTGAGAGGGTCATTAATAAATTTTCATGACTTTTTTCAATCAATGTAAACTCTGCTTTGTTTGGAATTGGTTTATAGCAAAGTTTATTTGAATCTGGGAAAATATTTGTTTTGAGGCTATTCAAAATGGTGGCAAATCAAACAGAATATGCCAAGCTTAAACAGAGGTCTGTCATCAAATCTTTGGTGGTTGGGAAGTACAAACTATGTGAAATTTATAAAGGAGTGTATGACGTTTACGAAGGAGCGTAATTTAGTAAAAAATGTTTATTCCCCTTCTTTAGAACGAATAGACTGGCTGATATGTTCTTTTTTTGGCATCTATATATACTTTTTATTGATGTTGATGGTATCATCTCAGTGACCTCATTAGGTGGTATGGGGACGGTCGCTCTTAGTGACCGTCTTGCTTTTTTTGGACTACTTATTTGTTTTGTTTTTTTTCGGGTGCTTGTCTGTGTTTTATGTGCCAGCATGCAGTTTCTTATATTTCACACCCAATGATTCATACTAAATCCCAGACAATATATATATATATATATATATATATATATATATATATATATATTCCAACGTACCGGACAAGCAGCCACGAGATCACTACTACAATTCACGGTCAGGAGGAAGGGACGTGACAGTCCTGAAAATTCACCAAACGTCTAAACAAAAGAAACTAAAAAAATACAGATTATGGTAACAACATTAGCAGAATATAGTACGTTAATGCTTCACACCTATGCCCAAACCTGGTATAGTAAAGTCGTCGGGGCGGTCTAATGTCGGTATCAGCCAGTCAGCGAGGGAGTCTATCCCCTTTTCAATAGTGCTAGACCAAGGAGATTGTTTTTTGGCGTCTGAGGTGGAGTGCCACACCTACCATTAGCTCCTTACTTTACCGAACAGATCCCTGTGCTACTCATTCGCTGAGTTGGCGAGGATCGGAATCGAACTAGGAACCTTGTGGTTTCTAGCCGAACGCTCTATCAACCAAGAAGCATCCGTGGACCCAACTACAACAAGATATATATTAATATTGATATACATACATTACTATTAAATATATAAATGCATATATTGATATAATTTTCTATATTTAGATGTAAAGAGTGCTCAGTATCATTGATCAAGCTTGGATATATTAGGGTAACGAAGACAAAACGTCAACGGTGCCTCGTAATTGACTATCGCTCCCTTGACTTCACTTCTTCGCTACCCTAACATACATAGGTATGCGGTGGGGTTCCAGTGGCTTCGGCCCTGGATCTTTACAAGTTAATAGCGTCGATCCCAGTGGGCTATCCCCCAGGCAATACCTGCACCCTTGATTTAAAGGGGCAGGGCTGGGTTTATTGCCCAGCGCCTGAAGTGCCCGCCTTGAGGGGGAATGCCGACGGGATCGACGCAGTTTTTTCCACCTACCACCCATGAGCTTCGGCTTGTGGGTGGTCGAACATAAAAAGTGTCACGCCTTCATAAGTGGGATGAGAGGCAAATACCTGTATGTGTGTGTGTGTGTGTGTGTGTGTGTGTGTGTGTTTCTGGTTGGTTGTTTATTTGCTTGCTTTGGTTTACGGCACATCAACACTTTTCGGGTTATTTAATACCGAATCAAGTAATTTTGATTTATGGTTACTTACAGTATCCGCTGTTGCTTACATGGTCACCCATCTAAGTCTTGAGCAGCCTCATCGCTGCTTAACTTCAGTGATCTAACCTGAACCAGTGCTTTCAACGTGACTTGACCGTAAGCGTATATGTTTGTATGTGTGTGTGTGTGTGTGTGTGTGTGTGTATGTGTGTGTCGGTAACTAGTTATATTGATAAGTACGTAGGTAGGTATAATAGAATAGACATTGATGTCTTTTTTTTGTGAAATAGTGTCATTGTTTGAGAAACCATTTGCAGATGTCGCCCAATAACCAGAAGAGACTTTCCCTTTCTTGATCTTTTTTAATAAAATTTCCTGCCAGCTACTCAGACAGTTTTTCATCGATATGTAAACTTTTGCATTGTGTTACCAAACTGATTTCTTTTCCTCGTTGAATCGTGCCGGGGCGCCACTAACCAGGCGAAGGCGTCCACTTTATCTCGAGCTTTTGTCGAGGTCAGTCGTTGTGGGGATAATTCCGTTGCTGAGACAAATGCAGATGAAGTCAAATAAAATAAAAAAATAAGAAAGATGGTCCGGCCTTTATCATTGTTCAATGAGACTCCGTTATTTTTCTGGCTGTTGAGAGTGTCCGCCTAGGAACTACAAGCTTCCTGGTTCGATACCGGCCCTCGCCAACTCAGCGCATGAGTAGCACGGTGATCTTTGCGGTAAAGTGGGGAGCTGATAGTATATGTGGCGCTCCAACTTTGACGCAGAAATTTCTCCTTGGTCTAGCGCTAGTGAAAGGGGGATAGACTCCCTCGCTGTCTGGGTGATACCAACATTAGGCCACCCCAATGACTTTACTTTTATTTGTGTTTCATTATTTTGGGCCTAGGAGGCTTCGTGGTCTCCATATGGCTGATTGACTGGTTTTAACGGCACGTCAACCTGTCTATGGTTATTTCATGCCTAATGTTGAATTGTGAGGGATGGTCAGATTTAAGTAATTTTCACCATTAGTTGGCTAAATTCCTAGAAAATGGCAATTAGAGTAACCTCCCTTGACTTTCATTTTGAAACAAGCCGGTAGCCATTCTGAAAGTCTCCGTGCGAAATAAACAATACAACTGCATGCTTTAACACAAAATATCATAAAATGTGTTCTTAATAACAATTAAGTTCATTTCAGATAATGCGCACACACAATTTTATGCTAGGAATTTAGCCAACTAAAGGTGAAAATTACCCAGATTTATTGTTATGTATTTTTCAAGGTTTTTTCTTGATTTAGACAGTAAGTATTTTCCTGGCCTCTTACCAGGCCAGATTGACACATGAACTTAACGTGGAAAGTCACGTACAAACCAAAGCTCATGCAGGGATAAGTGTAAAAAATCCCTTCGACATCCCACTTTGGGGCACATCAGACACCGGGCAATAAACCACACCCTGCTCTTTTTAAACAAGTGGACAGGTACTGCCAAGGGGGATGGTCGCCTGTGATACGTGATTTAATTTATATCTTATCTCTCCAGAATCTGAAAACCCTGGGTGCCAGGTAAGTATCAGTTTGTCAGTAAATTTTCAGTAGTTTTGTTTTAGTGCTAAATGGATTGGAAATCGTTTTGAAGGATAAGTTTATAGGATAAAGTTCAAGTTTATTGATATATTTTTGGGTATAATTTTATTTATTTTTGGAAGGATAAAATGTCATCTACACTAACATTTTTAAATGTATCTCTCATATTTGTGTTGTAAAAACGTTGTCTAATAATGTCACAATTTATGAAGAGTTATAATTGTGAACGTAACTGTAGTTAGAATTTGAATTAGGGCCGTTACAAAACATTATTGGGTCCTATAGAAAGTTACTCGCCGGTGACGGTTAATAATATTTGAAACCTTAAATAGCGTGCGATTCGACGCGTGAGAATAGTTTCTAGTTTAGAGCAGATGCGACCGATTTCGAAGGAGAGCAGACGCGATTGTCAACTCCTGGAGTACATCTCTACCCGCCTCAGAATCATGGGCTCAGAAATAAAACTTGATCAAGAAAATCGCAAGTTGTTGTGTTTGTTAATTAAACTATTAAACAAACAATATCCAGCCCAGACCTTAAGAAGAATTAACAAGAAAGAATATCAACTCAACCGAACGCCCCTAGATCAGCCGAGACAAGATAGTGGTCAGACAAGATAGATGACCTAGACAGACCAGAAGTAACAAAAATGCTATCATGTCTATTCTCTCTCTCTCTCTCTCTCTCTCTCTCTCTCTCTCTCTCTCTGTCTCTCTCAATTCGAGGTGACTTTTCGCAAACTAGAACCTATGAAAATATTGCAAAACTCTTGTCTCCCCTAATACAGGAGAGTATTTTTTCTAAAAGAAAGAAAAACCGGTCATGTGCGTTTAATAGGACTTCCGTTTTACGGGCGTCAACGGGATTTCTTTTTCTGGCGCGAAAAATTAATGGAGTGTCAAAAGAAGGACACGTAAGTTGAAAACGATGAAAATGAAAGTGTTAACCGATATTTTTTTCAGAGAAAATATTTTTTCGAAAGATGAACATAAACAAAGAAAGCTTTTTTATGTCCAAATTTGAAATATTTCTATGCCCAAATTTCTTTATGAGGGAAATGGGAATTAAATTTAGAAGAAAAAATATTTCAGATATTCATTTTTTTTTTAAACAGAACATGATAGCTACTTTACTCTCATTTATCTTTTATAATGCTTCTTCATAATTCTCCATGTCCTGGGTATGATGTTTAGTATGTTTAAAAAATCCTTTTGAAAAGATTGATTACCCAACAAGAATGAATACGACAAAATGTCTTCGGCATGAAATGACCCAACAAGGATTGACATGCCGTAAAATCCAACTAACCTAATAATAATTTTCTAGCCCTGTCGGCTGAGGCTTAAGAATCCATCGACTCCACCTCTGCAGAGGGGTAAGACTCCGCCCCAATGAGGCCACCTGTTGATCATGGGTGGCAAACCACTATGCTTAAAGACGGAATCATGGCGGATGAGCTGTCCATGACAAGCAACACTCCACTTTGACCCTTACTTAGGCTAGACGTGCTCCTCCGATCAATCAGCTGGTCACATCAAGCCCCAGCACATATGATTGTCCCAACCTTATTGTCCCTATGGCAACCCCCAACCCATTTTATCAAGTATGTGCTAGAAGGCGGTGGCTGAGAGCCTCAGTTTCCTGTGCATGACGTTAATCTGTATCTAATGGTAAAGTTCCAGCTCTGGGGAGTGTGAAGTACTCTTTTAACACCATCACTCCCAGGTCCACCTTGACCCGGAATTGTAGTACCTGTTAAAGTCCCATCTATGGGTTCAATAGAGAAAATAAGTAAAAAAAACGTGTTTTAAAAATTGAGTTAAAAAAAAGAATGTTCAATACCCATCAAGAATGAATAAAAAAAAATGTCTTTGGCACAAAATAACCCAATAAGGGTTGACATGACGTAAAATCCAATCAACCAATCAATCATAATTTTCTACATTTACCCTCCAGTTTAACTCGGTCAATTGAGAATTCACCCAGGAGCCTCAAGAATCCGGGTTTCGATACCGGCTCTCGCCAACTGAGCGCTAAGAGAAGCAAAGCTTTTTACTGTGTGGTAAAATCGGGAGCTGATAGTAAGTGTGGCGCTCACCCTCAGATGCAAAACAAATTTCCCTGGCCTAGCACTTGTGTAAAGAGGATATACTACATTGCTGTCCGGCTGATGCACCAACTTTACTACATCATTTGGATAGGATACGCAACGGTTATCGGCGTAGGAAATGGAGTCGGCAACCGGAGTTCCAATCTGGCCGGACAGTCTGCGTTTCACTTGGATCTAGTACACTTGGAAAAGGCATGAATCTCTATTTCTTCGCCTATCGGTAAATAGTAGGGCAGATTTGGCTTTGTAGCCTTGGTACGGCGTCCGATCTAAGAGAAGAAAAACTCAGCAGTACTCCGCAATAAAACCGCCCTCGTGTTACATCCTAGTAATGATATTACTTCTACTACATAGTTACTATTATCATTACTACCACTGATATAATTACTACGACTGCTATCATTTTTACTATTGCTTTTAACATTATTCATATATATATATATATATATATATATATATATATATATATAATAAATATATATAAGTTAAAAGAAAGGAAATGAATCCGACGGTATGAGTATAGATAAAATGACATGAAAACACCACAAAATGCTGTTAAAATGAAAAAGAAAAACAAAAAATAGAAAAATAAAAATTTACAAAATTAATTACAAAAATAAAAATTCTTTTTCTAAAAATCTGTTGAAGGCCAACCGTCAACAGGCTAATACTCATCCCGTTTGAATAAGAGAATTCGTCTAGTGTCAATCTTGTTAACATGTCTTCTTTTTTAAAAACTGTTACAATAAGATATACATAAACTGCTGACCGAGAAAAATGCGGCGGAAGTGCTCACATTAGAAACAATTGTATAACTTTTTTTTCTTTTTTCTTTTTTGCAACATCAAGGTTTTTGTTTTGAACTCATATAACTTTTGTCTCCGCTCTTGACAACATGGAGTATAAACAAGCTCTGAAGATGATTTTTATAAAATCGAAATATTGTTCAATATCAGTTATGAATATGTTATGAAAATGTTTTCACTTTAACAGCATTTTGTGGTGTTTTCATATCCTTTTATCTATACTCATATATATATGTATATATCATGCTTTAAAATCTTTAGATATACATTGTTTGCAATTTAAAACTTTTGAACTGATGTGATAATAGAACTCACGGAATGTAGGTGGCTGGTTATATGGTAATAAAGAATATGTGTGTGGAAACTTCTTTTTACCATTACATGACATTGTTTTTGTTATATAAAGTAAATGCTTTTTTTTTTCAAATGTCGAAGCGGCTAACAATGCAGGCACATGTAAACATAAAACACAGACATGCGACACTATGAAATGTTGTTTTCTATTCCTCTAAAATACACGCCTACTTCAGTTCCGTTTTAGAGAATTCTGAAAAAAAGTCATGAATCTATACACTACAGTCACGTTCATGTATGATTTCTGTCAACGCGCCTCGCTTACTCTGGAACAAGATTATTATAGTCTTGGCTAGAATACTAAACATTGTATGTATTTAACAAGGCTGTGTCAAGAAGCCAATTTTTAAGCGGAGTAAAGCTCGTTTGAATTTTCGGTAGCCGCCTTGAGCAACCGTAATTATGTTATCACTCCTGGTTGGCAGCTGATGAGGGCAGGGTATCGCACGTGCTTTCACACGTTGTATGATGAAAGAAATGTATTTAATTAGGCTGTGCCAATAATTATATTTAATTTTTTTTTTTTGGGGGGGGGCTCACCTTGTATTTTGCTGTCAAATTCTAAGTAAGTTACTGATTTTTACCCAGTTTCCGGGGTTTAAATATCTAATTTAGGGCCTGTGTTTTGGCTTGAGAGAGTAGGAAGGGAGTGCAACTAGTGTAAAGTTTTTAAGTGCCATCCCTTACCAGTTGAAAAGGGCTTAACGAAAGTCCTGTGTTATGGAATCCTTTGGTAAACGTATAAGCCCTATCCTGCGTATTGGTAAAGGTCCAGAGATTTAATCCTATGTCCGTCGTCAAAGAATGTCACAGTAATCATGACCAGTAGGGCGGTTTAAGTATTGTATCAACCTCAGAGTACTGCCA
Organism: Doryteuthis pealeii; assembly: GCA_023376005.1. NCBI lineage: Eukaryota > Metazoa > Mollusca > Cephalopoda > Myopsida > Loliginidae > Doryteuthis > Doryteuthis pealeii. The sequence continues at coordinate 16,926,390 of CM042142.1, forward strand.
GTGATTGACCAAGAGTTAGATCACATGATTCCGGCCTAGTCTATAAATAAGAGCGGGCATCTAGCACACACCTTATATACCAGAAGAACTCAACAACTAGGTATTTGAGTGAGTGAGAGGGAGACGGAATAGAGTAGTTGAGAAGATGATTAATTATTTCTTAGATTGGGGGTGGTCTCAATTTCTGGGAATTTTCAGCTGGTCATTACAAATAAACGATTGGAGTTAAAACAAAATTCAAATCGTCAAAAGCAGTCTGTCTGTCTGTCTATTGTTGATAAAAGTCTGTGTTCTTTTAAACCCTCTCGGTCATCTCTTTTTTTTGTCTTGTTAAAAATATTCACCTATTCTATTTGCATTGGTCTGGGCCAAAGGACCTGTGTTGACTATATTTACCTTTATATATAAAGTATCCGATTGCCACTTAAGCGTTTCCGTTGCAGTGGCAATAGTAATTTTTCTAGAGTGCTCAATACCTCATAAATATAGAGCTATAATAAATACAGAAAGATTATAAACCAACCACGGTTTTGATATCAAATAGATCTCGTCAGGATAATGAGCTAGGTTGGATTATTGCTATTTATATATATTCGCTAGTAGCTATATATATATATATATATATATATATATATATATATATATATATATATATATGTGTGTGTGTATGTGTGTGTGTGTGTAGATATAATGATAAATTTATTTTAGATAAAGTCCCCGTTAAAATGTTTTGTTTATTTAACCCTTCGCCAGGACATAGTTTTTTCTCATTTTCTACTCACGCATACGTACATCTCTCTCTCTCTCTCTCTCTCTCTCTAATATAATATATATATATATATATATATATATATATATAGAGAGAGAGAGAGAGAGAGTGATTGCATCCTGTTCATGATATATATATTCTGTACAATACACACAGGCACACACACACACACACACGCACGCACACACACACACACACACACACACACACACACACACATATTATATATATATATATATATATATATATATACGCATATTGTACTTATTGTATTTTATATATATATATATATATATATATATATATATATATAGATATATATATATATAATTGTGTATGTGTGTTGATAAATCGATAGAAAGATTACAAAATTACATTTATAGCTATGTAACAAAAAAGATTAGATAGATAGTTCTCTCTCTCTTTATCTCTCTCTCTCTCTCTCTCTCTGTATATATATATATATATATATATATATATATATATATATATATATACTAGCTAAAGTACCCGGTCCATGACCGGACTAAAATGAAATTTGGATCACCAGGGAGTGAGAGAGAAAGTGGAAGACAGTAGTTAGAGAGGGGGTAAGAGGAAAATAATTCTTGAAACTAAAATCATTGAGAATTTGTATATTTCAGGATTTGTATTTTCTGTTTTATAGTTTAAAATTATTTCATATTATTATACAACAAATTGAAAGTATTCGTTTGTATATTTGTTTGTTATTGTTTTAAATTTTTTGTACATGACAACAATTCACATTTAGTTCTTAATTGCATGTTGAGTTTAAAAAGAAGCTGAGAATCGAAAATTTAAATTCTTCGTATTGCAATATCTATTTTTGCTAAAACCTAAGATAGTATTATAGGGACCACCAATTGATCAGTTTAGGCCATCTTGAATAAAACGGAAATATTTTGTTATTATTTATAATTAATTGATTTTTCATAGAATTTTAAAAAACTCTTATCGTAACTTGTTTTTAGCTACGTTAATTTTCAGTTGATTTAACAGTGCAAAAATGTAAACATTGTTTTTCAATCATAATTTTCATTATTTCCGTAAGCTGAAAAAAAGTTAAAAAATCATCAGGAGTTTATTTAATGTTTTTTCTTTCAAATGGAAAAATGTTTTTCAAGAAAATATTAATTTTTCTGCAAGTTTCATAGTGTTAAATATAGGGGGGGGGGTAAATTTCACAGGGTAAAATTGGTGGTACCTAGTATTTTAAAAACATTGTTTAAAAACGTTTTGGTGGACCTGATTATCTGGACCCCCCCCCCTCTATTTTTTTTTCCTTCAGTTGATTATTATCGATTACACACCAATCTATCAGATTGAAAAAAAAATTCTTAAAAGTTCTTTATTATTTGAGTATTCACGGGTGCTCATTTCCTCGTATAAGTTTATAGTAAATTGATCCCCCATATCGGAACCGTTTGAACGGAACCCAAATTATTTATTTATTTTCCCATTAAACTAACCCCAACCCCTAACCCTAACCCCTAACCCCCCTAGTTAAAATTAAGTTTTATTACAAAATTTGTATTAATTACAAAACATCAATTTTCATAAAAGTTCAAATGTCACCTATGAAATCTCTATTTAAATATGCCAATTTTTCAGAACTGAAAAGTTGCACTATAAACTCAGCGATGTTTATTGACTTCACAATAAAGAGTAAAATCATAAAACTTAAAATTTAATTTGTAAGGCAAATTCTGAGGAATATTTTAAATTGTATTTTAAATAATAATTTAAATGTTGGTTGTTAGTTGTTTTGTTTTATCAACTTTTCGGGTAATTTACTAACGAATCATGTCATTTTGATAAACAAAGCGCTTACAATTTTTCGTACTTACATATAAACTTTTTTTGAAATGTTCCAATAACTGGATATTGTCGGATAAACTTGAAATAAATTTCGTCTTACAAATAATTGACTACTTATCTCCAGTCGGGCCTTCGACTAAAGATAAAACACGGATTTTGTCCGTATTAGTAACCTTTGTTTTTTTTTTTTTATCGTGGTTTGAGAAAATAATTAGTTAACGAACCAAAAGAAAAACAGTTTCTAAGGAAATTCGTCAATCTTATTGTTATTTTTAACCCTTTAAAAACTAACAATAAAAATTAATAAATAAATTAAAGAATTAAAAGTCATTTTATTCGAATGAAAATCTTAGTTTAATTTATACAAATATGTAACCGTACTTACGACGTAAACTGATTTTCATGATACTGTTATTTACGATTAAAAATTTTTTTAATAATGTAACCGTAAAGCGTACATTTTGATTTTCTACAATTTTTATGCATTACAAAAATTAAAATTAAAATGAGTGTACTGTACAATTTAAGAATATGGACAAACTCGCTGTAAAAAATAATTTAATCTATAAAAACACATACAAATTACATATTCAGAAAGACTAAGAGATTCCGAGCTGCCTTATTCGTATTATCGCCTATACGTAGTATTTTTTTTTTTTTAACTCGCTGTAAAAAAAAATTAATCTATAAAAACACATACAAATTACATATTCAGAAAGACTATTTCATCTTATTACTAAATATATAAATATTTTAAAGATTAAAATCCTAAATAGGTAAGAGATTCCGATCTGACTGTTATAGACTGCACTGCTTATATCGCAATAATCATAGGTAGCGTGGCTATCCGAAGCCATTTTTTAATTTTTTAACTCGCTGTAAAAAATGATTCAATTAATAAAAACTCACACAAATTACATATTTTGAAAGAGTATTTTCTTATCTTTCTAACGATATAAAAATTATTAAAGACTGGACCATAAATAGGCCATAAATTCGGAGCTGAACGGCTTAGACTGCAAAATTAATTCATTAAAATCAAAACTTCGCTGCTGTTATCGCTTTAACAATAAGCAGGCAGAGACAATATTTTATTATCAGGGGGCTGATATACGGACAGTTCCGCAAATTGGGTGATTTTGGATTAATTAATCGATTAAATCCCTTAATCAGTAAAAATCAATAACCAAATTTGGAATTTTTCTTAGTTAGAACGATATCAATGTGTATGCAAGATTTTGAATCTGAGTGACCTCCCGTTTTTTTGTTATACGTCGACACGTACATACCAAAATCTCTGTTTTATATATTAGATATATATATATATATATATATATATATAATGATATGAAAAAACACTGATGTTTAATTGAATTTATTTTTACAACTTTGTTAATATTACCAATATTTCGATTACATAAAAAAATCTTCATCAGAGCAAATTGATAGGAAGACAATTGTGACCGTTTTAAGATGTGATCGTTTACTACCGGATTCTTTAAGAGAGAAACAGAGAATATTTTAAATTTAAACTGGAAATATTGTTTTTTCCAAAAAGCGTTTGTCACGTTCGTTCGGTGTAACACTTTTTATAAGAAAAAGAAATACTTCAAATTCAAAAACAAAAAAATCTCTTTTTCTAAAAAAGGTTGTGTATCACGTTTGTGGCTGATATATATATATATATATATATATATATATATATATATATATATATATATATATTATATATATATATATATATATATATATTTGTATGAATGTGTGTGAGTGTGTGTGTGTATGTGTGTGTGCGATTACAGAATTGATTGATAGATGGATATGTAACGAACAAAATTATGTAGATATATAGATATGAAAAGATCTACATAGCTAGATAATGATGAGGATGAAATATATATATATATATATATATATATTGACTGGTTGATTGATTGATATATATTGTAAAGAATTTGATAGACAGAGATAGAGATCGTGTAGTGGATGTGATTCTCTCTCTCTCTCTCTCTCTCTCTCTCTCTCTCTCTCTCTCTCTCTCTATATATATATATATATATATATATATATATATATATATATATTGAAGAAGGTGTACTTAAACACCGTGGTAGAGAGAAAACCTTTTTCTACACACACGCACACGCGCGCGCACCACACACCACACACACACACACACACACACACACATATATATATATATATATATATATGTATGTATATAGTATCCAATTGCCGCTTTAACTTTTCGGTTGCAATGCTCAATATATTAAAAACATAGATCAGTAATATCAAAAATAATATTAGTAGAGGTAAAATTAAGGGTGTACCTTGGTTTCAATCAAAATGATTTCATCAGAACCCTACCCTACGCTTAACTAAGTCTATGTAATCCTTAGTTAAACTCAGATATTTTTCGGATAATAACGTTTATCATGTTAATTATTATTATTATTATATATATATATATATATATATATACATATATATGTATGTGTGGTGTGTGTGTGTTGTGTGTGTGTGTGTGTAAATGTGTAGGTAGAAAGATTACAGAGTTAGATTGATAGATAGATATGTAACGAATAAGATAAGATAGATAGATAAATAGATACAGAGGGTAACATGTATGTGTAGGTAGGTAGAAAGATTAAAGAATTCGATCGATAGATTGGTAACAAACAAGATTAGAAAGATAGATATATAGACAGATAAATAGATTGATACATAGAAAAAAAGACAGATAGAGAAGGGACGTGTTAGTGAAGATGGGTAGGAAGATTAAAGAATTCGATAGATAGATAGATATGTAAGGAACAAGCATAAATAGATATATATATATAGATAGACAGATTGATTGATTAATAGATACAGAAGGTAACGTGTATGTTTAGATAGATAAGAGTAAA
>CM042142.1:16934403-16944403 GCA_023376005.1 Doryteuthis pealeii
TATATATATATATATATATATATATATATATATATATAGTATTCGTCTCTGAGATATAATATATATATATATATATATATATATATATATATATATATATTATCGTCTCTGAGAATATATATATATATATATATATATATATATATATATATATATATATATATATATTCTCGTCTCTGATGGGACGTTCTTCCGACAGTAAATCAATAAACGCTCCATTTATATTTTTCCCAAAAATACATTTAATATCTGTTAGAGAAAAGTGTTTAGTTTATGACGAAATCGTGTTAAAAACATTGGTTCCAGCTCATTTACCAAAGTCAGGCAATGTTTTTAGTATGTCTTCTAATAGAGTAAACATGCCATATTTATAGGTTTTTGAATGAAAATGGGAAAAATCTAATGTCTTGCTAGACTAAACAACTATTTTTTTTATTGGTAGCTCAGGGTATCATATATATTCTGGACTATATCTGAGTTTTAAAAGTAACTTTTTGAACATTATCAAACATTATAGAAACTTTTAAATCTTCCATGAATATATGTATTTTAAATGACTTATTTTTAGAATGAATTATTTTCAGTATTTATACAAGCCAATGAGAAAAATGGCCTCAGGGATATTAATAAGTGTTTTCAACTAATTTTGTGGCTTCGATTCCGAAAATATATATATTTACCCAATCCCTCCCTGTTTCATTTCTTCCTTTGAATAAACTTTGCAATATTTTCAGTATCTTTGCAAATTCTCTAAACCAGAGTTTTTCAACCGGTGTGCAACGTCACACAGGTGTAACATGAAGCTTCCGTGGGTGCGCCGTGTGTGATGAGGACGGTTAATCATCCTCTTATATTTTTATTCTATTACTTTATTATTTTTTGTTTCAATTTAATATTTTTTGTTTTAATTAAATATTTTTTTTTTATCTTAGAACAGAGTTTTTCAACTCTGTCTTAGAAACAGGTATTTTTACTTTTACATGATTAATCATTTGTGAAAATTTATATTTTTACTCTATTTAATATTTTTTCTATTTTACTTTAACATTTAAATACTTTACTTTAATATATTTTTTGTTTTATTATTCTAACGATTTTGCACACCGGTTGAAAAACTTTGCATTAGAAACTGTTATTTCTACTTAAGTAATTTCTTTGTGAAAATTTATACGTTTTATTCCATTATATACTGATGGTGTACATCCATCAATTTATTGCCCAACTTACTGTGCCGTGAGATGAAAAAGGTTGAAAATTCTGCTCTAAACAGATGGATGCTAAGAGAATAAATAAAAAAAAGGTCTCATGTTTTAATTAGTTATTTTTGTTTTCTCACTACCAGATAATCGTGTTAATGTATGTCATTTCTTCATGACCACCATGGTAATCAGCAGTTTCCTGAAGACTCATCTTGTTCCTAATCAACAGACACAGTTATTATTGTCCAATCCCCAAACCCTACAAATACATTTGCAATAGATGCTTTGTATCTCGTTTCTCTCATTGGTCTCCAGCACTACACAATAGAGTAGGTCAATTTTTCACTTTTTAAAAATATCAAATCGACCAATCTATGCGAAAATTGTGCGTTAATATACTGAATACCGATACCAAAAATGAGATCTTTTACTTGCACCAGTTCTTGAGGAAATAGCATCAAATATCGTCTACTAAAATTGTTGTGATGTTAGTCCCAACAGTAAAAAGAAGTCAAGTCGAGATGGGGTAAAATAAGACAAGTGTATTTACAATTAATGGTACATGTACGACTAGCTTGTCGTTAACGGGAACAGTGCTCCTTTCCACCCGGTGTCTCACTATTTATAGTGAGAACCGGTGCATGTTCTCCACTGTAGGAACGGCCGGTACAACAAAAATTCACTAAAAATCCTCGTTTTTTAAAGGCTAAATATTGCAAAAACGAGGATTTTTAGTGCATGTTAGTTGACGATGTTTGATGATATTGCCTCAAACAATGTTCCAAGTAAAAGATCTAATATTTCATATCAGTATTCAGTATACTAACACACAACTTTCTCATTGATGGACAATTTAATATCTTAAAAAAGTGAAAAATCGTCCAACCCTACTTCACAACTACCAGCTTTTCACATCATGCAGAAGGCACCTCTATATCATCCTTCATGGAACAACTGTCTCACTTCTAAATTAAATCTCTTAAATTAAATTTAATGACAAAAACATTTTTCGTGTGCTCTTATAAGCTTCATTTACATTGGCCAAGTTTCAAATCTTACATTTTCAAGGATTACACAAACCAACAATAAAATTGTTCCTTCGAATGTTCATAAGTTTTTAACTCGTTTTGTGGTGTTGATTTGGAAAATGTATATATTTACCAACTACTAAGGAAACAGCTGTACGGTCACCTGCCCCCGATCTCACAAACTATCCGAGTGAGACGGAAAATGCATGCAGGACACTGCTGGAGAGGCAAGGATGAACTCATAAGCGACGTTCTCCTGTGGAAGCCAACACATGGACATGCAAGTGTGGGGCGCCCATCAAGGACCTACATTGACCAGTTATGTGAAGACGCTGGCTGCTCTGCAGAGGAACTTCCAGGTGTAATGAATGATAGGGAAGGTTGGCGAAAGATTGTCATGGATACACGTGCTGCATGCGTGACATGATAATGATGATAATGATGATGACACAGGAGTAGTTGGTAAATATATACATATATATATTTACCAGCCCCTCCGCACGAGCAGGATGCGACACAAGGTCAATTTCTTAAGCGGAGTTCAGCAGGTTTGAATTCAGAGTTTTCCTTCTCCTAGACCGGTTGCCTAACCAAGGTTAAAGAGCCCAGTCTGCCCTACTATTTACCCATAGCTGGAGGGAGAGTAGGGTTCATACCTTTCCCAAGGGTAATAGCGCTAAGTGAAATGCAATTACTACGTCCAGGATTTGAACTCGGGGCGACGAGACCATTTCCCATGACTTTAACCATTACACCATGCGCTTCCTACTCTAAATATATACATATAAGACCGAGTTAGCTCAGTCGGTAGAGCGATCGGCTAGACACCACATGGTTCCTAGTTCGATACCGGTCCTCACCGACTCAGCGTATGAGTAGCACAGGGATCTGTGCGGTAAAGTAAGGAGCTGATGGTAGGTGTGGCGCTCCACCTCAGACGCCAAAACAATCTCCTTGGTCTAGCGCTATTGAAAAGGGGATGGACTTCCTCGCTGATTGGCTGATACCGACTTTAGGCCTCCCCGACGACTTTACTTACTAACTTACACAGGAGTAGACTGTAAAATAAGGTCTATCTTCAAGCGAAGAGTTTCCTATCATTTAGACTTGTTGCCATACTAGCGAAGGTAGAACTCACTATTAAATACTAATGGAGCGAGAAGTAAACGATCATTTATGGTTTGTTTATACATATCTATCTTTCCCATCATTCTCCATCTGTCCTCTCTCTCTCTGTAACTCTATTCACTTCTATCTAACTTTATATATATATATATATATATATATATATATATATATATATATTATATTATATATATATATATATATATATATTGGGTCGGAGTACGGCTACAACGTTTTTGTTGGAGTAATAGTTTCGACGGGGGCTCAATACGACATGACAAGATATTAACTGATCGGAAGCGTCTCAAAATTTTTTACAATCATATATATATATATATTATATATATATATATATATATTTATATATATGTATGTGTGTGTGTGTGTGTGTGTGTGTGGTGTGTATGTATGTATGTGGGTGTGTATTACAAATGAAAGAATTAATATATATATAATGGTTGAATATTACATATATATATGTATATATATACATATACATTATTAGATCTCTCTCTCTCTCTCTCTCTCTCTCTCTCTCTAATATATATATATATATATATATATATATTATATATATATAATTAGATTATTGGGGGGATTAAGATAGCGACGGGGTGCTTGTTTTATATGGGATAATAGTATTATTTAGGGTATACATTTGAACTGATGTGGTAGATTCAAATTTACTTTAAAAAAAATTTAAATATAATATAATAAAATAATAGATTTAATAGTATCCTTTGTTTTTGTTGTTTTCTATTGGTCGTTTTAGATTATGCTAATTTAATGATTTATTTGAATCACGGAGGTAAGTACTATATTTAATGCGTTTGCTCCAAGTCTCTTTAGTCAGATCTTAGCCCTGAAGAGAATTAAGAGAAACTTTTAGTAGGTTTGTCTGACTCATTAGATTTATCTTTATTATTTGCTTTACTTAGGTATTGAGCACTTTTTACTTATTAGCTTTAGTTTCCTAGCGGTTTTGTATGAATATATATATATCTTATATATATATGCATATAAATTGTTTTTTCTTTTGGACAAAATATTGTACCAATAGATTATTTTTGGTCGGTACGATTATCTTGGTCTTTTCTTTTTTCCAAAAATATTTTTCTCCCCGGTTGATGTTTCGTAGTATATTTTTACAATCAAACTATTTGCTGTTTTTTTCATGCACTACCCAAAGATTGGAGGTCAGAATAAACCAACACATTCCATCTTATATCCATAACAAGATCTTTGACCGCTCTTCTCCACTAAACAATTCATATTCACTTGCCACCATTGGTCGACACCTGTTGGACAATCCTGATTGTGCTGCAGCATATAAACCCGAAATGTTCTCGATTTTGGCATCCTCAACCAACGAGTTGCATCTGGCTATACTCGAGGCCCTCCTCATCAACAGATTCCGTCCCGCTCTTTGCATACAAAAACAATTTTATTCTTTACTCCTTTTCGGACATACCATTTTTGATCCAACCAACATGAAGAAGGAACTGTGAATATATATATATATATTTTTGTTTTATAAATAAGATCTTTTCCGTTTTATTTTGTTTTTGTTTTCGGTTTAAAATAATACCTTACATTAGATCCAAATCGCTTAACATTATCTAAAATAATAACCAATTCCGCCCATAACCTTTTTACTTTATATATAAAAACAAAACACAATAAATATTTAATCATTCATTAAATACAGGACTTAAAAATAATAATTAAAAATTAATAATAATTTATTGTAAAGTAAATAATATATAAAAATTCCTTTTCTAAAATATTAACATATTCCGCCCATAACTTTTTCACTTTATATATAAAAACTAAATAAAGTAAATATCTAATCATTTATGAATTACAGAACTTAAAAATAAAATTTAAATAATAAAAACAATTAATCGTAAAAAATTCCTTTACTAAAAATTTTTGAATTCCAACCGTCACATTTCTTAATACCCATCCCCTTCCGTTTAAATTGTTTCGTCTTGTTGCCAACATCTCAAAAATTCGCTACATTTGGTTGACAAAGATATACATTTGAGACATGACCGACATATATATGGCGCGAATGCCACGTTGGTGAATATTTGTAACGTCTTTCGTTTTTTGCAGTATTAAGGTTTTTTGTTTTGTAAACTCATTTGACTTTCCTCTCCGACCCAAACAACTACGGGAGTGAATGAGCTCTGATGATGATTTTTGTAAAATCGAAATATTGAACAATATCAGCTATGATTATATTATAAAATTGTTTTCTTCTTTAACAGCATTGTGTGATGTTTTCATTCCACCTTTTCTTACTCATATATATATATTATATATATATATATATATATATATATATATATTAGCCTTTTTATCATCACACACACACACAACACACACACACACACACACACACACATATATATATATATGATTTTTGACAAATTAGTGTTAAAGAATAAAAAAAATGATAAAACATAATAAACATTTAATTTATATATATATATATATATATATATATTAGTTATTCCCCATCGGTTTCGATCTTAAGCCATGTTCGCATGATATTAATTTCTTTTGGGATCTTCGCTATTCTAGTGAATTTATCATCCTTAGGTAAAAGTTAGGGTCTGCTCAGCGGAAATGTTATTCAACTGGGAGAAGGTTTATTATGATTCAACTATTTTATTTCTGTATCTAGACTTGTTTATTCTAAAAATTGATAGGCCATTTTGATTTTCCTGTATATTGCTTGGAGCAACGAGTGTATTCCAAGAGGTAGATCATGTTTTTGCTATTACAGTTTGATTCGTGCTAACCTTTAACTGCCATATTGTTTATAGAACAATGGGAATGAATCAGTGGAGTTGATGTGTTTACAGCACAATCTCTTTCTACCCTTGCATGGTTGGCACAAATCTTATTATTCTCTTTTGTAGATTTGTTTTGTATAAATTTCTTGTTGAAGATTCTGTTATTTCCAATAATTTCCCTTATATTTTTTCCGCCCTGTCGGCTGGGGCATTCTAATGCACCGACTGTACCTCTGCAGAGAGGTAAGGCTCCCAATGGGACCACCTGTTGGCCGTGGGTGGCGACCCGTGATGCTTAAGGATAGAACCCAGGTGGATGAGCAGTCCATGACTTGCAATACTCCACTGTGGCCCTATCTGGGACCAGACGGACGGTCGGAGAGGCTCCCTCCGATCAATCGGCTGGTCACGTCAAGCCCTAGAACCTATATGATTGCCCCAACCCTATTGTCCTCATGGCAAGCCTCAACCCTTTTTATCATATGGGTGCTAGAAGGCGGTGACTGAGGGTCTATATGTCCTGGGAATGACGTTAAACTCTATCTGAAGGTGAGGTTCCGGAGTGGTAGTACCTGTTAGGGTCCCATCTATGGGTGGAATAGAAAAACATGAGTCCATAAACAAAATTGTATTATGCATTAAGAATGAATTTATTTCACAATTTTGTCGGCATTAAATTACCCACCGAGGTTGATATGCCGTAAAAGAAAACAGACCAAACCTTACATTTTTACTGAGATCATATGCAAGGATACCCTGACGGCTGGGAAAGAAGAATACACCGACTGCACCTCTGCAGAGGGATAAGTTCCTCCCAATGAGATAACCTGTTGGCTGTACGCGGCGACCCGTGATGCTTAAGGATGGAACCCTAATGGCTGATCAATCCAAGATATACAACACTCCACATTGGCCCTTACTTAGACTAGAAGGGCGGTCGGAGAGGCACCGTCCGATTAATTAGCTAGTCATCTCAAGCCTTAGCACCTATATGAGTGTCCCGACTCTACTGTCCATATGGCAAACTCTCAAGCCTTTTTATCATATATGTGCTAAAAAGCAGTGGCTGAGGGTCTTACTGTCCTGGGTATGAATTTAAACTGCATCTTGCGGTGAGGCCTCAAATTCTGGAGCTCTAGGGAAATTGTAGTAGACTTTCATCGCCATTACTCCCAGGTCCACTCTAACCAGGAGTGGTACTACATTTTAGGGTCCCATAAACTGATACTCTCACTAGTTACGTCTCGGCTGTCTAGTGAGGAGTGTGTCTGGATACCTAGCATCACTAAAAAGCTGTCAAAGGGAGGATAAACTCCTGGGAGCCAACGGCCAACACATCAAATGTTACTACACAAGTAAATCCCCAAAGAGGTTAGATGGGGCTCCTTTGCCTTGATCGGCAACCAATCTAGGACATAGAAAATCTGTTATAAAACCTTCGCTTCCTCTTAATACATATTTAAAGTTTACATTTCAAATTGTTTTATTTTTTAATCATTTAATGAATTTGATGATTTTACTTACTTAGGGTACAAACTCGCTGACATTGAATTTTTTACTCCCACCCCTCAGGCAATATGTTTCAAAAATCTATTTTTACATCGCCCGGAGGGTGTTTTTTATTTTGCTAGTTAATAATAATAATGATTCTGATTTATATAATAAATAAATAAACCTGCTAGAAAGTTGGTGCAATTTTCTCAAACAATGGTGCAAGTAAAAGATCTAATTTTTGGTACCAGTACTCAGTATACCAACACACAACTTTCACATAGGTGGACAATTTGATATTTTTTAAAGTGAAAAATCGACCTAACCTATCCCCATTGTTACTGAATTGGCTTGTACTTACGTTGGTCTTGCTATGACACACAAAGGCGGCAAATGTGTGTGGCATATTTGTTTAAGTGATAGAGAGATGCCTGTGCTCTAATTTGGCCATTGTTTCGATTTCCCTCTCCGACCACCTTGCGTATGATCTGAGCCGCTCCCGAAATTCGTCTATTCGGGTGGCCTTTAGTTCATTATGAGCCAAAGGGTGGGCCTGTTGCATGTGCTGTGACACGCCCATTGACGATTTGAAAACACCCTTGCATATGGTGTACCTATTAGTACTACAGGTACTCCCGCTCCGTACAATAGCAGTGGCTCCTGTCGAAGGGGCATGTGTATCGGTATTAACTTCTATATTCATACCGCCTCAGAGATACAATCAGGTGGAATAAGTACCGAACCCCGAAGAGCGGCCCTAAGGGTGCCGCTTCCTTGCCATCAGAGTTTGGCTAGGCGGCTAGGGGGTGGGCTTGAGAGTAAATAGTATGCCCTTCCCCTTAATACCACCCACCCGGCGGGAACCACGAGGAGATAGCTGCTTTGGCGCACTACTAATCCCCGTTAAGAGAGTCATAGTTACTCCTGCCTCATCCCAAAGAAAGGCTAGGGATGTAAACCTGGAAAACATATTCGGAGCTGGAGTCACTAGGGTAATGTAATGCTGAACTTCAGCGCTATCCAGCAACTCCAGCGACACTGTCGTTGCCAAACTGCATTGCTTTTTGTCCTTCCTTTTGACCAAAGTGGCAGTGTGGAGAGGGGGAATCTTCATCATCCACTATATCAACACGCTCAGGCTACATAGTTTGACTCAAGAAAAAAAGGGGACACTACGCCATCGTCTTTTGTAGATGGAAGGATGCCAACAATGGGTTCAATGGAAAAAAATGAGTTAAAAAAATTGAGTTAAAAAAACAACTGAATACCCATCAAGAACGAATAAAACAATGTGTTCGGCATAATATAACCCAAGGGTTGATGTTATATACTCCTTATAACACATCGGGTATATACAATGAAGAGAAAAGGAGAGACAGACAGATTAGGACTCTATCTTGTTACTGGTCGTTTACTGGTTCCTGCTAAAGCCTCTCGTTGGGCTGAATTTTTTTCAGAGCTTTCTGTTAAGGTTTGGTTCTTCTTTATTTCTTTGGCTGGTCATATCTTGTTTAAATAACTTAATCAAGAAGACTTGGTTGTTTTTCTTGTAAAGCTTTATTAAACAACCCAGCCCATCTTTCACGGTGGGAGAAGCTACTCTTAGAGCGAGCGACGTAGAGTCCACTAGCGCTGAATCCCCTGGACGCATCTGACTAAATTAATTCTCACGCGTCTAATGGCGTCCATTCGGAGGAATCAAGGCGAGGTCATCCTCAATCAATCATAACCCTAACGGTTATGGAAATTACCCACTTAACACTCACCAATTTTAAATCTAACGAATCTTATTCAAAAATATTCTTACTATAGGTACGTACATAATTCATAAGCTGCCTATGGATTATGTAACATTGACTCACCGTAAAACTCAACCAACAATAAAACATTTTTTTCATTGTGTGTTTGTAATTGTTTTAATTTTATTGTGTTTTCTGTATCTGTTTTTAATTTGATTTAATCTAATTTATTTATTATATATTAATGATAGGAAAGCAATTACAATGCGTATAAAATAGAAATAAAAAGATTTTTAGTCTTATCGATTTCAAAGTAACTTCATCATCAGAGATGTTTTCAGAAATGGACGCGTCTTTTGTGTCGTTATTCTTTTTTTATGTTATAAACACGCGTCTCGTGGTTTTTTTTTTTGTATAACGCCACGCGGAAGGGTCTTGATAGCCGTTGTTCAATCAATTTCAATTTTATTCTTTTCATCTATTTATATATTTATGTATTTATTTATTTTTCTTTATTTCTTTTATGTGTATATATGAAATGTGTATTTTAATTAATTATATATTCTGTGTTTAATTCTAACCTATTGTATATACTAGAGCCTAATTTAGCTATT
>CM042142.1:16949403-16959403 GCA_023376005.1 Doryteuthis pealeii
AAACAGCACCCCACGAGAATGCAGCTGTACGGCCACCTGCCACATATCACCCAAACCATCCGAGTAAGACGGACAAGACACGCGTGACACTGCTGGAGAAGCAAGGACGAACTCATAAGCGACGTCCTCCTGTGGAAGTCAGCACATGGGCACGCCAGTGTGGGTCGACCAGCATGGATATGGTTTTACTACATCCGTTTTTATTGTTGTGTGTCAGGGATGCAGGACGTGTACCAATCAGCATCTCTGAACAGTAGCATACATTTTAGAACAACGCTTAATGAAAAGATACAGGAGGAATGATGGATGCTTCATAACCCAGTATTGATCTACACTTCCAGTTAGCAAGTGGGAATGTGGGAAGTTAGCAAGAGAAAAATCAGTCTTTGGCTAACCGTTAAGCAAGATGGACTGTAATGGTGTCTCTCATTCAATTAGCCAAATTCTCATATTCATTTTTGTGATCTGGAATCTTAATCAAAATATATATGAACTCAAAACAAAGAATGTCTTGTATTGCTACTAAGAATAAACAAAACAACACAAGTACAGGAGATCCAGCCCAGATGAAGAAACATCTACCAGATCCAAAGACAGACAGATCCAGAATAACAGAAGATCCAGCTAAGAACATACCAGCCCAGACCATTCAGATAGCAGAGGATCAACCAATAGACTGATCCAGACCAAGTCAAAATGGAAGATAGCAATGTAGAACAAACAGAGGCTAAGTACGAGGGTGAGTAAAAAAGTAATGCCGTTTTGTTTAGGACAGGTATAATTACCAACACACGAACAAGTATCATACATCAAAAGGTAGCTGGTCCTCTGTGGATCCCAGCTCTACTTCTCCACAGAGTCACCGTTTCTCTGAATAGCAATATTCCACCTTCAAATGAGAACATGTATCCCTGCACCGTAAAATTCTTTTGATGGTCCTTTCAACCACTTCTTCACTAGAGATTTTACTTCCTCGTCAATGGAATAATGTTTGCCTCTCAAACACTTTTTCATGGGGTGAACATTATTCCAGTGACGAGGAAGTGAAATCTGTTGTGAAGAAGTGGCTCAAAGAACAGTCAACAAAATTGCGATTATTTATAGAAGAAAGCAGATCATAATTTTCCTTTTCACGACCCGTGAAATGTAATGAAATATAATGCTTTTTATACGTAAAAAGTAAAGTAAAGTCGTCGGGGTGGCCTAATGTCGGTATCAGCCAATCAGCGAGGGAGTCTATCCCATTTTCACTAGCGCTAGACCAAGGAGATTATCTTCTGAGGTGGAGCGCCACACCTACCATCAGCTCCTTACTTTACCGTACTGAGCTAAACCCGGCCATATTATACATAATATAATGATATTATCTCTTGCGCGCTAATCTGCCTTAGTACCTCGATATCTTCCTGCTAACCGTGCATTACAATCTTGTCTTCTTTTCACTTTTTTCTTTTTTTTTTTCGTAACAATGATGGTTTGTAAATTTATTTTAATTTTCATAACACAGTGTATGTGCATAAAATATAATAATGGTCCAATGTTACCATTATAAAGACTCGTAAACAAATGGAGAATAACAAGGTATTTGCCCAACGCACTTTTGCTTCGATTGATCGGCTATCTTTCCGCTCCGATGAATTTTCAAATTTCTTCATTCATTCATTCGAAATCTCTCATGAGTAGGCGGAATTCTGAAAACGTCATTATTCACGGACCGAGAAAAGGAAAATGATGATCTGCTTTCCTCTATAAATAATCGCAATTATCGGCAAGTGCGCGCGCATGCGTGCCTGTGTCCATAACTGTATAGACAACTAAACTAGCGAGTCGATTGAGAATATTGAGGGTGCGGCAGATATACCTCCCACGTTTCCACTTTGGCCCTTTTAGCCAGGGGTCGCCAAACTACGGCCCGTTGCTGGTTCCTCTCCGCGAAGGCATTTCATCTAGCCTGCCGACGGTATTTGAATGTTTTTGATAATGTTTTGAAAATAAATATGTTGGTTAAATTTGTTTTTGTGCATTTTATGCCACTTATCCAAAAAATATAACATGGAAAGATAAATTTTGTTTACATCTTTTTCCCAGAGCTTTCGTTCTGGCTAGCAAGTATTGAAAACAAAAATTAATATGGCCCGATCGAGTTTCCACTGTTTGCATACCAAATTTCCCCCAGGGCTGTACCAAATTTTCTTGGTAGGTTTTACCTGTATAATGGGATATTTCAAAGTTTATTATCTATTCACCTCATAACCCATTCTATTCAAATAAAGTCCGATTATTATTGTAATCTGAATCCTTCTCCTCAATAATAATCAACTAACAATCGTATTTTGTACTTTGCTTGGGTTTAGTGGGAGAGCCGCTGTGAGTGGTTTAAAGTTGGCAAATATTTAAAAGGTTAACAAAAAGTCAAAGATAACTGATATTAAAAAGTATTTCGTCGTTTGTTTTAATCAATTAATCTAGAGTTCTGAAATGATCACCATAGAGCAGTATTGAGTTTCTATACGGAACAACATCATTCTGACGTAACATGAAATGAGAACTCTGGTACGAAAAAGAAAAGAAAATAGAGGAGGAAAATAAATTCGACTTGTTGAAGAGGGGGGGGGGCAACAATGTCGTCGCCGTCACAAAATCTACCGCACAAAAATAATCCGTCGTCGTCGTCGTCGTACAATCACCAACTCTATTATCATCAGCAGCTGAAAAAATCGCAACTGCTTGCTGTCGTCACCCCACCTCTACTTATACGAGATTTTCCTTCAACATCCGGGTGTCTGCACCCAACGGACGAGATTCCCGAGCCAATCCTAGCTGCCGGAATCTTCGTAGCCATCAACCGGGCACCTGGCGCTTACATCCGGGACAGTAGAATCTTGAATTCAGTGCCAATGTGTCGCCCGTTCGCATTCCGAAGGACGCGGGTTCGATTCCACATGCCAGGCAAAGCCTAGACCGCTTTCTTCGAGAATACGGCGGGCCACTCACCTCGTGTTCTCTGTCACAAGAACGAAACACTCTATTTAGCAATTACAGATTCAGCAATCTTAACGTTTCAACAGCACAGTAAGCACCGATCCAAGTCATGATCGTAATTTATCAAATATAATACATTGCCTACTTTAAACCGCTAACAGCGGCTCTTCCACCACTGTGATTCTACCAGCATTGGGGATGTTAGGGGTATTTGTGCATGAGGAGGAATTGGTGAGATTTCTGATTGTTTGGAAGGTAGTTTGTATGATTCTTATTCCTAAACATGTTTATTTGTCATAGAGTTTATTATTTTTTTATTTGAATTTTATTTTCATTCCCACAATCAGTTTTTGTTTTCTGTGGCGAAATTGAAGGACAGAATTGTGGACGAGCGGATTCCCAGTCTCCACAAACAAAGCGTGACAAGATATGTTTGGCCTGTGCGAAGGGGAGGAGTGTGGCGAGTGGTCACAGATATTTGAACTCGCTACTTCCTCGTAGCTGAAATGCTGTTGGCAGAAACCCGGATGAGGTATGTCGGAATTTGCATAAGTGTAGCCGAACGAGCATAAATAAAACGGACAGTCGCTGATATTGGGAGTGAGAAAGAAAGCAAGTGTTTGGACGGCAAGTGAAATTAGACGACTGCTGTGTTTGGGGTGTCAGGAAGTGAGAGTAACGTGCTCAGTTGGTAGAGACTGTGCGGACGGCGAAAGGAATTTACACTTCATTTGCTTGAGAGACTTGCAAAAGATTAATATTATCTTAAATCTTTAGACCATTCAAAAGATTTTCTTCCGGAAGGAAGTAAAAATAAACAACTCGTTTACGCTGCCATCATATACACATCAACATCTTATATACTTTCTTAGCTACTGGCAAAATGAGCCTAAAATGCGTTTTTGACAAAAATGACTTTAACCACCCCCCTACAGAAAATAATTCACAAAAAATCAGGGAATTATCGGATTTTAATTAAATTTTCAGTGTTTATTTATCACTGAATGATCTTTATAATGCATTTTTTTTATTTCAAAACTTATTACTTTATGTGTCTAAAATAAGGTTTGCATTAAATAGATATTTATTTCTAGAATCTAAAAATATAACATTTTAAACTTAACATCAGACTTTTCACATTTTAAATGAATTTTATATATTCATAGCAAAAATACTAAATTAAAGTTTTGAAATAAAATAACTGATGCATTATAAAATTCATTAATTGATAAATCAATACTGAAAATTTCATTAAAATTGGATAATTACCTGATTTTTGGTAATTTTTTTGCAATCGCAAATGTTACATAAACATTGTAAACAAGCGCGTAAAACCATTGAAAAAATAGACAAAATGGCGGATCGCGTCGAAATTGACCAAAACAAATCGTTTTAAATCTATTAAAATAAACTGCATATTTAATGATATTTTTCTTTTTTTAATGATGGTTATTATGTTACAACTTATCGATTTTGACAAAGTTTGACCTTAAACAATAGATTTAATTATTTTTAATTCGCTTTTAAAATTCGTAGCAGATGACAAAATTACCAGTGCCTATACTTTCTGGTTATTGAATGTATTTACAGTTAGCTTGAAATAGTGAGGGAAGAAGAAAGAAAAACACTGGGACGCATGGATATGATTTTATTGCCTCCTTTTAGATTTTTGTGTGTTAGGCATATAGGAAGTGTACCTATCAGCATCTCTATAAGGTAATTAGAATAATAAATAAAAAACATCTAAAACAGACTCAGAGGTTAGTGGCCAAAATGTTGTGTTTATACACAATAAAGATGAGGACAACAGTCCAAAATATCATAATTATACACAGATATTTGCTTGTGGTTGAAAATAGTGGAAAATGCGGATAAAACAACACGATTAGATTCAAATGATATTTTGTCTCAGTCTTTTGTGAAGTTTTATTTGTATATTTCTAAGTACAGTTTGCGATCTCTTGTACTTTACACTGTTGTAAACTATTCACTTTTCATCACCTTTAACAATTCCAAAATAAACTTTGATGGGAATAAATAGGAAATCTATTGTTTTACATTAATTTGATTACTTTATTTTATTTCATTTTATCTTATTTTATTTTGCTTTGAAATATTAATTTGAAATTTAGCAAATCGCGTCATTTATATTTTATTTTAAAAATATAGTTAATCATTGAATTAAAATTTCTTAGTATATCATAATGTGATGTCATTCCCTCTACTCTGATGAAAAAGAAATTCCCTGACTCCCCACCAGGACGGATTAAAACAAGATCTTTTTTACGTGGTGATTTTTATGGGTCATCCTGCGAGGATCGAACTCGCTATTCAATAGTAATAGACCTGCAAACAATTATTAAACCATGTTTTTTTCTCCTCTACCCGGGCTTTGCTGCTACTATAACATATATAAAGAGCTGCTGTGTGTATATGTATGTCCGGAGGAAACTTCAAAAATAAAACAATTAAAGACAAAGTAAATATTTGTACACATTAAATATCACCAGGGCTTGGGTTTTTTAGCAAAAATAATAGAGATTTGATTTATATTCGTGAAGATAATTAAAAAATAAAATTTAAATTATAACAGCATGGAGGGTTTTTTTTTCATTTAATATTTTAGATAGTAGACATAAACATTTCTTTTCACAGTAGCTTGATCAATGCAAGGTCTATTTTTTTAAAATAGGGATTTAAATGGGGCATCCTATGAGGATTCAACTCACGATTAAGTAATAATGGAGCTGCAGGACTAACTTAAAAATCCCCCTATACCCAGGCGACGCCCGGTAGCCGCTGCTAGTACTAATATAAAAGAATTATTTAAAAAAAATCAAACCAAGTGTGATTGCATGAAAATAAAAGTTCTTATTGATCTTTTAAAACCTTTGTGTGCAAATTATTGATATTATATTGGAATACCTCAAAGTATATAACTGTATGCAAATAATTAGTATTATCTGCGTTATTCAGACTATTGTCCTCATCTTTATTGTTATTTGTACAACGTTTCGGCCGATATACCCTCCGGCCTTCTTCAGGTATTTCTTGTCGGACTCGGGAATCTTCTCGGACTCGGGAACCTTCTTTTCGGACTCGTGAACTAATTAATACAACTCGTACCCCAGCTATGGTTAGCGGAATGAGAACAGGATACCCCCGTGGACTGAAAAAAGGGTTAAGTTGAAAGTTCTGTGATGGCTCCCGATTACGACAAGAAAGTTCGAAAAGAAGGTTCTCGAGGCCGAAAAAGTTCCTGGGTCCGACAAGAAATACCTGAAGAAGGCCGTAGGGTATATCGGCCGAAACGTTGTACAAATAACAATAAAGATGAGAACAATAGTCCGAATAACGCAGATAATACTAATCATTAAAGCTCATCTCAAACACTCAAAGAAAAATGTATGCAAATAAATTATTATTAAATGATAATAGTTGCTTGAACCCATAGTGTTATTTTTATTAGATAGAAATATTTGGTATGATATAAGTGTATTATAATTAGTTATATTAGTAATATTTGGTATTATATTACTGCAAATTAGTTGTGTATGTTGGTTGGTAGGGCTAAAAGTCTTTCTGATTTTAGCATCGTGTGGTCCTGAAATTCTTGACACTGGTAATAATTAATTACTGATCAACAAAGCACAGCTGGTCAGTGGACACCTTTTTTTAAGAGACTCTTTGGGAATAGATAATGATTTTGACAAACGAGGATCCTGATTAATCAGCTTATCGACTTAATAAAATCAAAACAAAACAAAACAAAAACAACTGTCGTCATCTACGCTCGACAAAAATGATAGTTTATATTATTTATTGCTATAAACGCATTTTTGTCCAACCATTTTTCTCAAAGTTGAGCAATTTCCGAATAGATAACAAAACAAACCGCCTAAAGTAGAGAACCAGACTCATTCATCAGACAGTCCGTAATTCAGACGACCGAAGAAGTGATGTCCATTACAGGATCTTACTAGATTATATATATATATATATATATATATATATATATATATATAAGATTTTTGGGTGTTTGTTTTTTTTAGAAGCATTGTTGGATAAAGTATATATTATTATTAATATTTTTGCTTGAAGGCAATTACAATGCGTATATCGCATAAAATTCGATAATTATAGAAAATAATCGATTTCGATTTCTGTCGGAGGGAACTCGTTAGTATACATCATTGATAAAATTCGAAACAGTCTGTACGATGTTCTACACACCGGGCAATCCTTTGCCGAGATTCACTTGTCATGATTATTTTGTATAATTATCAAATTTTATGCGATATACGCATTGTAAATGTTTTCAAGCAAAAATATAAATAATAATAATAATAATAATAATAATAATATATATATATATATATATATATATATATATATATATATATATATATATATGTATATATATATATGCATGTTGAATTAAACAAAAGACACATCTCCTGTTTAACAATTTTATTTGTGATCTTTTCAAGTTTTCTGGCCAACTTTTTAATATTTGGGTGGAATTCGTAGATTAGTCCACCAAAGTTCAGGTCCCGAGTACTTTCGGCACTTCGAAGTGCCATCATCAGGGGTGATGTGTTCCAGTTTTTTCAAATTATATTAATGTGACCAGAACTTTGGTGGACTAATCCACGAATTCCACCCAAATATTAAAAAGTTGGCCAGAAAACTTGAAAAAAATCACAAATAAAATTGTTAAACAGATGTGTCTTTTGTTTAATTCAACATGCATAAATGAAAAAATGCTGCCCAAATACACACACACACACACACACACTCACACACACACACACACACACACACACACCACACACACATATATATATATATATATATATATATATAATATATAATATATATATATATATATATATATACAAGGACCTATGGATTGGTGTAGGTCGATTTCTCACTTTTTAAAAATATCAAAATGTCCATCTATACGAAAGTTGGGTGTTAGTATACTGATTACTGATACAAAATATTAGACCTTTTACTTGAACCATTATTTGAGGAAATAGCATCAAAGATCGTCTGTTTCCGCTTAATTGATGAGGTAAAAAGCAGTATATCAGAGCTGTCGGTAGTGATGGAGGGAACACATTTTCAATTTGAATTCCGTTTATAATATTTAATTCATTTCATTTTAATAAAATAGAATAATATTTCTGATTTGCATATTTAAAACGGCAAATTTTCTCACCAATTTCTAGACCAAATGTAAAAACAAGGATTTCTTTGTGAACTTTAGCAAACAATCTTTGATGCTATTTCCTCAAACAATGGTACAAGTAAAAGATCTAATATTTGGTATCAGTAATCAGTATACTAACACACAACTTTCGCATAGATTGACAATTTGATATTTTTAAAAGTTAAAAATCGACCTACCTTACTATGGATATACACAGTTTATAAAAATTTTGGTCAGATAATCAAGATAATTGAAAAAGCTTTGCATCTCTTTTTTTTAATTTTGTTTTCCTCATTTCAGTTAAAATGTACAAATTTTACAACTTAAACATTTGAAATGGGATGCAAGACAATGGATGCAAATCAAATAAATTGGTGTCTACTTTTTTTTATTTCTGTAATCATTACATCTGCTATGATAAATTTAGAATTGACAAAAACAGTTTCAGAGCAAAATGATTATACTGATACAACACATTTATTCTTTTTAACCTGTGCATTGTATCACACACACACACACACATATATATATATATATATACATATATATAAACATATACATATACACACACATATATATACATAAACATATACATACACACACACACACATATATATATAAACATATACATATACACACATATATACATAAGCATATACATATATACACACAAATACACAAACACACACACATATATATATACACACATATATACATAGGTTAGGGTAGCAAATAAATGGAGTTGACGCTTGCTAACTGACTGTTTCTCGCCTATGTAATTTTCAATCTTACTGGATTATATATATATATATATATATATATATATATATATATATATATATATATATATATCAGGACCTGTTGATAAACCACAGTACGATAATTTAATTATTACAACGTGTGATGTTTACTTAAGACCTATTGCGATATAGTTCGATATGTAATAAAAAATATAATAATCTTGATTAACTCTGTATCTGTCTCTCTCTCTCTCTCCCTTTTCTTTTCTTCCTCTCCTTATTTTCCTCTTGTCATTATGTTCGATTGAAACAGATTAGTAGTATCGCTTCTGCGCACTCACTCACTCTCTCTATCTTTCACCAACTCTCTTTCTTTATTTCTTTCAATTTTCTTTCTTTCTTTTTTTCTTTCTTTCTTTCTCTCTCTTTCTTTCTTTCTTATTATGTTTTTTCTGTGTAGCATGTCCCTTTCCCCCTTTCTTTCTTAATAATAAAAACGGAATGGTCCATTATTTAGCTGAGGTGACTACCCTCATAAGAAATCGGCGGAAAAGCAATACCAGATAATCAGGATTTACGTTTTTTGAATTTAATTTAGGACGGTTTGAAATGTATCATATTTAATCAGAGTGTGTTGCAAGATGATAACGGTCGTACAAATAAGAAACACGAGTAACACCTCTCACCCATCAGCAGGAAGCGATACAAGTTCAAAGATTTTTTAGCAAGGTAGAGCTAGTGTGATTTAAGAGTTTTCCATCTCCTAAACTAGTCAGCCTACCAAGACTAAAAGAATTTCCTCACTGTTTACCAAGAATGAACAATATTTCAGTATGATTCTTCCCCTTTTTTAAACTTTTATAAAAAAATTAAGATGGTAAATTATATGTTATTTTACCATATTTATATAATGCTATTTTTCATATTATATATATTACATATATTTATATTATACTATTTATATTTTTACTATATAATTATATTTATGTTATAACTTTTTATTTTTTCCCTTAAGAATATCGCCTAAACTTACATCTAAATCCTTGCCAGTCATATTTAATAA
>CM042142.1:16961903-16997786 GCA_023376005.1 Doryteuthis pealeii
CATTTTTTAAAAATTTAAGCGTTAAAATTATGGAGACTGACGGAAGACGGAGGTGTATAGATAAAAAAATTGTCGCTGAACTTAATCTAAAAACGCTTGGAGTATAAATTTGTGGGGATTGAAATTAAATTAAAATTAATAGTTTTTAAATGACAAACTCACATGAGCCTTCATCGGAAGAACGCTCCGAGCATGTGCGGGTAAAAGGACCCACTTCCGACCCCCAAGATAATCTTTCGGCTATTCGAACTTAGGCCTTAACTGGGACGAGACATGACTACTAGTCAGGAAGGAATTCTCTTACCACGTGGTAGCTATGGCCTGAGAACAAAACCAAAATCATTAAACTACCTTTTTGTCTTTGTCTCTTCCTTTACCTTCTTTTTCAGCACGACTTTAAAATAAGATGGGGTTAAAAGCAAACCCTAGGAACACGCACCAACAATAACCAGCTATCTTTTTAACCTAAAACATTAAACTTCACAAATTCAATGCAACGGTTTCAGAATCTATGTCTATAGCCAAGAAGACTGCTCAATGTAGAAATGCTGAAGGCTGTCTGCGATCTAGCCAAGATTTTATTGGCTTTGGATTCTCGCTCATAAATTATTAAAAAAAACAACATGTCAATGAATATCTTTTTGAGAAATTACTTGATTTCCTTTTGTTTTGAGCTGAAAAGAAAATTCTTTCAATTTAAGGAAGGTAGAGTTTCATAGACCAAGCCATCAAGCAATTTTTGCAAAGTCGTTATTGAGAAATGCAACCGAGTTTTTATCGTGGAGAGGAATTATCCCTCTTTCATTGACAAGTGTTGCACATAAATATTGCAGATCTACATCCTGTTTGTATGGTTTGTTGGTTGGATCTTACGGCATGGCGATCTTTGTTGGGCTATTCTATGCCGAAGACATTTATTTTATTCATTCAATCTCAATTTTTTAATCACATTGTTTTTATTTTGTTCTATTTAAGCCATATATGGGACACTCAAAAGTACTACCACCCCGAGTCAGAGTGGACCTGAGAGTAATGTTTATGAAGGAGTACTCCACATCCCCAAGAGCTCCAGAATTGGAATTTCACCATCAGTTAGCGTTTAATATCATAGCCAGGACATGAAGCCCCTCAGCCACATCTTTCTAGCACATATATGATAAAAAGGGTTGGTGTTTTCCATAGAGGGGAAATACCGTTGGGACAATCATATAGGTGCTAGAGCTTGATGTGACCAGCAGATTGATTTGAGGAGGCCTCTTCCTATGGCCATCTACCCTAAGGGGCAAAGAGGAGTATTGCATGTTGTGAACTGCGCAGCCCCCAGGGTTCCATCATTAAGCATCACGAGTTACCACCTACGGTCAATTCTTCCACAGTGGTGCAATCGCGGTATTCTAAAGACACAGACAACAGGGGCGGCTACCTCCTGATAATACATCTTCTGTTGTCATTGTTTTATCGGGGTTCAAGAACTTGCCGGGATGATCGCTGCATCTTTGATTTGGCAAGTGTTTTCATGCTTCATCTCGGCCCGGCCAATACTTTGAACTCCACTAGTATATACTTTATTCTCACGTTAAAATGAGATCAAGATTTGATCGTTTTTGTGGCGCTAAAGAAAAGCAAAGGAAACTCCAGAACGTCAATTTTTTGTGATTTTTATAGTCCGTGCGGCAACCATTTTCCCGCCATTTTTGTTATGGTTGTCTGGTTTGTTTTACTGGGTTATTTAATACTGAAGTCAATAAAAAAATATGGTCAGTAGTTATATACAGTAAAAATGTATCTTCATTTTAAACAGGTAAACTCGCCGTATTTAGTTGCCTACGTAATTTGTATATTTTGAGAGCCAGTGTAATAATGTTGTTCACAATCATTTTAAAAAAGGTAAACATTTCATATTTAGTTGCAATATGCAATTGAAGGTTGACATCTATCTATCTATCGCTCTAATTTCTAATTATATATATATATATATATATATATATATTATATATATATATATATATATCAGTCTGTCCGTCTGTATTTATGCATGTACATGCCTTATATTTCCCTGTTCATTCACTTCTATCAATTTATCTATCTCCGTTTATATCTATCTATCTATCTATCTATCTCACTATCTATCTCAATCTTTCTGTCTGTCTGTCACTGTTATGTATGTATGTTTGTATATGTTGCCTTATCTTTACCAATTTATTCACATCTATCTATCTATCTATCTATCTCAGACTGTTCATATATATCTGCCCATCACTGTATCATCAGTCTGTTCATATATACCTGTCTAATTATCTATCTAATTCTGTTCATATATATATATGTCTGCATGTATGTATGTATGGTTAGATGTATGTATGTATGTATGGATTGATGAATTATCTATCTATCTATCTATCTATCTCAGTATGTTCATATCTATTTATCTATCTATCTAGCTCTCTATCTTTCTATATATCTATCTATTCATCTATCTGATTCTGTTAATATAGATGTATGTATGTATGTATTTATGGATGAATGCATCTATCTATCTATCTATCTATCTCAGTATGAATGTATATATGTATCTATCCATCTATTTCGATAGCTATCTAGCTCCATCAGTCAGTTCTCTTCCAATTTACCTTTATCTTACAGCATTCATCCTTTGCCATTCATCCTGTTTTAACACTCTTCCGCCCGTCTTTCATTAATTCTTTTTTTTTATATCGCAACGATAAAGTTACACATTCAATTTTATAACACATGGTTTTACCACTTCGTTTCTCAATCATATCCAATGTTCCCTTGGGTAAATCCGTCTCGAATTCGTAACGGCAGTAAATCATTTTCAATTTATTTCAATAAATCACCGACAATACATTTTATAAAAGCTTTTTATATTTAATTTCATACAATGCATTTGCCTTTATAAAATGCTGACTGGAATTTCACACTGTAAATCCTTGGTTGTATGTCAGCCCAAGGCAAAAATAATGGGATCACAAAGCTTGGAGGATTCTTCAAGGCCGTAGCCGTATCAGTGCTAATGTATGGTTACACCACTTAGACTCTATCGTTCCTATTGCCCTTATGGCAAGTCCCAACCCCTTTTTATCATATACGTGCTAGAAGGTGGTGGATGTAGGTCTTAGTGTTCTGTGTATGAAGTTAAACTGCATCAAATGGTGAAGTTTCCAGTTCTGGAGCTCTGGGGAATGTGGAGTACCTCCTCATTGCCATTTCTTCCAGGTTCCCTCTAATCAGGAGTGGTAGTACCTGTTAGGCCCACATTCATGGGTTGAATAGAAAAATAAGTTTTAAAAAACTGAGTTTAAAAAACTGAGTTTAAAAATTGAATACGCATCCATGATGAATAAAACAAAACGTTTTTGGCATGAAATAACCCAACAGCGGTTGACATGTCGTACAATCCAACCAATCAACTCACCAACCAACCAACCGAACTATGTGCAAATGAGAAGACAATTGTTTTTAACCTTTGTAAAACATGTAAAACAACCAGTCAAGGAAAAGGACTGATTTATTTGTTTAATGGCATACCAATCTTTGTTGGTTATTTAATGCCAAAGCTATTCTTGTAGAAGAACAGTAGTGGTACTATTCAACGAACAACTTGGGGATGAAAGAGTTCACCCATTTCTCAACTGTATTAATCCGAGAACGAATATATTGGCGGGATTGGGGTCATGAAGTATGATTTACACTTCTTTAGCACCATATTTTTTCTTGATCACATTTTAACTTTATAAAGTAATTACTAGTGGAGTTTAATACATTGGTTGGGCCGAGCCGAAGCATTGAAAGACTTCCCAAAATAAAATAGCGTCGATCATACCATACAAATTCTTGAATCCCGACAAAACAAGACTGCAGAGGTATTACTTGGAGATATACCAGTAAAATATGGTCAATCAAAAAGTGCCAATTCCTTATAATGAAGTCGCAGTCCAACACGTTAGCGTCTAAGTCACGGGAACTCTTTTTATGGATATTTTTATGGGATTTTAATGGATATCCGTGCTAATTGCGCGACATGCTGCTGCTGTTGCTGCTGCTGCTGCTGATATATATATCATCAGCATCATGTCGCGCTATTAGCACGGATATCCATTAAAATCTCTCGCCAACCGTCTCTATCATTCATTGTACCCGAGAGGTCCTGTACGCTGCATCCAGTATCCTCGCAGAGTTGGTCAATGTAGGTCCTTGCTGGGCGGCCCACATTAGCATGTCCATGTGCTGGCTTATGAGTTCGTCCTTGCTCCTCCAGCAATGTCCAGCATGTCTTGTACGTCTCACCTGGATGGTATGTGAGATAGGGGGCAGGTGGCCGTACAGCTGCTTCCCTGTGGGGTGCTGTTTCCATGACTTGTTCAAGACAATACACAGCATTCTTATGCAGCTCCTATCTATCTCATTCTCAAGGTGCCTCGTTAGAGTCCAAGTGGTGCAGCCATACAGCAGCACTGATATATATATATATATATATATATATATATATACATATAAAGTGTGTCATAAACGTATTGAGATTGAAGCTGGATTTACCAAGATAGAAATGAACAATGAAGGGAACGTTAATTTTTTTTAGGATACAAGGTATGTCATAAAAGTGCCGAGTTTGAAACTGTATTTACCAAGATAGAAATAAACATAATTTTTTTAGAATACAAGGTGTGTTGAAAAGGATAAGGAGCCGGGAGAATAGATCGGCTGAAACATTTGGAAAAATTGCAAAGCAGAAAGAAGCTGTGTAATTTGAACAATTCTTGAAATGATAATGACCCATCTTAACTTTGTGCCTACCAAATTTCCTCCACAGTTGTAGCAAATTTTCTTGTTGTTTTATACCTGTAGGATGGGATATTTCAAAGTACACTATCTATTCACTTCGGAACTCCTATACAAATAAAGCCATATTATAGTAATCTGATTCCTTCTGCTCAATTATAATAAAATAACCGTCAGTTGTTTTTGTACTTTGATTGTGTGCGATATGCGTAGAAAGAGGAAAACCACAGTGAGCGGCTTAACGCAGGCTTAACGTAGGCAAAGAGTTAAAATTGTAGGTGAATAGAAATGAGAAATAAGGATTAAAATAAGAAGCGACAAGTGTTGAATACGATCAGATATAAGAGAGGTTAAGCCTTGGAAATAGACAACTTAAGACTTTTAAAAATGGACGGTTTTGTCGCACTATAAATAATAATTCGATAAGATAAGTTGTTGTTTGAAAGAGAAAGAGAAAATACAAATAAAAGAAAAAATTCCTTAGTTGAACACGAGATTTTTTATTTCATGTTTGGGATGAAAATATTAAACGTTGTTTTATAATTAGTTTCCAAAGAAAGTCCTGTCATTTTTTTAAACATATATGTGGTTGGAGGTACGAGATCAAAGTCGTAGGAAATTGACTTGTCGACCCGAGTTCAAATCCTGGACGAGGCTACAGTTCACATAGCGGTAATACACTTGGGAAAGGTATTAATCCAACTACTCTCCCTCAAGCTATGCGTAAATAGTAGGACAGACTGGGCTCTTTAATTTTGGTTAGGCAACTAATCTAGGAGAAGGAAAACTCTGAATTCAAATCTGTTAAAACTCCGCTTGGGGTGGTCTCTACTAGAATAGGCTCAGTTATATCAATTTTATCATGAAAATGTAACAACACGGATAGATTATGGGGTGAAGAAATTGATGGATGTTTTGTAGATGACAGGATTTAGAAAAATCTTTATAAAAAGTTTGTAACTGTATTTGTTAAATTTCCTTCAATAAATAATCTATCCTGATGAAGGTTTAGATAAACCGAAACGTTTAAACGTCGATAAATAAATTCATCTTACTTTTGGAACACTTCGTTTTTCAAATTTCTTAATATTGTCGGATTTATTTCCATATTTACTCCCATATATATATATATATATATATATATATATATATATATATATATATATATATATGAATACATATATACACTAATATATATATATATATATATATATATATATATATATATATATATATATATTCCAGACTTGTATTCCAGGTATGTCATGGGAAAGGCCAGCCATAGTTTTGTTTTGCTGAGTAAGAGAATTATGGAAAAGTCTTGACGTTTAAAGAATTGTCTGAATTTTTGAAATCGTGACATTAACAACATTCTGCGAATTGCCTGGATTGATATCCCAATCCTTATTGCTTTTATCTCTAACTTGTGGTCGATGCATTCAACACTGGCCCAACAAATCCAATAAAATATGAGTTTGTGATGATGTTTCCTGTTTGTCATGTAAATCTTTGTGTTGTGGGTAAGGTTGCCAATTTACCCACACACAAAGATAAGCAAGAGATATGTAAAGTGAATAAGACGCAAGTCAAGGGCTTCGTAGTAGTCTATTTATTAGCTCATATATATACATACTAACAAACTCTTCGTCTCGTCTGTCTAACAGCTATCAGGCAGACACAATCATTATTTTATGGAATAGAGGGGAGGTAGCCAATCATATACAACATAAATGTAACATGTTTTTCCAATTGCTTGAGGTAGTTCGCGAGTACTGAAAGAATCAATTCTGTGAGACATTGTGTCTCTCAGAATTGATTCTTTCAGTACTTCTAATCCTGACAAAAATTACGGAATGAGCATAGTAAGATGATATTCATCTTAGTCTTTTACTTAGCAGTAAATACACTAATAACAGATAAGACGCATACTTATTTAAACTTTTGGGTTCATACCTTAAACTTTATTAGTTGTTTGTTGGATGTTTTGGCATGTCAACTCTTGTTGGTTTATTTTATATCGAAGTCATTTTGTTCTATATAAGTTTGATGGGTATATTTTTTAAAACAATTTTTTAACAATTTTTTCAAACTCATTTTGTTCTAGTTACCCAGTAGATAGGATACTAACTGGTACTAGCACTCCAGGTCAGAATGGACCTGGGAGTAATGGCAATGAAGAATACTTCACACTCCCCAGAGCTCCAAGTTTGGAATTTCCCCATTATATGCAATTTAAGGTCATACTCAGGACACTAAGATCCTCAGTCATCACTTTCTAGTACATCTATAATAAAAAGGGGTTGGGGATTGCCATCATAACAATAAGGTTAGGACAGTCATATCGGTGCTAGGGTCTGACATGACCAGCCGATTTATCAAAGTGACTAAATTATTTCAATTAATAGTATAATTTCTTTCCGAGCTATGTTGATGAAAATATGAAATAACCCAATATTGAGGAAAATATGGAATTCATTGATGAAAAATAGAAAAGAAATGATAGAATTTATATTTAGTTGATCGTCATCGATTTTGAAGACAGCCATATTTTTTCGGTTTCATAGTTCATGGATAGCCAATGAATTATTTACGTACCTGTAGTAAGATATTTTGAATCATGGGTCCGTTTGATTCAGAATAGCGGTGTCCTATGGAAAGTTACCTCGATGGTTATTGATGGGTAATAAACTTTTTGCTTGAGCCCTTAGAAATTAGTTTTAGTTTTAGTTTTAGTTAGATGCGACCAGAGATTCATTGCAATTGAACTCTGAAGTCGCTCGCTCAGAGAGTCGTTCTCGATCCACTGCGAATCCTGGGCTGGGTTGTTTAATAAAGCTTTATAAGAAAAACAACCAAGTCTTGTTGAGTTGATTTAAGCAAGAAATGACAAGCCCGAGAAAGCAGCCCACTGGATCAACTGAAGAATATGGCGACCGACGAGTAGTAGAAGCAACGAGTTAACAAATAAGAACCCTTATCCCATCTCTACTACTCTCTCTGTCTCTTTGTCTCTCTCCCCATTACATATACATGATATGTTACAAGAGGTATATAACATTTCTTTCTGTCTTTTTGGATTTTTCTTTTTCTTTCCTCATTTCTTTCTTTCTTTCTTTTCTTTCCTGTTTAGTTCATTCTCTTCTCATATTATATTTTCCTATTTTTGCTTGTCTTCTCTTTATTCTCTCTCTTTCTTACTTGGACTCCCCGTGGTGATCGGACTAATGTGTTTTTATCAGTGGCATCGTAGTAGGTGAGTTTGAACATCAGTTGTGCCATTACGTTCATTTTCGGACCGAATACCCTTGGGAAATTCATGAAACTCCTTATACCCCAACTATGGGTTAAATAGTACCATTACTGTTGTTTTACAGGGATATTTTTGCATTAAAAAAGAAAAACAACAGAAATAAGAAATAAACAATTTTTACTTTCTCTTTTTCAGTTTTTCTTTCTTTCTTTCTTTTTCAGTCTTTTCTTTCTTTCTTTTTCTCTTTTTCTTTCTCTCTCTCTCTCTCTCTTTCTTTCTCTCTTTCTTTCTTTCTTTCTTTTCTTTTTCAGTCTTTCTTTCTTTCTTTTTCTTTCTTTTTCTTTTTTTTCTTTCTTTCTTTTTCAGTCTTTCTTTCATTCTTTTTCTTTCTTTTTCTTTCTTTCTTTCTTTCTTTCTTTTTTTCTTTCTTTCTTTCTTTCTTCTACTTGGGTTTATTTGATTTTCGTTTATTCTTTCCTCTTTTCTTTCTCTGTTTCTTTCTATTTTGTCGATATCTTTTTTCGTCTTTATTCTTTGTTTCTTTGTCTTTTTGCTTCTTCGTTTCCTATTTTCCTTAAATTCCCTTTTTTCCCTTCTTTTTTCTTATCACTTTTTCTTTAAATATTTCTTTCTTTCTTTCTTTCTTTCTTTCTTTCTTTCTTTCTTTCTTGTTTACTCTTTCCTTTCCCTTCTCTTTTTGTTTTCTTTCTCTGTTCATATAATTTTTTCTTTATATCTTTTCCGTCTTTCTTTCTTTCTTTCTCGTTTACTCTTTCTTTTTTATTTACTCTCTTTTTGCTTTCTTTTTATGTTTATATCACTTTTCTCTCTATATTTTCCATCTTTCTTTCTTTCTTTCTTTCTTTCTTTCTTTCTTCAAAATAATTTCCTTAATCAACAATTATCTTCGATCCTTTCCCTTTGTGTTTTGTCTTTTTTAATCCGTAATTTTTTTGTCATTTTGTCACATTGTCCTTTTTTGACATTAATTTTCTTAATGGACTCGAAATGTGTCTTAATTTTTTTTCATTAGAATTTCTCTTAATTAGAAACTTTTAGTTATTTATTTTGTCTCGGTCTTTAAAGATTAAAAAAGGAAATCACTTTTTATTAGACTAAAATCAAAACAACCAAAAGTTTTCAAAACAATTAGATAAAATAAATAGACGATATAAGGCATGAACACCAAGATATTAGATGTTATATATATATATATATATATATATATATTGTAGTATGTGCTGAACTCAAGGAGACATTGTCCATTCTCATTACTTCTACCAATGCCATGATGACCCAAGCAAGATGGCCAGGAGTCGTGGTCAGCACCAACTCTTGCATTAAAGTCATTAAGAAGGTAAAGTTGATCTTGTTTGGGGATGTTTTTTACAATCAACTCCTCATCATAAAATTTGCCCTTTGTTTCTTGAGGGGCGCTAAGTGTTAAAGCGTATACACTAACCAGGTGGACAGGTCCTATCGAATATATATATATATGAATAGATTGTGGTACGAGCAAAATTTGAAAATGGTTTTAAAAAGCGTGTGCATTGTGAGATGTTATAATAAATACAATTTCACAAATTTTGTTTTTTCTTCTGAAAAAGATATCTTTTTTCGGTCACGTCTCATCAGAGAAGCATACCGTGACACTAATATATATATATATATATATATATATGTGAAGAGAGGAAATAAATCCGACGGTATGTAATATATCAAGAAAATTGAAAAAACACAGGTTTAAATGGGTTAAGTGGTGAGTTTATTGGCCGACGCTGCAGTGTTTCGATCTATTAAATAGATCATCTTCAGGGCATAAGATAAGAAATTATATATCACAGAAAGATGAGAAAAAGTGAGTGGTAATCCTTCTTATTCAGTCTGTTTAAAAAATTTTCTGAAGTTTGAAAAAAGGAGACGGTTTTGAAATATGACATCAAATATTCTATTTTAAGGTGTGAGTATGTAACGCTGTTAGTGTGTGTATTGAAGGAAAACATTGTGCATTTTTTAGGTATGTGGTTGTGTGTGTGTGTGTGTATAAATTTTTTTTTCTGTAGCGATAAACATATATATATATATATATATATATATATATATATTCAGTATCATGGATATCCATAACAATTTCTCGCCAGCGGTCCCTATCATTCATTGTATCTAGTAGGTCCTCTGCGCAGCATTCAGTATCCGCACAGAGCTAGTTAATGTAGGTCTTTGCTGGATGGCCTGCAATGGCGTTCCAATGTGCTGACTTCCACAGGAGAACGTTGCTTATGAGTTCGTCTTCGCTTCTCCAGCAGTATCCGGCATTTCCTCTTCGTCTCCGTACAACTGCTTCCTTGTTGGGTGTTGTTTCCACAATTTGTTTAAGATCACACGTAGCATTCTTGTGCAGCTACCCTCGAGCTTATTCTCTAGGCGCTTTGTTAGTATCCAAGTGGTGCTGCCACACAGTAGCACTGATACAGCTACGGTTTGGAAGAATTGTCGCTTACCTTGTCAGATTTCCATATGACTAATGATCTCTTTTATGGCGGACTATGCGTGCCTTAAGATCACTTTCTCTTGATGAGATATTACTACCTAGGTATGTGAATTGTTCTACCTGTTTTAGGGTCTTACCGTCGAGGACAGCAATGTCTCCTTCCTTTTTGAAATACATGAACTCGGTTTTATTGGAGTTCACATAGAGGTTATGAAGCAGGGATTCGGCCTGGGTTGGTGTATCTGCAAGAAGTGCCAGATCATCTGCGTAGTCCGCGTCCATAATAGTATATATATATATATATATATATATATATATATATGGGTTTTGGGCAGATTTTCAAAAATCGTATTGCAGTGTTTACCGGAATACCATAAACATTAACCGCTCGACTACGTTTATTGATTTAATGGTTACCACAAAAAAACATTAAATTAGTTGAAGGGTGGCTAATCTGATTGGCGTGAAAAATGCTGAGTAGTCAGTGTTATTGAAGACAACCCGGACGGTATTTTTTGTTCTCTTAATCAAGGCAGGGCGTGAAGCGTGAACGGAAATGTGAAGTCTAGACAGTTTGTGATAAATATTGGTTATCTACTCTAGAAGAAAGGATTGGAAAAATAATTCAAGAAAATAACGTTACGTCTTCTTTTTTAACAGATAACGTTCATTGAATTATCCTAACAGGAAGTAGTAAGATACAATACTGCATTGTGGGACCTGCTCTTTTCAAGTTCCAAGTCGAATTAAAACGGTTAGGTAAGTAAGAGTATTTAGCATATTTTTAGAATATATAATTTTCTTTTGTCTTGTATTTTTTATATATCTAATCACATTTCTGTCACTATGTCTGGTGGTATTTATGCCGCTCGGGGCTCGTTGGTAACGATTTCAACTCCGAAACCACGTTTGAATTCAAGGTTATCACCTAATGAGGACATATTTTATGATAAATGAAAAACATCTAAACCGAGCCCGAGATTACAGTAGCCTTAAAATTATGTTTATATATACCACAATAAAGATGAGAGTCCGAAATATCAAAAATATTCTTCGCATTTTATTTAAACTAATATAATTCATCAATATTGCACCGCCGTGTCGGATGGGGCTGTAGAATAGGCCGACTTTACCTCTGCAAATGAGAAAATCAATGGAGCTACCTGTTAGCCATGGGTGACGACTCGTGATGCTTAAGTAAGGAATCCTGGTGGCCGAGCACTCCATTACTTGCAACAATCCACTTTGGCTCACGTCAAGCCCTAGCATCTATATGACTGTCTCGACCCTATCGCCCTTATTGCAGACACCCTACTCTTTTTATCATAAATATACTAGAAGATGGTGGCTGAAGGTCTTAATCTCATGGGTATTCTCTCAGGTCCAGTTTTAGTAACTGTTAGGGTCCCATCTATGCGTTAAGTAGAAAAATAAATGAGTTGAAAAAAGAAGAATATTCAATACCCATCAAGAATGAATAAAACAAAATTTCTTTGGCATAAAATAATCCAATAAGGGTTGAAATGTCGCAGAATATAGCCAACCAACCCATGTTAGATACGAACGTATAATAGGTGAGGTTTAGAATACCCAGCAAAGAGGTAAGACCTTTCCCAACAAAAGAGATGTCGTTGATATAACTCTAAACTGCATTTGCTGGTGAGGCTTTAGTTCTAGTATTTCCTTATGCGAAATGACCATGCCAATATTTTATGCCGAAATAGCTTGATGTAAACAATCGTTTGTATTTGATATATAGGCATTCATTAAGGTTTGTATATCTTAGAATAATGTTAAGTTTCCTTGCGACCTGGTAAGAATCGAACACATTCCTTCAGTTTTCTTCTTTTTATCATTTATTTGTTTTGTTTTTTCTATTTCTCCGCGTCCTTCCGACTACAACTTTGTTTTATCTCATTATCTTACTGAATCATTTTCTTACCCTTACGAGACACATATTCATATGATGAGGGTCATTCCATGTAGGGTTCAACTGTAATGTTACAGGTTAACTAGAGCGAGAGCTTGATGTGCCTAGTTCCAATAAGAGATCGCACAGAGCAACATAGTAAATAAATGAAGGAAAAAAATTAAATTCGCCCAATGTAATTGTTGGAATTTTTTATATAAGGCGTGTGCCAGACGGCTATTTTTACTTATAGACTCGCCAATTGACATGTGACCAGCCTGTTGTCCAATCACTGGCAGTGCTCTGCTGCTGTTGTTGTTATTTATACTGGCTGATTCTAATCTTAGCTCACTACTACTTGGATCTTCTTGGAAGACGGACCTAAAGGATTCTATATTACGGGACTTATTCACTTGCCAAAGGATTCTATATCACGGGACTTATTCACTTACCAAAGGATTCTATATCACAGGACTTATTCACTTACCAAAGGATTCTATATCACACGACTTATTCACTTACCAAAGAATTCTATATCACAGGACTTATTCACTTACCAAAGGATTCTATATCACAGGACTTATTCACTTTCCAAAGGATTCTATATCACACGACTTATTCACTTACCAACGGATTCTATATCACGGGACTTATTCACTTACCAAAGGATTCTATATCACGGACTTATTCACTTACCAAAGGATTCTATAACTCGGGACTTACTTATTTACTTTGAGTTCTTTTTCCAACTGGCCAAGGATGGCGGCCAGATACTTAATTTATTTCAACTGCAAATATTGAATCATCAGACATTAGCAAAACATGATTATTACTAGATATTTTCCGGGGTTTAAGTATCTAAATTAGGGGATAGGGTGTGGGGCTAGGTCTTATGATGAGGAATAGAGTATAGGGTAGTTGAGAAAATGATTAATTATATCTTGGGTTTAGGGAGGTCTCCATTTCTGAGACTTTTCAGTTAGTCGTTACAATTAGAGGTTGGAATCTAACATAGGTTAGAAAACTTATTTGGTAGAGAGAAAATTGAAAACATGTTGATTCAGCTTAAGAAATTGAACTTCTGTCACATCCTACTCATGCAGAGGGTTTGGTATATATATATATATATATATATATATATATATATATGTCCTTCCTTTATCCAATTAACTTTTAAACATAAAAACGCAGAAAGTAAATGCATTTATCTCAACAAAATCTTTAAGGATTTCTCTAAAATATTTTCAAACAAAAATATCCCCGGCCCCTATGTACACATTTGACATCACACATTTAGCCAACACTCTAAATATCAAATTCTCTTCAAAGTCAATCTACTGACCCCATAAAAATGATATCATTCTCCATATACTAAGCCCACCCCGACTTCTTTCTCATTCCTTCATACTACACACCGAAACCCCTCTCTTTCTCTCCCCCTTTACCCATTTACCTTTTCACTATAAAAGCAGATTATACAAGCACTTAAGTCAATAAATTTTGAAAAGGCTTCCGCCACATAATGAGGCGAAATATCAATTGAATTTAGTTGTTGTGTGGTTATATCCACATTCTTCCTCTATTCTCAACCACATTTTGTCGGATTTATTCAATCCTTCACACGTCATATATATATACATATATATATATATATATATATATATATATATTATATATAGTATGTGTATGTGTGTGTGTGTGTGTGTGTGTGTGTGTGTGTGTGTGTGTGTGTGTGTGTTGAAAATGGAAGCGAATCCAACGGTATGTTGAAAGGAAAAACAAAGAAAGGAAAGAAAATGCTGAATGGATAAAATAGATTTTATTTTACTGACACGTGTTTCGGCCAGGAGATTGTCCATGCACACATGCACTCTCTCTATTATTATTCCAAATACAAAATGAAATAATAATAATAGAAAACTACAAAATCTTTTAGTATTAGTATAACGGCCTTCGTCGGAGTAAATCATTTTGTGTTTTAAATCAAAGCAGTTAAAATACGGAAAATTTCTGAAAAAAGAATTTTTTAAAAAATTGTTTGAAGCAAACGTTCCATAGCAATAGAGTAGTGATGTTGACGTCATCGTCGTTTGCGACGGATATTGAAAAGAAAGAAGACGGTTAGAGAAATATATTAGGATAAAGTCAAGTGGAATTCCAAATTTTAATGCTTGGTGGAAATTTGAATTTAAAAAATTATATATATATATATATATATATATATATATATATATATATATATATATATATATAAGGTGTGTCAGAAAAGTATCAAGATAGAAATGAAAAATGAATTTGAACGTAATTTTTTTCTGTCATAAAATTGCCGAGTCGTCAGCTGTATTTACCAATATAGAAATAAACAATGAATGGAACATTAATTTTTTCAGAATACAAGGTGTGTTAAGAAGTAAAAAAATCTCGATACTTTTTTGACAAACCTTATATATATATATATATATATATATATATATATATATATATATATATATATATATATATATATATATATATGCACCACACAACACAGACACATATATATATATATATATATATATATATATATATATATATATATATATGAGGTTAAATAAACAAACAATGTGTTTATTTTTATATGGCTTTAAGCCGACAATTTTTTCGAGTCACACACGGAGCAGTCTCCCATGTCTATAACCTTGCTGATGAGACCTAATAGGACGAAATGTACATTCAGGGATTGATATTTTCTCGATTTGTTTAGCCTTAGATTTGAACATATATACCCGACTAAATTCATTAATTATTAACTAATTAATTTTCAAAATTAGGTATGACTTCAATTAATTACATATCTTCCAAATATATATATATATATATGTGTGTGTGTATGTGTGTGTAAATATATATATATATATATATATATATATATATATATATATTATATGTGTGTGTGTAGTACACAGTTTATATATATATATATATATATATATATATATATATATATATATATATATATATAACTGTGTACTACACATACACGCCTGAATGAAAAATATATATCTTGAGGATAAACAAAATTTGTTCTGCGCGTTTAATTTCGTATTGAATATTCTTCGAATCAACACATCGAGAGAAAATGTTGACACCCCCCCCCTAAAATCAGAAAGAAAAAAAATAAAGAAAAATAAAGAAATAAAGAAAAAAGAAGAAAAAAAAAAAAAATATAGAAAGCAAAGGATTCCATCCAAATTTCAAGAATGCTTCATACAATTTGCTTTCACGAAACAAGGGTAAATAACTTTGTCATCGTCGACAGATTAGAGAATATGGCCTTTAGCTTTTACACCTCCATTAAAATCTAAACAAACAAACAAACAAACAAATGTTCTCTTTTGAAAACATTTCAGTTGATAAATATCCCCAAATTCTTGAATAATCTTCGAAAAATTAATAGGTTAAAGAAATCTCTTTTTGAAA
This sequence comes from Doryteuthis pealeii, assembly GCA_023376005.1. NCBI lineage: Eukaryota > Metazoa > Mollusca > Cephalopoda > Myopsida > Loliginidae > Doryteuthis > Doryteuthis pealeii. The sequence continues at coordinate 16,977,813 of CM042142.1, forward strand.
CGGGGTTCTCTTTTGGCTTCACACACAAACACCGGAAAAGGCATATTTCATATTTAAGACTCGATTTGAATTTTTAAACTCACACAGAAATGAGTTTTTTTTTCTTGAGTTTTTTTTTTTTAATATTTAAAGGAAAACAAACCCACGGATAATTTACACAATATCACATGATATTCATTCCCTTATATTAAATTAATCATCCTCATCATCACATTTTGTTGACGGCACATATTCTCATGACTCTCTCTCTCGAAAACCGTCCCTATCAATCATCACTTCTCTTTCCACATTCTCGGGACCAATAGTTGTATGAATTGTTTCAATTATCATATTTCTTTCCTTATATTAAACTAGAAGTGACTACCCAGCGTCGAATGGGTAGAGGGGGAGGCAAGAGAAACTGGTGATTCTTCTAAGATTCCTATCTACGGATCATGATTATCATTATACCAAAGCTGACCGAATAAATGACTGTTTGCTAAGGTCATTTTTCCTATTTATTTCAATGACACAAAATACAACTTTGAATATTCTTCAGTTTTGGAATTAAGTTAAGTTTTAAAAAATCCCATTTATTTTATTCTAATTAGTCGTAATTTGCAATTAAATCAAAAGCTCACCCGTCTTTTACTCACATCCTACCTGTCACCTTCCCCCTCTCTATATATATCTTGAATAACTACTCCTAATATATGTTAGTTTTCTCTGTGAGCGTAAGAGAGATTGGAGAGCCTGAGTGATAGACTGATCTTCCCACTTTATTCATATGTTAATTGTCAGCAGTTAACGACTGGCTTATAAATAAGCTTTTGAATTAATTGTAAATTTTAGCAAAATTATTTTAATGTTGTTTTTTTTTAATTCTCTGGTTGTATTTATTTTTTCAATTTAATTCATTTGTAATCGCGTGCTTCCGGAAGGTGAAGTCGGGGTCATCATTAATCACTCATAACCCTAACGGTTATGGAAATTTCCCTCTTAGCTCCCTCCAATTTTCTTATCTAACGAACTCTTGATTCAAACTATCTTACTACAGGTACGTACATAATTCATTGACTATCCATGAATTTTGTAACAATTATTTTCCTTAGTTACTGGAAAAATGATTGAAAAATAAAACTGACTTCGGCATTAAGCAAACTGGCAAGGTAAACATACTGTAAAACCAACCAACCAACCAACTAGCCACGACAAGAGGTTTTATTCTTTTCTTTCAGACTTTGAAATAATTGCTATTTGTAAGGAAAAATTTCCAACCGGAAATCAGAGGAAGTATTGATACCATCAAGACAAAAGCATCGTTGAAATCGGATAGAATACTCAGAAGAGTCCTAGAGTCCTGAGGAGACTAGGGCTGGGTTGTTTTAAATAAAAGACTTAAGAAAAACAACAAGTTTTGGTTTATTGATTAAGTAACATAATGCATTTGGGATGTCTCGGACTCCAGTGAAAGAACACCAGCTATCACTGGTGTGAAAAATTCACTAGGAGTGAAATAACAATGATAATTTTATTATTTTATTTAGTTGTGTGCTTCTAGTCACCAAATCTGGAGGTGTGACAAGGTCACAAAGAACGAACAACAATATTTTGTTGACACTCCAAGCAGAGCAGATCAGTTTTTGAGATTTAGGTACGCCTCGTTTGCCTAGGGTGCCCACAACGATATTAGGTAATGAGAACAGGCTATTTTGAAGACATTCGATCTTAGAATTTACTGGGGTCAAATGTAATCGGAGAAATCAGTAGCTGATTAACTATAATTTGTATCTAACCAAGAGGCTTTCTTTGACGCAAGAGTCAGAACGTCTCGTTTTCCTCTGCTTTTGTTAGTATCTTACAGACAAGAGTCCCTGTAGCATTACATTTTATGCTAAATTGGACGTTTTGCACTCGTGACAAAAATAAAAGTTTAAAAAAAGAGAGAAGTTTTGTTGGTCTCTTACTCGACCGCGCCCACACCTAACAATCGCGTGGATTGCAATCTGGTGAGTTAGGTGGGCAGATGCTTGGGGTGATGTGTTCACATAAATTATCTGACAACCAAGAGTGTGTTCTTCTGTTGGTATGGCATGGCGTAAAGTCCTCTTGTCAGATGTAGTCATCCAGTAGCCAACCTCTATTGAGGTCAGTAAGTCTACTGTTGGTTTGAATAACATCAGCTAAGTACAACTCAAGCAGTGTCCAAGACAGTTGGTATATATAGAAATCAAGAATGACCCACTCATGAATTTGGGTGACTTGGGCCATTCCACTCCTTGAGCTCTGATTGGCTGCTTGACTGCTTGATTTGAATGACACTGTTGAGCACTATATATATCCCGTCATTCCGCAGTAGACCCTGTGACATTCGGGCCCGTATTTAAGTTACAACCGTTTGCTGCCCCGCCCTCCCAGTTCGACGGTAATTGGAACTTTAATTATTCTTCATCTCCCCCCACCATTGCGCGGGCGTAGTGGCCTTTGAGGGGGAATTAGTTCCTTTTGACCCGGCCGATTACAGGGGAGTAATCTTGATAATGCACGGGGTATTTTTGATGGCATTGGCTTAGGTGTTTGAGTGACACTGGGTGAGGCTTGGTCCCTAGTTGAAGTTACCATTCTTTTGGTTTGTGGAACATCCTCAAATATTGGTTTAGGGAGCTCAGGCAAACCGCTAGGAATAGGGACAGGGGCCACTGGTGTTTGCAGCTTCCTGAAGAATCGGCGATTCCGCAATGTGATTCTACCTGATTCATCAATCCTGATTCGGTATTGGTGATTGGGGAGTGTTTCGACAACTCTTAATCCAGGGCAGCACTACCTCTTCCAATTGATGTAGGCCTTTATTTTGAATCTGTGGCCTTGTGGGTGATGAATGGAGACGTAACGTCACAATCGCTAGTAACTAACCCCAAACACCATGATGTGGGGACAGAGTAGATACATGACTGTTCTGTGTTTTCAATAATCTAAGCCTGGTAGAAATATGAATAATTTTGATTTTTCGGGCTGTTATCCTCATCTTTATTGTACTATGTAAAACACAACATTTCGGTCGCTGCATCCTCCGGACTTCCTCAGATATTTCCTGTGTATCCGAGTATAGTAATAACCCAACCTGGGAAATCATTTTTAATAGTTTGACTATTGACAGATGTCAAAGAACGTTTGAAGATCTCATTCAAATAATGACGTCATTGTTTTTGCACGCCTAACATTCAGTCACGAGAAGAATCACGATCATTTAGAAAAATAAAGGTTTATAGGCGTCACCTGTACTTCTCCTGTTAGAAATGTTTCTCATCTGAGAAAAACTAAAGCAAATTCAGTTGGAGGGAATGTTTGAGTTTTTTGAAAGCTTTGCATCGCCGTCTTCCCTTTTGTCCTTCATGACCTTTACCGTTTTCTCATTTTGTATGGGAAATGGCGAATTTTACTTCCGGTGAAGCTATAAATAAAAAAAAGTATTTATCAACAAATCCTTTTGACACATCCCAGTCTTTTACGAAAATGTTCTAAACGCCCCCAAAGAGGCAGGAAAGCACCCTGGCGTTGTCCCGAAATACGTTTAGTAGAAACCATATGAGTTGGAGGAAATGGACTAGTCGATCCGAGTTCAAATTCTGGATGAAGCTACAATTCACATAGAGCTAATACCCTTTGAAAAGGTATGAATCCAACTCCAGCTGTGGGTAAATAGTAGGGTAGACTGAGCTCTTTGACCTTGGTTAGGCAACCAGTCTAAGAGAAAGAAAATTCTGAATTCAAACCTGTTAAATCCGCTTGGGGTGGTCACTGCTAGAATAGGCTCAGTCCTAATTAGTGATCTATTTCACTAATTTTAGTATGATTCTGAATAAATTACCTTTTATTAATAACTAGAAGTTGCTATCCGGCGTTGACTTGGTAGAAGGAGTTATAATAAAAAGTTAGTCACGCAGATCAATTGTTTGGTCTTACATAATTGATTTAGGTTTTAATCACGAACTCAACTTATGACTTTCCTTCTCTTACTATTCAAAGACTAATTTTTAAATATCTTCCCAGATATAAATAAAATCTTCATTATTTTGGCACAAAAAGCCAGTTCTGGTGATAGGGATTGTGTATATATATATATATATATATTGTTGTTAATTGTTTTATTTGCGTAGTTTCATCCGGACATACACACACATACATACACAAAAATACCCTTTTTATATATATATTATCAATCAAAGCCTGAAGAAGATACCAGAAGATCTGAAACACGTGTTGCATATGTAAGATAAAAAGAATACAAATTTTTTTTCTGAAACACTCAATTTTGCGGACCTTCTTTTTATAATATATATATATATATATATATATTATATATATATATATATATATATATATAAAGTGTTTTAATAATGGTTTCTTGAAGTTATAATTGTTTACAAATGATTATAATCATTAGTTATTTGAAACCAAGTAATTGCTTGCAAAACTGCCCCACCCCAAAAGTATGACTTCGGCATTAAGTAAATGTCAAGTAATCCAGTTGAACGTCATATGGTGGAATAACCACTTCCGCCTTTTAATTACCACAACTGAAAAATGGCCGAAATGGTGCTTCCGTTTCTTATCAAAACAATGGCTGAAACGGTGCTTCCGTTTCTTATTAACCAATATACCACATTAACACAACAAGAGTTGGCATTCCGTAAAACCCAATAAACAATCACAATAATTACAGGGACGATAGATTGTTTATTTTTTTAAAGGGTCTAATTTTTGTTATGTCTTTTCAAAGTTATCACCAAGTCGGCAGGGCTTAAAATATGCTGACTGTATACCCTGCTGAGAGACAAGACTCACCACTAAAAAAAAAGAGTAATTCTGTGTATGACTCTAAACTGTATTTGATTGTGAGACTCCAGTTATAGAGATATGGGGAGTGTGAAGCATCCCTTCATTGTCATTACTCATAGGTCGACTCTGACCAGGAGGGGTAGCACCTTTTAGGGTCCTATCTATGGATAAACTAGATCAGTTTAAAACTTATTCATACTCGATAATACCGTGTGAAAAATGTAAACCTCTTGAGAAACATCTACAAAAAAATGTACAAACACACACACACACACACACATATATATATATATGTCTCTCCGTTTCAAAATCCGTCGCATGCGACATGACGTCATTATAATTGTCTTTCCCGACCGCGTTTGAACACTCTCTTCACGTGATTTAAAAAAAAAGTTATTTTTTCGAACATTTCAAAAATGCTCCGCTTTCCAACGAATTTTATTTAAAAAAATAAGGATTAAACATAATGAAAAGATGAAAAGAAGGAAAAAGGAGCATGACAGATTTAAATCAAGATTATTATACTTTTTACATATTGAACTATTTAGCAATATCTCTTAAGTATACATATTAAACGTTGTAATAATTAAATTATCATATTGCGATATATTCGCAGGTCCTGCTAGTATAATATCATTTAAATTTAGGGCTTTGTGGATATAACACGGTATGATAATTTAACTATTACAACGTTTGATATGTTTAATTAAGAGCTATTGCGATTAGATTAATATGTAAAAAGTATAATAATCTTTAACTCTCTCACACTCATTGTTCCCTCTTTCCTTCTTTTCGACATCGATTGAAACAGATTAGCGTTATTGTTTTCACGTTCTCACCCCTCTCTATCTATCTACTACCCTCTTTCTTTCTTTCTTTCTTTCTTTCTTATTGATTTCTTCTGTGTAGCATGTCCATTCTTTCTTTATAATAAAAACGGGATGGTCCATTTGTTAACTGAGGTGTCAGTACTCATAAGAAATAAGAATTCGGTGGATAAGCAACAACCGATAACAAGGATTACATTTTTGTATTTCATCTTGGATGATTTAGACGGTATCATTAACAATTGCACGATTATAACGGTAGTACTTTCAAGGAACACGAATATTACTATATAGATGATGATATAATTAGTTGGCAACCTTCTGTCTATTTTAGACGATGGCGTAGTTTTTTGTTTATTTGTTTTTTGTTTATTTGTTTTTTTGTTTTGTTGTTTTTTTTGTTTTGTTGTTTTTTTGTTTTGTTGTTTTTTTTCTGTTTTTTTTTCCTGTTTTGTTGTGTTTTTGTTTTGTTTTTTTTCACTCACTTACAGCCACGTGAGTGGCTGAACAGACCGATCCTCGAATGGCAGTCTCTGGTGCAATGGCTGCAAACAGAAGGTGATGCTTTCTGTGGGTGTTGGGGGTGCTGCTGTTTCTCCTTTCTTTTAGCTCTTTTTTCTGTGGCAGCTCTCTTCCACTCTACTTCACTTCTTTTTGTTCCCTGCCTGACGAGGAGGCGCCAGATTGCACGGTCTTCTGCACAAGCCTCACACGTGTCTATGTCGATGCGGCATGTCTTCAGGTCTATCTTGCAGACATCTTTGAAGCGTAGGCGTGGTCTCCCTGCCGGCCGGGTGCCCTCCACTAGTTCACCGTACAGTAGCTCTTTGGGGATGCAGCCTTTGTTCATCCTCCTGACATGGCCAAGCCAGCGCAGGCGTCTCTCGCAGGTGATGGCGGGCATGCTGTTTATGTTTGCTATATAATATAATAGTATAATATAATTCAGTATGAATATAATAGTATAATATAATGTAATATGAATAAACTGAATAAAAGAGATAAGACAGACAGGAATGATTCTTTTTAATATTAGTTGTTATCTTGAATTATTCCCGTAAATCTAAATATACAAACCTCTCCACTAAAGCACCTGCTGCCAAAGAAACATTATTAGTACAAACGACGCGTCATGTTTTATAGACTGTGATAAATTTGAGATTTGCTGACATGCAAAAAAAAAGTTATGTTAACTTTGCAATGTGTATTAACGCCCAGAGGCAGCGGGAAGTTCAAATAAGAAATTCTTCTTAAGAATTCATTCCTTCCAGCATTTCTATCTTCAATTTATTACCGAGTAGGCGTCGAAATAAGTCGAAACCAAAAAAAAAAATCTTATGTCACTTTTCTGATTTAGTACCATCAGGTTCGTGTAATGGTCGACATTTTGGGTTCTTTGACAGCAACTATCTATCTATCTATCTATCTATCTATCTATCTATCTATTTCAGGCTTTAGCCTATGTCACGTTGAAGGCACCGGTTCCCGTTAGATCACTGAATGTAAGCAGTGATGAGCCTGTTCAATACGTAGATGGATGACCAAAATCAATCTATCTATCGATCTATCTAAGTATATATATATATATATATATATATATATATATATATATATATATAAATCTATTCATATCTCCCTATATATCACATCAATCTAAATCTATTGATATCCATATATTTCTCTCTTTTAGTCAATCTCTAATCGTTCTGTCAATTTCTGTACCTCATGAATCTATCTATCTATCTATCTATCTATCTATCTATCTATCTAAGGCTTACGAGCATGTCGTATTGAAAGCACTGGTTCCTGCCAGATCACCGAAATTAAGCAGCAAAGAGCCTGTTCAATAATGACCAAAATCTCTCTCTGTCTCTCTGTCTCTCTCTGTCTCTGTCTCTGTCTCTGTCCTTCTTCTCTCTCTCTCTCTCTCTCTCTTTATATATATATATATATATATATATATAAATCTATTCATATTTCTTTATGTCTCTTCGTATCTATTCATATCCATCTATCTCTCGATTTCAGTCAGTCCCTAATCCACCAATTATTTATGTCTGTACAATCTCTCTATCTCCCCTCTCTCCCCTCTCTGTCTGTCTGTCTGTCTGTCTGTGTGTGTGTCTCTCTCTCTTTCTCTCTCTCTCTCTCTCTCTCTCTCTCTCTCTCTTATATATATATATTATATATATATATATATATATATATATATATCAAGCTTACTGTCATGTTACGTTGAAAGCACTGGTTCCCGCTAGATCACCTGTTAAGCAGCGATGAGGCTATTTAATACTGATGACGAAAATCTATCTATCTATCTGAATCCATTCATATCTCTTTCATATCTGTCTATTCATATCCATCTGTCTTTCTATTTCAGTCAGTCTCTAATCTATCTATCTATCTATTTATGTGTCTTATCTATCTGTTTGTCTATCTATCCATCCATCTATCTATTTATGTGTCTTATCTATCTGTCTGTCTATCTATCTATCTATTTATGTGTCATCTATCTGTCTATCTATCTATCTATCTATTTATGTGTCTTATCTATCTGTCTGTCTATCTATCTATATATTTAAATATAGCGGTCAGGTCCCATTGAAAGCAGTGATGAGTCTGTTTAATTCTTAAATGACGGACCATAATCTATTCATCTATTCAATCTGTCCATATCTATCTAAATCTATTTCTATCTCTATCTATATATAAGTATATTCATGTCTATATATCAATCTATTTCAGTCAGTATCTTATGGATACACCAGTTTTGTCGGACCAGCAAAAACATGCATTGATCAAGTCTTTGCGGATTCTGAATGTCGTGCAGAAGACCTGCTCAAAGCAATGACAGAGAGAGACGGTGGCAAGAGAGAGAGAGAGAGAGAGAGAGAGGAGAGAGGAGAGGAGAGAGAGGGGGGGGAGAGGGAGGGAAATGGAGAGAGAGAGAGAGAGAGAGAGAGAGAGAGAGAGAGAGAGGTTCAAGGGGATTTGTGCTGTCAGTGAGACCTGATGATGATCATCATCATGAGATGTATATAGATATCAATTATCTAAGAAAAGAAAGCAAGAAGTTCTTTCCCCCCAAAAAAAAAACAAAAAAAAAAACAAACATTTTTTTACAATAGCTCGCACTATAATTGAGCCATCTTTGCAGGGACGTCCGTCTCGTGTTTATGAACGCTAGAAATAATAAATATTAATTTTGAAAAACAAAATATCCCCCAGCAAATTGAAAGCGTGTTGATATTCTTGAAGAAAAAGAAGATTTCAAAGATACGATGCCAGCAGGTGTATTTTTTCGCAATAATGGTTGGGTTGGGAGTGGAGAATTGCTGACCTAGACTAAGTACGGAGAGACATTTGTTTTTCAAAAGAAAAAAATAAATAAAGAAAAAAATGATCTTGGTATAGTAAACATTAGCTAACAGAGTTACCTCCCTTTGCCTCAATTGAAAAACAATGATAATATGAATACACTATCGTCTTTAAATAAGTACAGTCCTGTTATGAAAGTAGCATAAATATGGTAGAGTAGTGCTTTTTTAAGCATTTGGAAGTTGCGAAACCGGTTGACATTTTTAGATCGATGCAATTGTCTACAATTAGAGAAATTGTTAAACTTTGAATAAAAAGTATTTATGCAGGCATGCTAAAATTAGCTCTATTTGAAAAACATCGGTTAAATCGAACTTAGCGGACTTAAATTCCACCATTGTATGTCACCCCGCCGAAAGAAAGAAAATATAAAAAATCAGGGAATTAACTGAAGTTTATTAATGAATAAAATATATAATTCACCAGTTATTTTATTTAAAACCTTTATATTTTTTCAGGTCAGTTAACTTTGAACCACATATCTTTGAGGCGTAACACATATTCTCAAAGGTACGTGATTTTTGGTATTTTCTTTCGGTGGGGTTGATATACAATGGTGGAATTTAGGTCCGTTGAGTTCGATTTAACCCAAAAATCTATCATCAATATAAACTAATACCCATTGTACAGTTAATGGGAATGGTGAGATAGCTTCTTATTTGTAAATATATCCAGTCTATGCTCGATAGAAGAGACTGTGTAGCGTAATTGCTAGAGTCTAGCAGAATTTGAGAATAAAAATAAAGTTGTGTGTGGACTGCTAGAGAAAGGGAGGAAGAAGAAATAAGAGAAAATAAAGGTTAAAACAGCGGACATAACGGATTGCCGGTAACTTGACCGAGGTATGACCCCGGAAGAGGAATTGAAAGCTAAAACCGGAAGTTCCGGGTGTTTACCGGAAGCGGAAGTGACGTGGGGACGAGGAACGAGGGAAAATCGCTCTTTTTTCGCTTTCGGCCGTAGCAGGGTTCAGTTCAGCTGCTGGTCCCTAGTGTTGGGGCAGCGATAAGGTTGGTACCATGTTAGAAGGTAGAGTAATTTAACAGTGTCCTCTCTCTCTTTCTCTCTCTGTCTTTCCTTCCCTCCAAAACAGAGCCCACGACACGAGCCTGAAAATAAATACTAAGCCCCTTGTTACTATCCAACTTACGTGTATGTTGTGCCTTCTTTATCTACTAATGACGACTGCTGCTGGGGCTTGAGTTGGCTACATATATCGTTCCAGAGTTTGCTACAAATACACTTTGGTACTTTGTTATACAACAAATACATTTTTAGTGCCGTGCATTTTGAGGCACAGTGACAAGCCCCACCACGTAACAACTGCCACGTATGTTAAGTGGGTTTCAGTAAGTAGTGAGGACTTGCAATCAATAACTGCCCTTCTTCTTCACAATCGAGATGCCAGTGTAGAAATTTACAAAATGAAAATTAATTTATTATAAAACAACGTTGACAAAAAGATGGTAAAATAGCCATTGTGGTAAAGAGCAGAAAATGAACAAAATTGATATTTTTAGAAATATATTTCCAATTTTAGTTTATTTGTACAGATGTCGTACTTGAAACCTATACAAATTTAAAAAATCTTGCATGCCACCTGCGGACTTGCAGGTAGTATCTACATACCGGCATCGTCCGGCCAGAAGAGCTATGAGAAGCTCTGTTGTAGAGCATTATGTGTGGGGAGCAGTGGTGTTTTCCGGGTCCTGTGATGAAAGATTAATACTGAAATGAATTATGAATAAAGCAAGCAAACATTAAAACAAATAAATGGAGATTAAATTGAAACAGACATTGTCAGTAAACGGTTTTACTTAAATGTTTCTAGTATCCTTTTTTTTTAAATGCTAGCTTGCAAGTCGGTGTAACGTAGCCCTCTGCACCGTGGCCTTCACAGTGCCCAAATATTCCGAGATTTTGAAAAATATTTATACTGGAACATTGTACATTCAAAAGGGATATTATTAGACACTATATATATATATATATATATATATATATATATATATATATATATGAGATCTTATCTTAAAATCCCTTCTGTAATGCCCTTACTTAAAATAGAGAGTTTGTTGACAGACCAGTGGTTAAAGGCTCTGACTAATGAAAAACCCGTCGAGTATCGATCCAGGCTTGAAGCAGCTTACAAAGAGACTTTTTGCACTGAAGAGACGTGATACGTCGGTTCAGGACTGTATTTGGATGACTATATATATGAAACTTTATCTTTAGCTGTAGAAGTGATTTTATTTTTGGTTGCAGAAGTATTTGATTATAACTTGAAAATTTGCTTCAGGTCAAACGGAAATTTTTTTCTGTGGGAAATTTAAAATCTAAAAATACGGAGTGGGTGGATGAAAAATTATTTTTGAATAGAACAACTTAGACACGGCAAAACAGATATCGTTTAAAATCTTATTATAATGGGGATCGAGTGTATTTTCTGTCTGTAACCGAAACTATATCACTACTCAAGTCATAATTCCCTTTGCTATTTACGTCACATACTCTATGATTTTATTTTATCTTTATATAAACCTCAATTATTAATACAATTCTTTTACATTATTAATACTATTGATCATATCTACATGTTAATAACATGCAATAGTATTTATATATATAACAAAATAGAGGTTCGCAGTGTGAACAAGAAGGCTAATTTGCATATTGATATTAAAAATTTGATTTTAATAAATATGGACTTAGTATTATTGATTTCTAATTGTTTGGTTTTATCTTAATGAATATGAGCAAAAATCATGGAGATAAATATTAAAGGAAATCTATTAACAAAAAGAAGTAACTGTAATTTTAATCTTTACTTCTTATTTTACCTAAAAAGTTAAATTAGGAAAATTTAGCAATGAAAAACGGGAATGATGAAAGAGTAAGCTTCAGTAGTTCTATTTTTCAATTATAGCCCCCTCTGTTTCAAATCTTTTTATATGCATTCTTATTTAGTTTCATTAGCCTTTCTAATTTGATATGATATTTTATTACATTAAAACTTGCAACCGGGGGTGCAATATCCTTGCTAATTATTAATTATCTATATATCAATACTCGTGTTACTTAAAGGTACGACCGTGCTTGCAGCACCTTCTGCTTAAAAATGAGACCGTCTAAATCATCCAAGATAAAATGCAATAATGTAAATCCTGATTATCTGGTGTTGCTTATCGGTCGAATTCTCTCTCTCTCTCTCTCTCTCTCTCTCTCTCTCTCTCTCTCTCTCTCTCTCTCTCTTGCCAGGCTTATTTCTCTGAACCAACTTTAGAATACGCTGATTCTAGCCCCAGCGAGTGTGTGTGTGTCGAGTACCTCTTTATTCCCATCACTCCCAGGTCCACCCGACCCGGTGTGGTAGTAACTGTTAGCATCCCATCTATGGATCAAATAGATCTGTTAAAAATTATTTTATTTGATAGCAATCATCATCATGTCGTGCTGTTAGCACGGATCTCCATGACAATCTCTCTCCATCCGTCCCTATCACCCATTATTCTCGGGAGGTCCTCTATGCAGCATCCTGTATCCACACTGAGCTGGTCAATGTACGTCTTTGCTGGTCGGCCCACACTGGCATGCCCATATGCTGGCTTCCAAAGGAGGACGTCACTTATGAGTTCGTCCTTGCTTTTCCAGCAGTGTTCCGCGTGTCTTGTCCGCCTTACTCGGATGGTTTGGGTGTTATGTGGCATGTGGCCGTACAGCTGTTTTCTCGTGGGGTGTTGTTTCCACGTCTTGTTCAGGATCACATGCAGCATTCTTGTGCAGCTCCCATCTAGTTTATTCTCTAGTCGATTCGTTAGGGTCCAGGTGGTGCAGCCATACAGCAGTACTAACACGACAACAGCCTGGAAATTTGATATCATATAACTGTAAATTATTTTATTAAGAATAATTACTTGAAGCCATAATAATCTATTAAGGATCTATATATTAATACTCGTGTTCCTTAAAAGTACGACCGTTATCGTCTTTCAACACTCTCTGCTCAAAAATGAAACTGTCCAAATCGTCCAAAATGAAACGCAAAAAACGTAAATCCTGATTGTCTGGTGTTGTTTATCAGCCAAATTCTTATTTCTTAGGACTCTCGTTATATCAGCTAAATAATGGACCATTCCATTCTATTATCAACAAAGAAAGGAAAGAAAAATTACCTGATACACAGAAAACTATAACAAGAAAGAAAGAAAGAGTGTTGGTGAAAGATAGATACATAGATAGATAGATAGATAGAGAGAGAGAGAGAGAGAGAGAGATGAGCGCAGAAGTGATAACATTAATCTGTTTCAATCGAATGTAATGAAAAGATGAAAAGAAGAAAAGAAAGACAAAATAAGTGTAAGAGAGAGTTAAATCAAGATTATTATACTTTTTACATATTGAACAATTATAATGGCTCTTAAATAAACATATCAAATGATGTAATAACTAAATTATCCTACTGTGGTATATATACAGGTCCTGCTAGTTTGAAGTAAATATTTTCACGTCTTCTTATCATCATACAATAATAATAATAATAATAATACCTACACCTTGTTAGAGAATTGAAAAAACTGTGAAATATGAGGGTGAAAATGATACCAATTGTAGTTGGGCAGTTGGAACGGTCCCTAAAATTCAGAAAGAGGCTAGAGGAAGGAAATCAGTGGAAAATTGAGACCATGCTAGAGTAACACCATTGTTGAAATCAGCTAGAATACTCAGGAGATCTTAAGAGACTGTTACAATTTATGGTGTCATAATTGGTTTACAGACGCCTGCAGTTGAATTCAAGGGGACAGTAAGAAAGTACGTGACTGTTTTGGTAACCTGACCCTGAGGCGTGAAATCTCGCGCGTCACGAGAACACGTGATTAGTTAGTTTAGAGAATTAAATGCAAACCGGACGTTGGAACAGAGAAGACGTGCTTACTCTGCTGAGGTTGATATCTTCATCCACATGGAAAAACATGGGCTAATTAAAAAAAAAGCTTGATCAAGAACAAATGTCTTGTGAATTATTTTGATTGCAATGATTAAAATTAGCCCAAGAGAAGTCGTAGTTAAGAAGAAGTAGATAGAAGACAGGAACATAGCAACTAGACGACAAAGAAGACAAGATTGCAAGAATCATCAGAAGCCTAACCCAAATAAGTCTCTAATCCTTCTCTCTTCTCTCTCTCTCTCTCTCTCTATATATATATATATATATATATATATATATATAAAATATTTCTCCGTATCATTTGAACTCTCTCTATTGTATAACCCGACGATGGGGATAAACAGAGACCTGAGAAGCTTGTTAATAACTTAAACTCCAGTAAAAGACATCAGTTTTACTCTGTGTGAAAAACTATAATAAATAAATAAATAAATAAATAGAAATGATAATTAAGTTTGAGACTTACGAATGCCGTTGCTTAGCTGCAATATCATTTCTATAATCATTGGAGCACTGCTTACCATACACAGGAGATTGAAAATGTGTAAATGTCTGCTAGGCATTTCATATGACATTGGCACTCTGGAAAAGTTTAGCAATTCCTGGAAATGTACAGAATTGAACATATGTGGACACTTGGTGGCATTCAATCGCCAAAAACGAGCCTTTTCCATTCTTGCTTGAATTCGAGACGTTTTAGCAGTCACCGTGTTTTAATGCATCGGAGACAAGACACAATGAAATTCATGAATTATATAAATGCTTCAAGCACAAGAGACCCGGATAGAAAATCGAAACATTGAATATGGGAGATGACAGAATTAAACCTTTTAAAAGGTTATGTTAATACTCATAAGATTTTATCTACTGAAATATGCCAATGAAATGAGGAAAATGCTTCTTGAATTATGATTTAAACCAGTAATTAAACCAAGAAGCTAGTTGGTGCTGGAGTCGATAGAGCACTCACCTTGGAACCGTAAGGTTACGAGTTCAATACCGGTCCCCCGCCAAACTCAGCGTATGAGTAGCACAAATTAAGTAATATTTTTCTGTGCGGAGCTGTTGATAGGTGTGGCACTCCACTATAAAACAATCCCCTTGATCTCGCGCTAGCGAAACAGGTGAATAGACCCTTCGCTGTCTGGCTGTAGCGACAATAGGCCCAAATCTTGCTGTTAGGAATGTTAAAACTTCGTTTGTTCTTTGTTTTAATGATTCCAACCTTCTTGAGGTATTTAATACTAACACTATCCTTGCAGAAAAAAGCAGTAGAGATATTATTAAACAATAGCTATAGAATGAAGCTTTCATACCCTTCAAAGGGTTTTAGTCTCAAAATAAAAGTGATAGTGCAAACCGTGAATTTCGAACTCTCTTACTATGATATCCCCAGTCTAGCACATTAACCACTACGCCACAGGGACTTCTCGCCAATGATGGAATTTTTTTTTCCTTTACAACCACTTGAAAGCCTTAAATGGTTTTAATTTATTCAAAGATCCGAAAGATATGCATCCAACCTATTTTCCCCTCAGCTATGGTAAATAGTAGGGAAGAGTCGGCTCTTTAACCTTGGTATATGGCAATCGGTCTAGGAAATAGAAAGCTCTAGATTCAAACCTGTTAAACTCCGCTTAAAAATGTCCTTGTGTCAATCCTACTCCCGTGGAGGATGTTGAGAAAATACATATTCCTTTCAACTAAAGTGTACATTATTTAACTTGTGGAAGTGAGCCTCTAAAAATGGGTCTATAGTATCTAGCAAATAAAATCCACAACATCCGTTGCAATTATTAATAAATATATGTGAGAAAATAAATGTCTACGTGTCGTGTGTGTGTATGTGTATGAGGGTTTTGTTTCATGCTTTTTTTTTCTCTCAAAATTTAAAGCAGTATAATTTGATAAGTTGCCAAAGAGATTTGGCTTGAAATCTAGACGACATTTTACTAAAATTCCTCTTTGCCAAAAAGAGAGATAAACAACGAGAAATTGAATAAAAATATCACATCAAATAATTTGAAAAAAATGGCGCCTGTAATTATATACATAACTTCTTTTGTTTTTTCTTATTATATTTTCTTTCTTTCTTTCTTTCTTTCTTTCTTTCTTGTTATATTTTCTTAATTTCTTTCTTTCTTTCTTTGCTTCTTTCTGTCTTTATTTTCCATTTCATATTTGCATTCTTTCTTTCATTCATTAATTCATTCATGCTTTCTAATATTATATTTCCTTTCATTTGCGAAATATTAGAATTAGGTAGTAATACTTGAAATCATATAACTGCGTGAAAATTATTTGAAATAGATAAGAATACTTTAAACCATACAACTATGAATACATTACTTGTAATAAGCATAGTCACCTGAAGCTATATTTTTTTACAAAATGTTATTATTATCCACTGTCGTCTATGAAAGAGCTGGAGCAGGTTTTGCTGGAGGAATGACTCAAACTTCCTCTATCTGAAGCCCAAAAGCTGTATGAATCAGACGCATTTAGCTCTGTATTAAGTAGACGAGCAAGAATATGCGCCCTCCAGGCATAAGCATTTACGTTTTAATGTATGAAATATATTGAATTAGAAAGAAATTAAAAGTTTTAATGTAATGAAATGTATTAAATTAGAAATACTAACGAAATTAAATAAGAAGCATATAAAAATATTACACTTATTTTAATTATATTCTAATTGATTTCTATAATAAAATCATTCTAGGATTGATTTTACAGATGGCTGAGCAGTCCATGACCTGCAACACTACTTTCGCCTTTTAACTTAAGCTAGACGGTCGGTCGGAAGCCCCTTCCAATCAAACGGCTAGTCCTGTCAAGTCCTGACACTATAATGATTGTTCCAACGTTATTGGCCCTTGTAGCAAGCTCCAAAACCTTTTAATCATATATATGCTAGAATGTGGTGACTGAGGGCCCCAGTGTCCTGGTAGACGTTAAACTGCATCTAGTGGTAAAGTTACAATTAAGGAACTCATGTGAAATATGGTATACTTTTTATCGCCATTTACTCCCCAGGTCACCTTGATGGGAGGGTTAGTACCTGTTAGGTTCCATCTAATTGGACTTAGATAGATAAAAAAAACGAGTGTTAAAAATGTGTTTAAAAATTAAGTTTGAAAAAAATTGATACCCAAGAAGAATGAATAAAAAATGGCTTTGACATCGATTAACCAAATAAGAGTTGACGCTGGCCGTAAAATCAACCAACCAAACCACCAACAACCATAGTCTGTGCTTCTGTAAAATCTTTAAATGCCATTGCCTTGCCAGTTGAAAAGGGCTTAAAGAAATCTTGTGTTATGGAATGCTTTGGTGAGCGTAGAAGTCCTATCCTGCGTATCGGTAAAGGTCCATTGATTTATAATCTTGTCCGTCGTCCAAGAATTCGCTAGTAATTTAATGCCGCCAGTATGGTCAGTTTAAGTAATTGTATCAGCAGCAGAGTACTAGCCAAGTGATTGGGCAAAGAGATAGGTCACATGGTTTTCGGTCGAGTCTATAATAGGAGCGACGATATAGCACCACCTTATATATCAAAATTCTCGTACAGCTTCCATTCAAATTAAATAGGACAACGACATTGTTGTAATTTTAAAAATGTTTATAGGTATGAATATTTTCTTTTATTTCATAGTATATAAAAATGATTTATCTTTAACACGCTTATCGGTCGGATTTGATGTAAGAGTTTTTCTTTCCCTACGCCCAGACCTGCATGATCGTACTTGGAATACACTGACTATTCCTTGAACAGACAGAGTAAGATTTTCCGCAAAGTATAAACCTGGATAGGATGTACATTTCTTCTAATGGGTGAACGGGAGCATGGGAGTGTGGAGTAAACCTTCATTTTCCATTACTTCTAAGTTTCACGCTTACTCGTATTGACGCTTTTAGGCCCAAATCTACAGGCCAATTTCAGCCTGTTTGAAATCATTAAAATTATATGAATCCCTGACTGCTAATGCTTTGTGATAAACATATTGTGACTACTTAGAGTATATGGTATATCTACATTCAAACGAAATTGACGGTACATTCAAGTTCCAGCATTTCCATGAAAAACATATTTTGTATGAATCTAGTAAAGGCGTTTACAAGTGTGTGTGGGAGGGTTTCCCTTTTGTATTTTAATTGGAAATAACAGCCTTCTACATAAGAATACAAAGATAGAAAAATATTAGACAACTTCTGACAAGGGTACAAATACATAAATAAGTACCTGCTGATTATATATAATATTATATAATATTATATATATATATATATATATATTATATAATATATAGATAGATAGATAGATAGATAGCTACGATAGATAGTTAAATGACCAACTGAGATTGATAGCAATGAACAGAGCTGACATAAATATTTATGATATTTTGACTGATTTACATCGACAATCGAATTATAACATATACCAACTTCGTGAATATATATGTATATATATATATAATACTATATGGATGTTGTGTGTGTGTGTGTATGGTATAATGGTATGTGTGAGTGTGTGCATGTGTGTGTGTGTATGGACGCGTTTATAAATGTTTATGCATATCACAACACGTTGCCACTCTCATTAAATAGAATTGACAAGCTTACATAGTGACAGACAACACACACACACACACACAAATAAATATATATATATATATATATATATATATATATATATATATCTATATAGTAAGTAAAGTCGTCGGGAGCGCGCCTAAAAGTCGGTTTCAGCCAGACAGCGAGGAGTCTATCCCTTTTCAAATAGCGCTAGACAAGGAAGATTGTTTTTAGTCATCTGAGGTGGAGCGTCCATACCTATCATCAGCTCCTTACTTTACCCGCACAGATCCTGTGTATGCTCATACGCCCTGAGTTGGCGAGGACCGGTATCGAAACTAATGGGGAAACCTTGGTGGTTTTCTTAGCCGAACGCTCTACCGACTGAGCTAACCCGGCGTCTGGTGTGTGTGTGTGTGTGGTGTGTGCGTGGTGTTGTGGGCCTGTGTGCGTATGTGTATTGACGTATTTTGAAAGAAATCTTATTTATCATATTTACGAATTAATCTTGCAAATTAAAACAAAATATAATAAGAAAATGAAAACATTATATGTTGACTGGTGTACAAGGTAGCCGATTACAAAACATAACCTCGCAAAAATGCATATATATGTATATATATATATATAATAGTATATATATATGTGTGTGTGTGCTGTGGTGTGTGTGTGGGTGAGTGTAATATATTATACATGCTGACGATAATAGATGTTTGTATATTAAAACACATGCAACTCGCATAAAAAGAAGAAGTGGCCACTCCTCTATGAAAAACAGACACGTCGCATACACCGAGTAATTGAAATGAAATCTTAGTATATTTACAAGTAATCTTGCAAATAATTTTCTAAATGCCAATAAGAAATAATGGGAAAATATAACAACATTGCAAAAAGAAAAAAATTTCTTCGAGAAAGAAGGCAATTCTTAAACAGAATAGACGGTAAATGTTCAATCGATGCCGGAGAAGTTTTCTATTCTTCAAGTAAATAGCGAAAATGCAACACACGCTACAACACACAACACAACACACCCACGACACACACACGGAACGTCAACGACAAATATAAATATATATATAATATATATATATAGATATATTTTACAAATATGTAATATATACATGTACGTTTTTTTATAATATGTATAAGTTTAGATATATATAATACATAATTAATGTGTTATATATAGGTTATATATATTATAAATATCTGTAATATATAAGGTTGTATATATTTTTATATATAAGTTTACATATATAGTAGTCTTATATATATATATATATATATATATATTGTATGTAATGTATGTGGGTACATATATATGTAATATGTACATTGTAATATAATATGTATATAGTTTTTATTATATAATATATAAATAAATATATGTTTATACATAGTTAATTAATATATATTATATATATACAA
>CM042142.1:16997840-17012840 GCA_023376005.1 Doryteuthis pealeii
TTGATGAAATAACGCACGTTTTTTTTTTTTTTTTAGTTGTTTATGTAAAGAGAGATCAAATCCTTTTTGACACAATCCCAGTCTTTTACGAAAATGTTCTAAATGCCCCAAAGAGGCAGGAAAGTACCCTGGCGTTGTCCCGAAATACGTTTAGTAGAAACCATATGAGTTGGAGGAAATGGGCTAGTCGATCCGAGTTCAAATTCTGGATGAAGCTACAATTCACATAGAGCTAATACCCTTTGAAAAGGTATGAATCCAACTCCAGCTGTGTGTAAAATAGTAGGGTAGACTGAGCTCTTTGACCTTGTTAGGCAACCAGTCTAAGAGAAAGAAAATTCTGAATTCAAACCTGTTAAATCCGCTTGGGGTGTCACTGCTAGAATAGGCTCAGTCCTAATTAGTGATCTATTTCACTAATTTTAGTATGATTCTGAATAAATTACCTTTTATTAATAACTAGAAGTTGCTATCCGGCGTTGACTTGGTAGAAGGAGTTATAATAAAAAGTTAGTCACGCAGATCCATTGTTTGGTCTCACATAATTGATTTAGGTTTTAATCACGAACTCAACTTATGACTTTTGCTTCTCTTACTATTCAAAGACTAATTTTTAAATATCTTCCCAGATATAAATAAAATCTTCATTATTTTGGCACAAAAAGCCAGTTCTGGTGATATTGAATGTGTATATATATATTTACTTTGTTGTTAATTGTTTTATTTGCGTAGTTTCATCCTGACACACACACACACATACATACACACAAATACCCTTTATATATGTATAGATAGAAGGGTTTTAATGATGGTTTCTTGAAGTTATAATTGTTTACAAATGATTATAATCATTAGTTATTTAAAACCAAGTAATTGCTTGCAAAACTCCCCCACCCCAAAAGTATGACTTCGGCATTAAGTAAATGTCAAGTAATCCAGTTGAACGTCATATGGTGGAATAACCACTTCCGCCTTTTTATTACCACAACTGAAAAATGGCCGAAACGGTGCTTCCGTTTCTTATCAAAACAATGGCCGAAACGGTGCTTCCGTTTCTTATCAAAACAATGGCTGAAACGGTGCTTCGGTTTCTTATTAAACAATATACCACAGTAACACAACAAGAGTTGGCATTCCGTAAAACCCACTAAACAATCACAGGGACGATAGATTATTTATTTTTTTAAAGGGTCTAATTTTTGTTATGTCTTTTCAAAGTTATCACCCAGTCGGCAGGGCTTAGAATATGCTGACTGTATACCCTGCTGAGAGACAAGACTCACCACTAAAAAAGAGTAGTTCTGAGTATGACTCTAAACTGTATTTGACTGTGGGACTCCAGTTATAGAGATATGGGGAGTGTGAAGTATCCATTCATTGTCATTGCTCATAGGTCCACTCTGCCCAGGAGCGGTAGCACCTTTTAGCGTCATATCTATGGATCAACTAGATCAGTTTAAAACTTATTCATACTCGATAATACCGTGTAAACATCTTGAGAAACATCTACAAAAAAATGTACAAACACACACACACACACACACACACACATACACACACACACATATATATATATATGTCTCTCCGTTTCGAAATCCGTCGCATGCGACATGACGTCATTATAACTGTCTTTCCCGACCGCGTTTGAACACTCTCTTCACGTGATTTTAAAAAAAAGTTATTTTTTCGAACATTTCAAAAATGCTCCGCTTTCCAACGAATTTTCTTTAAAAAAATAAGGATTAAACCTAATGAAAAGATGAAAAGAAGGAAAAAGGAGCGTGACAGATTTAAAATCAAGTTTATTATACTTTTACATATTGAACTATTTAGCAATATCTCTTAGGTATATACATATAAAAACGTTGTAATATTAATTTATCATATTGCGATATATTTGCAAGTCCTGCTAGAATAATATAATTACATTTAGGGCTTTGTGTATTTAATAATTTAATTATTACGTTGATATGTTTAATTAAGAGCTATTGCGATTAGATTAATATGTAAAAAGTATAATAATCTTTAACTCTCTCACACTCATTGTTCCCTCTTTCCTTCTTTTCGTCATCGATTGAAACAGATTAGCGTTATTGTTTTCACGTGCCCACCCCTCTCTATCTATCTACTACCCTCTTTCTTTCTTTCTTTCTTTCTTTCTTTCTTTCTTTCTTATTGATGTCTTCTGTGTAGCATGTCCATTCTTTCTTTATAATAAAAACGGAATGGTCCATTTGTTAACTGGGGTGTCAGTACTCATAAGAAATAAGAATTCGGCGGATAAGCAACAACCGATAATGATGATTAATTTTTTGTATTTCATCTTGGATGATTTAGCTGGTATCATTAACAATTGCACGATTATAACGGTCGTACTTTTAAGGAACACGAATATTACTATATAGATGATGATATAATAGTAGTCAGAGTGGCCTAAAGTCGGTATCAGCCTATCAGCGAGAGAGTCTATCCCCTTTTCACTAGTGCTAGACCAAGGAGATTGTTTTTAGCATCTGAGGTGGAGCGCCACACCTACCATCAGCACCTTACTTTACCACACAGATCCCTGTGCTACTCATACGCTGAGTTGACGAAGGGCTGGTATCGAACTAGGAACCCTGTGGCTTCTAGCCGAACGCTCTACTGACTAAGCAAACCCGGCCCTAATTCAATATGAATAAACTGAATAAAAGAGATAAGACAGACAGGAATGATTCTTTTTAATATTCGTTGTTATCTTGAATTATTCCCGTAAATCTAAATATATAAACATCTCCACTAAAGCACCTGCTGCCAAAGAAACATTATTAGTACAAACGACGCGTCATGTTTTATAGACTGTGATAAATTTGAGATTTGCTGACATGCAAAAAAAAAGTTATGTTAACTTTGCAATGTGTATTAACGCCCAGAGGCAGCGGGAAGTTCAAATAAGAAATTCTTCTTAAGAATTCATTCCTTCCAGCATTTCTATCTTCAATTTATTACCAAGTAGGCGTCGAAATAAGTCGAAACCAAAAAAAACAAACTTATGTCACTTTTCTGATTTAGTACCATCAGGTTCGTGTAATGGTCGACATTTTGGGTTCTTTGACAGCAACTATCTATCTATCTATCTATCTATCTATCTATTTCAGGCTTTAGCCTATGTCACGTTGAAGGCACCGGTTCCCGTTAGATCACCGAATGTAAGCAGTGATGAGCCTGTTCAATACGTAGATGGATGACCAAAATCTATCTATCTATCGATCTAAGTATATATATATATATATATATATATATATATATATATATATTTATATTTTTGCTTGAAGGCAATTATAATGCATGTATCGTATAAAATTCGATAATTATAGAAAATAATCTTGACAAGAGAATCCCGCAAAGGATGGCTCGCTATGCAGAACACCGTACAGACTGTTTCGACTTTATTAAGTCTCTTCAGCGATGAAGAGACTTAATAAAGTCGAAACAGTCTGTACGGTGTTCTGCATAGCGAGCCATCCTTTGCGGGATTCTCTTGTCAAGATTATTTTCTATAATTATCGAATTTTATACGATACATGCATTATAATTTCCTTCAAGCAAAAATATAAATAATAATTTATTCAACGGTGCTTCTATAAACAAACAAACATCCAAACATATATATATATATATATATAATATATATATATATATATATATATATATATATATATATATATATATAAATCTATTCATATCTCCCTATATATCACATCAATCTAAATCTATTGATATCCATATATTTCTCTCTTTTAGTCAATCTCTAATCGTTCTGTCAATTTCTGTACCTCATGAATCTATCTATCTATCTATCTATCTATCTAAGGCTTACGAGCATGTCGTATTGAAAGCACTGGTTCCTGCCAGATCACCGAAATTAAGCAGCAAAGAGCCTGTTCAATAATGACGAAAATCTCTCTCTCTCTCTCTCTCTCTCTCATATATATATATATATATATATATATATATATAATATATATATATTTATAAATCTATTCATATTTCTCTATGTCTCTTAGTATCTATTCATATCCATCTATCTCTCGATTTCAGTCAGTCCCTAATCCACCAATTATTCATGTCTGTACATTCTCTCTATCTCCCCCTCTCTCCCCCTCTCTGTCTGTCTGTCTGTGTGTGTGTATGTGTGTCTCTCTTTCTCTCTCTCTCTCTCTCTCTCTCTCTCTCTATATATATATATATATATATATATATATATATCAAGCTTACTGTCATGTTACTTTGAAAGCACTGATTCCTGCTAGATCACCTGTTAAGCAGCGATGAGGCTATTTAATACTGATGACGAAAATCTATCTATCTATCTATCTGAATCCATTCATATCTCTTTCATATCTGTCTATTCATATCCATCTGTCTTTCTATTTCAGTCAGTCTCTAATCTATCTATCTATCTATTTATGTGTCTTATCTATCTGTTTGTCTATCTATCCATCCATCTATCTATTTATGTGTCTTATCTATCTGTCTGTCTATCTATCTATCTATCTATTTATGTGTCTTATCTATCTGTCTGTCTATCTATCTATCTATCTATTTTATGTGTCTTTCTATCTGTCTGTCTATCTATCTATCTATCTATTTATGTGTCATCTATCTGTCTGTCTATCTATCTATCTATCTATTATGTGTCTTATCTATCTGTCTGTCTATCTATCTATCTATCTATTTATGTGTCATCTATCTGTCTGTCTATCTATCTATCTATCTATCTATTTATGTGTCTTATCTATCTGTCTATCTACTATCTATTATGTGTCATCTATCTGTCTGTCTATCTATCTATCTATCTATTTATGTGTCTTATCTATCTGTCTGTCTATCTATCTATATATTTAAATATAGCGGTCAGGCCCCGTTGAAAGCAGTGATGAGTCTGTTTAATTCTTAAATGACGGACCATAATCTATTCATCTATTCAATCTGTCCATATTTATCTAAATCTATTTCTATCTATATATAAGTATATTCATGTCTATATATCAATCTATTTCAGTCAGTCCCTAATCTATCTTATGGATACACCAGTGCTGTCGGACCAGCAAAAACATGCATTGATCAAATCTTTGCGGATTCTGTATGTCGTGCAGAAGACCTGCTCAAGGCAATGACAGAGACAGACGCTGACAAGAGAGAGAGAGGGGTAAGAGAGAGGTGGAGAGAGAGAGAGAGAGAGAGAGAGAGAGAGAGAGAGAGAAGAGAGAGATTCAAGGGGATTTGTGCTGTCAGTGAGACCTGATGATGATGATGATGATGATGATGAGATGTATGTAGATATCAATTATCTAAGAAAAGAAAGCAAGAAGCTCTTTCCCCAAGAAAAAAAAAAAAAACATTTTTTTTTACAATAGTTCGCACTATAATTGAGCCATCTTGCAGGGACGCCCGTCTCGTGTTTATGAACGCTAGAAATAATAAATATTAATTTTGAAAAACAAAATATCCCCCAGCAAATTGAAAGCGTGTTGATATTCTTGAAGAAAAAAGAGAATTTCAAAGATACGATGCCAGCAGGTGTATTTTTCGCAAATAATGGTTGGGATGGGAGTGAAGAATTGCTGACCTAGACTAAGTACGGAGAGACATTTGTTTTTCAAAAGAAAAAAAAAATAAAGAAAAAAATGATCTTGGTATAGTAACATTAGCTAACAGAGTTACCTCCCTTTGCCTCAATTGAAAAACAATGATAATATGAAATACACTATCGTCTTTAAATAAGTACAGTCCTGTTATGAAAGTAGCATAAATATGGTAGAGTAGTGCTTTTTTAGCATTTGGAAGTTGCGAACCGGTTGACATTTTTAGATCGATGCAATTGTCTACAATTAGAGAAATTGTTAAACTTTGAATAAAAAATATCTATGCAGGCATGCTAAAATTAGCTCTATTTGAAAAACATCGGTTAAATCGAACTTAACGGACTTAAATTCCACCATTGTATGTCACCCCGCCGAAAGAAAGAAAATATAAAAAATCAGGGAATTAACTGAAGTTAATAGACTTTTGTTAATATATTAATGAATAAAATATATAATTCACCAGTTATTTTATTTAAAACCTTTACATTTTTTCAGGTCAGTTAACTTTGAACCACATATCTTTGAGGCGTAACACATATTCTCAAAGGTACGTGATTTTTGGTATTTTCTTTCGGCGGGTTTGATATACAATGGTGGAATTTAGGTCCGTTGAGTTCGATTTAACCCAAAAATCTATCATCAATATAAACTAACACCCATTGTACAGTTAATGGGAATGGTGAGATAGCTTCCTATTTGTAAATATATCCAGTCTATGCTCGATAGAAGAGACTGTGTAGCGTAATTGTTAAAGTCTAGCAGAATTTGAGAATAAAAATAAAGTTGTGTGTGGACTGCTAGAGAAAGGGAGGAAGAAGAAATAAGAGAAAATAAAGGTTAAAACAGTGGACATAACGGATTGCCGGTAACTTGACCGAGGTATGACCCCGGAAGAGGAATTGAAAGCTAAAACCGGAAGTTCCGGGTGTTTACCGGAAGCGGAAGTGACATGGGGACGAGGAACGAGGGAGAATCGCTCTCTTTTCGCTTTCGGCCGTAGCAGGGTTCAGTTCAGCTGCTGGTCCCTAGTGTTGGGGCAGCGATAAAGTTGCTACCATGTTAGAAGGTAGAGTAATTTAACAGTGTCCTCTCTCTCTTTCTCTCTCTATCCAACTTACGTGTATGTTGTGCCTTCTTTATCTACTAATGACGAGTGCTGCTGGGGCTTGAGTTGGCTACATATATCGTTCCAGAGTTTGCTACAAATACACTTTGGTACTTTGTTATACAACAAATACATTTTTAGTGCCGTGCATTTTGAGGCACTGTGACAAGCCCCACTACGTAACAACTGCCACGTATGTTAAGTGGGTTTCAGTAAGTAGTGAGGACTTGC
Organism: Doryteuthis pealeii; assembly: GCA_023376005.1. Taxonomy (NCBI): domain Eukaryota; kingdom Metazoa; phylum Mollusca; class Cephalopoda; order Myopsida; family Loliginidae; genus Doryteuthis; species Doryteuthis pealeii. The sequence continues at coordinate 17,004,804 of CM042142.1, forward strand.
AATCAATAGCTGCCCTTCTTCTTGACGATCGAGGTACCAGTGTAGAAATTTACAAAAAGAAAATTAACTTATTATAAAACAACCTAGACAAAAAGATGGTAAAATAGCCACTGTGGTAAAGAGCAGAAAAAATGAACAAAATTGATATTTTTAGAAATATATTTCCAATTTTAGTTTATTTGTACAGATGTCGTACTTGAAACCTATACAAATTTTTAAAATATCTTGTATGCCACCTGCGGACTTGCAGATAGTACTCCACATACCGGCATCGTCCGACGGAAGAGCTATGAGAAGCTCTGTTGTAGAGCATTATGTGTGCGGAGCAGTGGTGTTTTCCGGGTCCTGTGATGAAAAGGTTAATACTGAAATGAATTATGAATAAAGCAAGCAAACATTAAAACAAATAAATGGAGGTTAAATTGAAACAGACATTGTCAGTAAACGGGTTACTTAAATGTTTCTAGTATCCTTTTTTTAAAATGCTTGCTTGCAAGTCGGTGTAACGTAACCCTCTGCACCGTGGCCTTCACAGTGCCCAAATATTCCGAGATTTTGAAAAATATTTATACTGGAACATTGTACATTCAAATGGGATATTATTAGACACTATCTATCTCTCTCTCTCTCTCTCTCTCTCTCTCTCTCTCTCTCTCTCTATATATATATATATATATATATATATATATATACGGAATCTTATCTTAAATTCCATTCTTTAATTCCCTTACTTAAATTAGAGGGTTTGTTGATAGACTAGTGGTTAAAGACTCTGACTTATGAAAAACCCGTCGAGTTTCGATCCAGGCTTGAAACAGCTTACAAAGTTTAGCCGCACTGAAGAGACGTGATACGTCAGTTCAGGACTGTATTTGGATGACTATATATATGAAACTTTATCTTTAGCTGTAGAAGTGATTTTATTTTTGGTTGCAGAAGTATTTGATTATAACTTGAAAATTCGCTTCAGGTCAAACGGAAATTTTTTTCTGTGGGAAATTTAAAATCTAAAAATACGGAGTGGGTGGATGAAAAATTATTTTTGAATAGAACAACTTAGACACGGCAAAACAGATATCTTTTAAAATCTTATTATAATGGGGATCGAGTGTATTTTCTGTCTGTAACCGAAACTATATCACTACTCAAGTCATAATTCCCTTTGCTATTTACGTCACATACTATATGATTTGATTTTATCTTTATATAAACCTCAATTATTAATACAATTCTTTTACATTATTAATACTATTGATCATATCTACATGATATTTATCGCGTACCCCACTTGTACGGGTCAGGCACAAAGTCCCTATTAACGTGGGACCACCCACAAGCCGAGACTCATGGGTGGCGGGTGAAAAATTGCGTCGATCCCGTCGGCATTCCTCCCCAAGGGGGGCGCCTCAGGCACTGGGCAATAAATCCAGCCCTGCCCCTTTAAATCAAGGGGGCAGGTGTTGCCTGGGGGGATGGCTCCCTGGGATCGACGCCGTTAATTATATCAATGGTCCAGAGGCCGAAGCCACTGTTGATCATATCTACATGTTAATAACATGCAATAGTATTTATATATATAACAAAATAGAGGTTCGCAGTGTGAACGAGAAGGCTAATTTGCATATTGATATCAAAAATTTGATTTTAATAAATATGTACTTAGTATTATTGATTTCTAATTGTTAGGTTTTATCTTAATGAATACGAGCAAAAATCACGGAGATAAATCTTAAAGGAAATCCATTAACAAAAAGAAGTAACTGTAATTTTAATCTTTACTTCTTATTTTACCTAAAAAGTTAAATTAGAAAAATTTAGCAATGAAAAACGGGAATGATGAAAGAGTAAGCTTCAGTAGTTCTTTTTTTTTTCAATTATAGCCCCCTCTGTTTCAAATCTTTTTATATGCATTCTTATTTAGTTTCATTTGCCTTTCTAATTTGATATATTTTATTACATTAAAACTTGCAACCGGGGTGCAATATCCTTGCTAATTATTAATTATCTATATATCAATACTCGTGTTACTTAAAGGTACGACCGTGCTTGCAACACCTTCTGCTTAAAAATGAGACCGTCTGAATCATCCAAGATAAAATGCAATAATGTAAATCCTGATTATCTGGTGTTGCTTATCCGTCGAATTCTCCTTTCTGTTCTCTCTCTCTCTCTCTCTCTCTCTCTCTCTCTCTCTCTCTCTCTCTCTTGCCAGGCTTATTTCTCTGAACCAACTTTAGAATACGCTGATTCTAGCCCCAGCGAGTGTGTGTGTGTGTGTGTCCATCTTGCGTCGATTACCCCTTTATTCCCATTACTCCCAGGTCCACTTTGACGCAGTATGGTAGTAAATATTAGCATCTCATCTATGGATCAAATAGATCTGTTAAAAATTATTTGTATTTGATAGCAATATTTGATATCATATAACTGTAAATTATTTTATTAAGAATAATTACTTGAAGCCATTATAATTTATTAAGGATCTATATATCAATACTGGTGTTCCTTAAAAATACAACCGTTATCGTCTTTCAACACTCCCTGCTCAAAAATGAAACTGTCCAAATCGTCCAAAATAAAATGCAAAAAAAACGTAAATTCTGATTATCTGGTGTTGCTTATCAGCCAAATTCTTATTTCTTAGGAGTCTCGTTACCTCAGCTAAATAATGGACCATTCCATTCTAGTAAGCAACAAAGAAAGGAAAGAAAAATTACCTGCTACACAGAAAACTATAACAAGAAAGAAAGAGTGTTGGTGAAAGATAGATAGATAGATAGATAGATAGAGGAGAGAGAGAGAGAGAGAGAGAGAGAGAGAGAGAGAGAGAGAGAGAGAGAGAGAGAGAGAGAGATGATCGCAGAAGTGATAACGTTAATCTGTTTCAATCGAATGTAATGAAAAGATGAAAAGAAGAAAAGAAAGACAAAATAAGTGTAAGAGAGATTTAAATCAAGATTATTATACTTTTTACATATTGAACAATTATAATAGATCTTAAATAAACATATCAAACGTTGTAATAACTAAATTATCTTACTGTGGTATATATACAGGTCCTGCTAGTTTGAAGTAAATATTTTCACGTCCTCTTATCATCATACAATAATAATAATAATAATAATAATAATAATAATAATAATAATAATAATAATACCTACACCTTGTTAGAGAATTGAAAAAACTGTGAAATATGAGGGTGAAAGTGATACCAATTGTAGTTGGGGCAGTTGGAACGGTCCTTAAAAGCTCAGAAAAGAGGTTAGAGGAACTGGAAATCAGTGGAATAATTGAGACCATCTAGAGTACGCCATTGTTGAAATCAGCTAGAATACTCAGGAGAGTCTTAGAGACTGTTACAATTTATGGTGTAATAAATGGTTTACAAACCCTGCAGTTGAATTCAAGGGGGCCAGTAGAAAAGTACGTGACTGTTGGTAACCCTGACCCCTGAGGCTGGAATCTCGCGCGTCACGAGAAACACGTGATTAGTTAGTTTTGAGAATTAAATGCAACCGGACGTTGGAACAGAGAGGACGTGCTTACTCCGCTGAGGTTGATATCTCATCCACATGGACAAACATGGGCTAATTAAAAAAAAAGCTTGATCAAGAAACAAATGTCTTGTGAATTCATTTGATTGCAATGATTAAAATTAGCCCAAGAGAAGTCCCTAGTTAAGAAGAAGTAGATAGAAGACAGGAACATAGCAACTAGACGACAAGAAGACAAGATTGCAAGAATCATCAGAAGCCTTAACAAAATAAGTCTCTAATCTCTAATCTCTAATCTCTCTCTCTCTCTCTCTCTCTCTCTCTCTCTCTCTATATATATATATATATATATATATATATATATATATTTCTCCGTATCATTCTGAACTCTCTCTATTGTATACCCGACGATGGGGTATATAACAGAGACCTGAGAAGACTTGTTATAACTTAAACTCCAGTGAAAGAACATCAGTTTGCTCTGGTGTGAAAAACTATAATAAATAAATAAATAAATAAATAGAAATGATAATTAAGTTTGAGACTTACGAATGCCGTTGCTTAGCTGCAATATCATTTCTATAATCATTGGAGCACTGCTCCCCATACACAAGAGATTGAAAATGTGTAAATGTCTGCTAGGCATTTCATATGACATTGGCACTGTGGAAAAGTTAGCAATTCCTGGAAATGTACAGAATTGAACATATGTGGACACTTGGTGGCATTCAATCGCCAAAAACGACGCCTTTTCCATTCTTGCTTGATTCGAGAACGTTTTAGCAGTCACCGGTAGTTTAATGCCATCGGAGACAAGACACAATGAATTCATGAATTATATAAATGCTTCAAGACCCAAGAGACCCGGATAGAAATCGAAACATTGAATATGGAGATGACAGAATTAAACCCTTTAAAAGGTTATGACTTATACTCATAGATTTTATCTACTGAAATATGCCAATGAAAATGAGGAAAATGCTTCTTGAATTATGATTTAAACCAGTAATAAACCAACTAAGCTAGTTGGTGCTGGAGTCGATAGAGCACTAGCCTTGGAACCGTAAGGTTACGAGTTCAATACCGATCCCCGCCAACTCAGCGTATGAGTAGCACAAATTAAGTAATCTTTTCTGTGCGGAGCTGTCGATAGGTGTGGCACTCCACCTTTAAAAAATCTCTTTGATCTAGCGCTAGCGAAAAGGTGATAGACTCCTTCGCTGTCTGGCTGTTGCCGACAAGAGGCCAAATTTGCTGTTACGGAATGTTAAAACTTGGTTTGGTTTCTTTGTTTAATGGCATCTCAACCTTCTTGAGGTATTTAATACTAACACTATCCTTGCAGAAAAAACAGTAGAGGTATTATTAAACAATAGCTATAGAATGAAGCTTTCATACCTTTCCAAAGGGTATTAGTCTGAAAATGAAAGTGATAGTGCAACCGGAATTCGAACTCTCTTACTATGATATCCCAGTCTAGCACATTAACCACTACGCCACAGGGACTTCTCCCAATGATGGAATTATTTTTCCTTTACCAACATTTGAAAGCCTAAAATGGTTTTATTTATTCTAAGATCCGAAAGATATGCATCCAACTATTTTCCCTCCAGCTATGGGTAAATAGTAGGGAAGAGTCGGCTCTTTAACCTTGGTATGGCAATCGGTCTAGGAAATAGAAAAGCTCTAAATTCAAACCTGTTAAACTCCGCTTAAAAATGTCCTTGTATCAGATCCTACCCCCGTGGAGATGTTGAGAAAACATACATTCCTTTCAACTAAAGTGTACATTATTTAACTTGTGGAAGTAAGCCTCTAAAAATGGCGTCTATAGTATCTAGCAAATAAATCCACAACATCCATTGCAATATTAATAAATATATGTGAGAAAATAAATGCCTACGTGTGGTGTATGTATGTGTATGTGTATGAGGGTTTTGTTTCATACTTTTTTTTCTCTCAAAATTTAAAGCAGTATAATTTGATAAGTTGCCAAAGAGATTTGGCTTGAAATCTAGACGACATTTTACTAAAATTCCTCTTTGCCAAAAAGAGAGATAAACAACGAGAAATTGAATAAAAATATCACATCAAATAATTTGAAAAAAAAATGGCGCCTGTAATTATATACATAACTTCTTTTGTTTTTTTATTATTATATTTTCTTTCTTTCTTTCTTTCTTTCCTTCTTTCTTTCTTATTATATTTTCTTTCTGTCTATCCTTCTTTCTTTCTTTTTTATTATATTTTCTTTCTTTCTTTCTTATAATATTTTCTTTTTTTCTTTCTTTCTTTCTTTCTTTCTTGTTATATATTCTTTCTTTCTTTCCTTCTTTCTTTCTTTCTTTCTTTTTTATTATATTTTCTTTCTGTCTCTCCTTCTTTCTTTCTTTCTTATTATATTTTCTTTCTTTCTTTCTTTCTTTCTTTCTTTCTTTCTTTCTCATCATATTTTCTTTCTTTTTTTCTTTTTACTTTCTTTCTTTCTTTCTTTCTTTCTTTCTTATTATATATTCTTTCTTTCTTTCTTTCTTTCTTTCTTAACATAATTTCTCTCTTAATATATTTTCTTCGTTCTATCTTTCTTTCTCCTTATATTCTCTTTCTTTTTTTCTTTTTTAATGTAATTTTTTTCTTTCTTATGATATGTTCTTTCTTTCTTATTGTCATTCTCTCTTTTTTTGTTTTAATGTATTTTCTTTCTTTCTTCCTTCCTTATCATATTTTCTTTCTTTCTTTTTTATGTATATTCTTTCTTTCTTTCCTATAATATTTTCTTTCTTTCTTGTTAATTTTCTTTCTTTCTTTCTTTCTTAATATATTTTCTTCCTTAATATATTTTCTTTCGTTCTTTCGTTCTTTCTTTCTTTCTTGTTATATTTTCTTAATTTCTTTCTTTCTTTCTTTGCTTCTTTCTGTCTTTATTTTCCATTTAATATTTGCATTCTTTCTTTCATTCATTAATTCATTCATGCTTTCTAATATTATATTTCCTTTCATTTGCGAAATATTTGAATTAGGTAGTAATACTTGAAATCATATAACTGCGTGAAAATTATTTGAAATAGATAAGAATACTTTAAACCATACAACTATGAATACATTACTTGTAATAAGCATAGTCACCTGAAGCTATATTTTTTTTACAAAATGTTATTAGTATCCACTGTCGTCTATGAAAGAGCTGGAGCAGATTTTGCTGGAGGAACGACTCAAACTTCCTCTATCTGAAGCCCAAAAGCTGTATGAATCAGACGCATTTAGCTCCGTATTAAGTAGACTAGCAAGAATATGCGCCCTCCAGGCATAAGCATTTACGTTTTAATGTAATGAAATATATTGAATTAGAAAGAAATTAAAAGTTTTAATGTAATGAAATGTATTAAATTAGAAATACTAACGAAATTAAATAAGAACGCATATAAAAATATTACACTTATTTTAATTATATTCTAATTGATTTCTATATAAAATCATTCATAGGATTGATTTTACAGATGGCTGAGCAGTCCATGACCTGCAACACTGCACTTTGGCCTTTACTTAAGCTAGACGGTCGGTCGGAAGCCCCTTCCAATCAAACGGCTAGTCCTGTCAAGTCCTGACACCTATATGATTGTTCCAACGTTATTGCCCTTGTAGCAAGCTCCAAAACCTTTTATCATATATATGCTAGAATGTGGTGACTGAGGGCCCCAGTGTCCTGGGTATGACGTTAAACTGTATCTAGTGGTAAAGTTACAATTCAGGAACTCTGTGAAATATGGTATACTTATTTATCGCCATTACTCCCAGGTCCACCTTGATCGGGAGGGTTAGTACCTGTTAGGTTCCCATCTATGGATTAGATAGATAAAAAATGAGTGTTCAAAATGTGTTTAAAATTAAGTTTGAAAAAATATTGAATACCCAAGAAGAATGAATAAAAAATGGCTTTGACATAAATTAACCCAATAAGAGTTGACCTGCCGTAAAATCAACCAACCAACCAACCAACAACCATAGTCTGCTTCTGTAAAATCTGTAAATGCCATCCTTGGCCAGTTGAAAAGGGCTTAAAGAAAGTCTTGTGTTATGGAATCCTTTGGTAAGCGTATAAGTCCTATCCTACGTATTGGTAAAGGTCCATTGATTTAATCCTATGTCCGTCGTCCAAGAATGTCGCAGTAATTATGGCCAGTATGGTCAGTTTAAGTATTGTATCAGCAGCAGAGTACTGCCAGTGATTGGCCAAGAGATAGGTCACATGGTTTTGGTCGAGTCTATAAATAGGAACGACGATCTAGCACACACCTTATATATCAAAATTCTCTACAGCTTCCATTCAAATTATTGGACAACGACATTTGTTGTAATTTTAAAAATGTTATAGGTATGAATATTTTCTTTTATTTCGTATATATAAACTGATTTGTCTTATACAGCCTTATACGGTCGGATTTGAATGTAGATTTTTCCTTTCCCCTACGCCCAGACCTGATGATCGGTACTTGGAATACACTGACTATATCCTTGACAGAAGAGTAAGATTTCCCGCAAAAAT
>CM042142.1:17017840-17040340 GCA_023376005.1 Doryteuthis pealeii
TTAGAATGCACCGACTGCACCTCTGCAGAGGGGTAAGACTCCCCCAATGGGGCCACCTGTTGGCCGTGGGTGGCGACCCGTGATGCTTAAGAATAGAGCCCAGGTGGATGAGCAGTTCATGACATGCAATACTCCACTTTGGCTCTATCTTGGGCTAGACGGGCGTTCGGAGAGGCCCCCTCCGATCAATCGGCTGGTCACATCAAGCCCTAGCACCTATATGATTTTCCCAACCCTATTGCCCTTATGGCAAGCCTCAACCCCTTTTTATCATATGGGTGCTAGAAGGCGGTGGCTGCGGGTCTACATGTCCTGGGAATGACGTTAAACTCTATCTGATGGCGAGGTTCCAGTTTTGGAGGTTTGGGGAATGTGGAGCACCCCTTCATCACAATTGCTCCCTGATCCACTCTGACCCGAAGTGGTAGTACCTGTTAGGGTCCCGTCTATGGGTTAAATAGAAAAAGGTATTTATAAAAAAATTGTATTATCCATTAAGAATTGATTTATTTCAAAACTTTATCGGCATTAAATGACCCACTGAGGTTGATATGTCGTAAAACAAAACAAACCAAACTATATATGTGCTAGAAAGTGGTGGCGAATGGTCTTAATGTCCTGGGTATGTCGTTAAACTTTATCTGATGGTGAGGTTTCAGTTCTGAAGCTGTGCGAAATGTGGAGTATCCTTTGATCCCCATTACTCCAAGGTTCATTCTTACCCGGAGTGGTAGTACTTGTAGGTCCCATCTATTTTCCAACATAGAAATGAACGATGAATGAAACGTTAATTTTTTTTCAGAATACAAGGTGTGTCATAAAAGTGCCGAGTTTAAAGCTGTATTTACCTACATATAAATGAACGTTGAATGGAACGTCAATTTTTTCAGAATACAATGTGTGACAAAGAATGCCATATTTAAAGCTGTCTTTACCAAGATAGAAATAAACTTTGAATGGAACGTTAATGTTTTTCGGAATATAAGGTGTGACAAAAAGTACTGTGTTTAAGGCTGTATTTACCAAGATAGAAATGAACAATGAATGGAACGTTAATTTTTTCAGAATACTAGGTGTGTCAAAAATTACCTTTAATCACGATTCTTTTCTGACACACCTTGTATATCTGTGTTTGTGTGTGTATGTACTGGAAAGGTGAATAACGAGCACAAACAATTCATTTCAATAAATATTTCATTTCTCCAGAACGACGAAGATTCTGAAGCCAACAGAGACGAAATATTAATCGAATTAAATAGAAAATTGTGTTTATAAATGAGTTTAAAGAATAGAGTTAAAAAATGGTATACCCATCATGAATGAATAAAACAAAACCTATTTGATATAAAATAACCCAACAAGGATTAACGTGCCGTAAAAACCAACAACCAACCAACCAACCAACCAACCAACCAACCAATGAGAATAACACGCCATAGGAGGAATAAAAACAAGTTATTTGCTTGGGTTCATCAAAATATAACTTTTTAAAATTAAATATTTTACACTATATAGCAAAATGAATAGGCTATCCGAATTCATTACGTAACGGTTTCCTTCTTTCATAAAACCAGTATCGACTATGAAACAACTGCAGGATCAGCACTAAACTACATTTGACTCTCGATAAAAACGGGTGGATATTTGCGTTACGAGAATGAAGAATACATATATTCGATTTTTCCCATTCAATAAATCGATAATGTTCAATGCTCTTTATTCGCGTGGGAGAGATTTCTTATATCTGGTTTTCAAAAGAAAAATACAAAACATACCACTCAGTTCCCAGTGTTTGTTTCGTAGTCCAAGTCCTACTTCGATATAATAAGTTTTCTTATTTTCTTTACACGGTGTTGGGGCAGTTGATATTTGTTTAACAAAATGACGTTCTACGCAATCTGATAGCGATGAAGCTTTTCCCAGTAAAAAGCAGAGGGCCGGCTTAGCTCAGTCGGTAGAGCATCTGGCTTGGAACCACAAGGTTCAGAGTTCGATACTGACCCTCGCCAACAGTATAAGTAGCACAGGGATCTGTGCGGTAAAGTGGGGAGCTAGTCGTTGGTGTGGCATTCCACCTCAGACGCCAAGATAATCTCCCTGGTCTAGCGCCAGTGAAAAGGGGATAGACTCCCTCGCTGTCTGGCTGATACCGACCTTAGGCCGCTCCGTCGACTTTACTTTTTACTCACTTATTATCGACACATACAAATAGTTGCCCAATGCGTCCCATCTTGGTGTAATCGTTAGCAAGCTAGTCTTTCAGATCCATTACTAATGGAAAGCGATTTCAATCATTTCTCGATACCCCATACCCACTGACTTGTGTCACATCCTGCTCGTGGCGAACTGGTTGGGCTAATACTTGTGGGTATCTCATCGTGGTGTAATGGTTAGCAAGCTAGTCTCGCAGTTCCATTACTACTGAATGACGAGTTCGATTCTCACTGGATGCTCCATACTTGTGACCTTGTGTCACATCCTGACGTGACGAATGGCTTGGGTAAATACCTACCAGGGGCTACAAAACTTTAAATTTCTATTTTATATACCCTACAAGAATGAATAAAATAAAAAACGTCTTCGGCATAAAATAACCCAAAGATTGACATGCCGTAAAATCTAACCAACAAACTAAGCAATCGGAGTTAAGTGAAAACCACTTTGATTATATATATATATATATATATATATATATATATATATATATCAATATTCGTGGGTCTGTATGGTTTGGTTTACGGCGTATCAACCACAGTGGGTCATTTAATACCGAAAAGCTTTGAAATGTATTAATTCTTAATTGGTTCTCAAGTTTTTTCTATTTAACCCATAGATGGGACCCTAACAGGTACTACCACTCCGGGTCAGAGTGGACCTGGGTGTAATGGTGATGAAGGAGTGCTCCACATTCCCCAGTCCTTTAGAACTGCAATTTTACCATCAGATAGAGTTTAACGTCATACCCAGTACATGAAGACCTTTAGCCACCGCCTTCTAGCACTCATATGATAAAATGGGTTAGGGTTTGTCATAATAATACAGTTAGGACAATCATATAGCTACTAGGATTTAAAGTGACCAGCCGATTGATTAGAGTACAGTCGCTCTCCGGTCGCTCAAGTAAGGCTCTAAGTGGAATGGTACATATGGACTGCTCATCCACCAGGGTTCCATCCTTAAGCATTACGGGTCGCCAACATCGGCCAACGGGCAGCCTCATTAGGTGGGGGTCTTATCCCTCTGCAAAGGTACAGTCGCTGTATCCTAAAGCCCCGGACCGATAGAGCCTCTTTGTGGGTTATTTAATCCCAAAATCAATCCCTGTAGAAGAACGGTAGGGATGTGATTTATCTAATAGCTCGGAGGGTGAGGGCGTTCATGCCTTTTCTAATGATATTTGCTCTAAAGTGAAGATAATAGAGCTACTGTATTTCAACATTCGTACTACGATGTAGCTGTCCGCACCGTTAACTACTTCGCTACAGTGACTTCCACAACTACCGAATGTAAGGAATATTTGTTACCGTTTCCGCAGAATCTGTCTAACAGCCTCGTGAGGAATTTGTAACTCAATAAATGAGTTTAAAAAATAGAGTTTAAAAAAAATTGTATACCCATCATGAATGAATAAAACAAAACATCTTCGATATAAAATAACCCAACAAGGGTTAACGTGCCGTAAAATTTAACCAACCAACCAACCAATGAGAATAACACGCCACAAGGGACAAAACCCCGAGTTATTTGCTTGGGTTCATCAAAATATAACGTTAACTTTTTTAAATTAAATATTTTACACTACATTACAAAATGAATAGGCTACCCGAATTCATTATGTAACGGTTTCCTTCTTTCATAAAACTAGTATCGACATCCTCTGTTGTGGATATTTGTGAGAGGCATTGGTAAACAGCAGGAATTCGCTACATTTGTTTTTGCATATACAAATGGTCTCCCAAGGATTCCTACATGGACATAGACATCCTGTCGTTTTAAATTTGCTTTAGAGATGTATTTCCTAGGAAGCGGTTAGGAACAATTTACAAAAAAATAAAAATAAAATAACTTGTTGTGGTACAAGAGTGCAAATGCTTCCTTTAGCTTAATTCAAACACACAAAACATACTACACGACAACAACTATGGTTTAAGGCACGTTCACTGACAAAGAAACACCTGGTGCTGTTGACAACCTTAATAATACTATAAACATATCTCTATTTTGTTGAATAAAAAATACAATTTTGAAAATACTTTTTTTGCTTCTGTACAGTCACTCTCTCTCTCTCTCTCTCTCTCTCTCTCTCTCTCTCTCTCTCTCTCACACACACACACACACACACAAATATATATATATATATATATATATATATATATATATGAGGATTGGAATGAATCCGACAGAATGAGGTAAAATAAGGAATGAAAGAACAAAACTCAGACAAAAATGTGTAGTATATTTCCCTGGAATGTTAAATTCCGATAAAGGCTGAGGAAGCGGAATTTAAGATTCCAACGAAATATACTACACATTTTTGTCTGAGTTTTGTTCTTTCATCCCTTATTTTACCATATATATATATATAATATATATATATATATATATATAGCCATTTGTATTATACAATTATTGCGGATTTTACAAATCCATTAATATGCTCATATCTCGAGATGTGATAACACCGGGTTAGCTCAGTCGGTAGAGCGTTCGGCTAGAAACCACAAGGTTCCTAGTTCGATACCGGCCCTAGCCAACTCAGCGTATGAGTAGCACAGGGATCTGTGCGGTAAAGTAAGGAGCTGATTAATTCACATTAATATAAATTTTAAAGAACTGGAACACATCACCCCTGATGATAGCACTTCGAAGTGCCGAAAGTACTTGGGACCTGAACTTTGGTGGACTAATCCACGAATTTCACCCAAATATTATAAAGTTTGCCAGAAAACTCGAAAAGATCAAAAATAAAATTGTTAAACAGGAGATGTGTCTTTTGTTTAATTCAACACACACACACACACACACATATATATATATATATATATATATATAAAATTTCTTGTCTATATAAAAACTTTTTACCTACTCATATTCCGTAGATTGAAATCAACGCCTTTCTCTGCAAATAAATTTTTCTTAAACAAATTCCTAAATGTAACAATAAATTCCGCATCTATTTAAAGATGCCAGATTCGTGTTTATTTACGGCCTCACGTTTTGCTAGGGCTTCGGTTTCTTTTAATAAACCGAAATCTAAAAACCTGGAACATGTACTTTAATGTATACACTTTAAGTGTATATTTATGTATTAATAAGCTTGTTCCTTAATCTTCGGAGCGTTATCATATTGCATCACCCTCAGGTTAAAAATAAGACTATCCAAATTGAAATGCAAAAGTGTAAATCCTGATGATCTGGTGTTGCTTATCCGACGAATTCTTATTTTCTTACAAGATAAATAATAGACCATTCCGTTTTCATTATAAAGAAAGAAAGGGATGAATAGGACATGCTACACAGAAAAATATAATAAGAAAGAAAGAGAGTAGGGGAAAGATAGGGAGAGGGAATCAGTGCGCGGAAGCGATGATGCTAATCTGTTTCAATCGAACATAAGATGAAAAGGAAAGGAAGGAAAAGAATGAGAGAGAGAGAGAGAGAGAGAGAGAGAGAGAAATCAAGATTACTATACTTTTTACATATTGAACTATTCTGCAATTGCTCTTAAGTAAACATATTAAACGTTGTAATAATTAAATTATCATACTGTGGTATATCCACAGGTCCCGCTAGTATATACATGATATATACTTTGAATATACTTTTCTTTTCCCCTTTCCAACTGCCTATTTTATTTGTTTGTTTTCTTCTTTCTTTCTTTATCTTTTCCAACAAATGGACCTGTTTAGTTCAGTTGGTAGAGCATCCGCCAAGCAATCACAAGGTTCTTGGTTCGATACCGGCCCTCGCCAACTCAGTGTATGAATAGCACAGGGATATGTGCGAACTCAGTGTATGAGTAGCACAGGGATATATGCGGTAAAGTAAGGAGCTGATGGTTGGTGTAGCGCTCCACCCCAGACGCCTAAACAATCTAGTGCTAGTGAAAAGGGGATAGACTCCCTCGCTGTCGTAGGAGAGTATGATATGACAGCTGATGGGAATCCCAAAAAGAGAACTTTGCTGGCTGTTTTAAAAAGTACTGAGATGAGTGTGGAAAGTCCCAAAGAGAGTACTTTGAATAGGACTAAGATACCATTGTTCATTCTGAAGAATATTCTCTACTCATGGAATCTTCCGAGCTGTAGCCGTATCACTGCTAATATACGCCTACACCACACAGACGCTTTTAAAACGCTCGGAGAATAAACTAGATAGGAGCTGTACAAGAATATTGCGTTATGCCTTGAACAAATCCTGGAAGCAGCACCCAATAAGAAAACAGCTGCACGGTCTCCGGCCTTCTATTGCACAAACCATCCAAGTCAGAGTGGATACATTTGGACAAGCAAGGACGAAATCATAAGTGATGTTCTCCTGTGGACACCTATGCATTGACACACTGGTGTTGGACGACCAGCAAAAACCTACAACAATCAGCTCTGTGTGGATTCTGGATGCCCTTCATCTGCCAAGGGCAATAACCAATAGGGATGATTGGCGAGAAAGTGTCACGGGAATCCGTGCTAACAGAGTGACATGATGATGATGATTACGATTATGATGATGAAATTAATTGATTTAATTATTTTTGGGGAGTTGGGGGAGGGTGGAAAACAGTTGTAATTTATTAACTTTATTTTGATTCTCCCCCGTCTATGTAACGTGGCGGTATATTCACGGTACCAAAACGGATATACGTAACGTTCTAATAGCGATATATTTTGTATAGCGGGTCTTGTCAACGTGCCTCCAAATTCACGACACTAAAAAGGTATTTGGTACGCGGCGGTCATCTTGTCGGTAAAAAAGTACAACGCGAGAAATATATCGTCACAAGCTGCTTAGCTTTTATTTTCGGGCTCGTCTCGTGGGTTGTATCGGAAGAGGAGGAAAGGTAGAGAGAGAGAGAGAGAGAGAGAGAGAGAGAGAGAGAGAAGAGAGAGAGAGAGAGAGAGGACACTGTTAAATTACTGTAATCCCACACTAGGGACCAGAGGCCGGTCCGTACCCTACGCCTAGGGAAGCAAAAAGAGGCCGGTATTTTTCTTCGTCGTTCCACGTCACCACGTGACTTCCGGGTCCGGTCAACACCCGAAACTTCTGGTTGGCTTTCAATTCTCTATTCGGGGGTCACGCCCCGGTCAAATTCACGACAAACCGTTTTATGTTCATCACTTTTTTTAAAAACCTTTACTCACTCTTATTTCTTCTTCCTCCTTTTCTAATAGTAGTCCTCACAAAACCCAGGACCTTCACCATCTCGCTAAATCTACTCAAATTCCTCAATGGTCTCTGCAATCTTGAGTAATAAAACAAATTTTGAGTTCGTTCAAACACTTATGACTAGTCCTAGTTGCAGAAACTGAAGTCTTAACACCCAACACAACTTTGGACAGAATACGGGGTCATAATCTAATAAAATATAGATAAATTATGTTCAGAAATGGTGTGTGCATAGTTACATCTCGATCTATAATTCAGTTTGACTTTGGGATTTCGCATGTTGCATGGCGTTTGAGTTGCAATTACAATTGATTTCTAATCTACTGCCTTTGTGAGATGGGATGCATTCTGAATCCCTGAAAAAGCAACAGGGAACGATGATCACTGACTTCTAAATGTTGTATACACCTTGTTGTGGGTATACAAATGGCGAGAGAGTTATTAGAAGGGGTTGTGAGGCATTCCTATATGTCTCCCGCATATTTAAGTCTTTTCTTACTTACTTGAGTAGCTCGGCTGGTACCTTATGTTTTTAATATAATCTGTTTCTTCATTTCTTCTAACTGGTCTGGTCTGGTCTCATTAGTCAGTAATTTAACTGTTTTGTTTGTTTATTTTTGTTCTATATCTTCTAACTGGTCTGGTTCTGTAGAAGCTGGTTCGCAATGGCTGCTATTTAGTTCATATAGACAACACGAGGCTTATATTTTATGTGATTACATTTTTTATTTATTGAGAACTAAATTTCTCGACCGTGGTGGAGGCGTAGCGGTGACGATGCCAGTATCATAGCGTCCTTTACTTAACTGACTAAACTAAACTGAACTTCCGTTCTAACCATTTCCCAGTGACAGGAATTTGGGATCAACTCGATGATATGGAGTGTCAATCATCTAACTCCTACGTAAGCCAGGCGTTAGCAGCTGAAAAATAACACACGAATAAAGTGAGAAGTTCAATTCACCACTAACACTCTCCAGTCTCTCTCTTTACATTCACTGAGAAAACAAACGTACATTACGAGTGGTTAATCAAGATATATATAGAGAGACATGCTGAATATGAAGTAAGAGACGAGTGTGTTTTTGAGTTAATTGCAACTTACGACTAAATAAAACCAAATAAAATAGGAATATTTTGGGATCTATCTTGTGACATTAAACTAAATAGGAAAAATCAAACAATCATTGATTCACCTAGCTTTAGTATAATATATATATATATATATAATATATATATATATATATATATATATATATATATATATGATGGACTCTCCCGTCGATTTCGACGTATGTGTGTTCATACAATGAACGTCCACACAGTGATTTGTTTATAGTGGTGAAGGTTTGTGTTGGACCATGCACAGTCAAATGGCACAGTCAATAGGAAAGAATTGGTGCATCAAGGGTTGCCACAAAACCAATCAACGACCGACCTCAGAAATTTTGAACTCAGAGTAATTCCTCTCTTAGACTGGTTACCTACCCATGGCAGAAGGGCCCAGTCTGCCCTACTATTTAACCCATAGCTGGAGGGAGAATATATGGATTCATACCTTTTCCAAGGTATATATATATATATATATATATATATATATATATATATATTGTGTGTGTGTGTGTGGTGTGAATGTGTGTGTATATGTATATATATATATATATATATATATATATATATATATTTAATTTTATTAGTGACAAATATAAGAATGCTTCTTCTTTGTGGAATGCCTATAGGGATCAGCAAAATAATTAATAAGAAAAGGGGTCCATGGTTTAAAAAGGTTGAGAATCACTGCTACAACGTAATAGGTGGAGAGGTTACCAAAAAAGTTTCATTAAAACCTGAAAAAGTCTTCAGGTCAGGAGATATTTATATTCCTTAATTCATTCTCCCACAGTTTCAAGAAAGCGGAGAGAATATGAAAACAAAGAGAACGCGTTCTATTAATTTCCGCGTTATAACGTATTACATCAAGACCATTTCATCCGTGTAGATAAATAAGAAAAAAGGATTTTTTTCTAATTTAAAATCAAAGGGACTTAATTGATATTTTACTCATACGTACAGACGAAAAGAAGCAAACTTACCCACTTAGCTACTGACAAATATGTATAAATAGTAGCAATACATATTAGTCGTATAAATGACAAGGTTCTGACGAGAACATTAAGATAGAAACCGTGGCAGACCCATAATCTTCTACAATTACTATAACTCTATGTTTATGACATATTGAGCATCCTTGGCTAGATCAATAATGCCGCTGCTACTGAAACGCCAAGTCCACACTCAGTCACAATATATATATATATATATATATATATATATAATATATATATATATATATATATATATATATATATATATATATATGTGTGTGTGGGGGTGTGGGGGATTGCATGTATATATTGAGGAACAACAAAATATATATATATATATATATATATATATATATATACAAATTTTTGTAGATGAAGAAAAAGTGATATTTAAAATCAAAAAGTTTCGCAAAGTGGTCTGTTTCGGTTTCTTTAAAATCCTCTTCAATCTAATAGAATTGTTTTTGTTTTTTTTAATTAAAAAAAAATCTAATATTGATATATGGCCATTTTGAGCGTATGAAGAAGGGTAATTCCAGTAGATTCAATTTCTAGTCCCACAGTCGCAGTCTAATCTATCTTATTTTCCTCTTTACTTATATAGTAGGTATATGTATGTGTATATCTTTTATTGTTGTTATTATTTCTAGAATGTTTGTGCATATACATGTATATGTTTTGTGTGTGTGTAAGAAGATTCAATGGATGTATATAAAAATATATAAAAATATACATATATATATGTATGTGTGTGTGTGTGCGTGTGTCTATGCACATACATGTAAAGACATATATATATACATATATATATATATATATATATATATATATATATATATATATATATGTGTGTGTGTGTGTGTGTGTGTGTGTGTGTGTGAGACTTGAACATAACAAGGGTTCTGTTTTATTTAATGAAATTTATTTGAATGAAAAGATACTGCCCAAATACACCTATTATATATATATATATGTATGTGTGTGTGTTTATAAATATATATATATAAATATATATATATATATATATATATATATATATATATATATATATATATGCATGTAAAGACACACACATACACATATATATATATAACTTGAAAATAATAAGGATTGATTTATTTAATGAAATTTGTTTGAATGATAAGATGCTGCATGAATACACCTAATTCATATATATATATATATATATATATATATATATATATATATATATATATATACCCATACATATAATGACACAACACACACACATACATATATATATATATTTATATAGGTTGTTAATTGGACAGATGCTTATATATTGATAATTGTGTCTTCTTTTTGTATAAGTGCAAATGCATTTTACATCGAGTTCACACTGGGAATAATGTTAATTTCGTCTGAGACATATTTTTTTGTTTTGTTTTTTGGTTGAGGAAGAATTTTTTTGTTGTCAATTTTACCTCAACGCGTCTTTGTATATTCGTTTGTTTGTGTGAAAAACCTCACGTGCCTTTGCAGCGCTGTTACAAAGCCGGAGTTATTATTATTTTCTGGCAGTTCGAGCAATAACGAACGACGTGTCAATAAAACCGAGTCATTATATATCTCTCTCTCGATAAGCGTTGGGGGTTAACCCCTGGGCTGACGCATGCGCGAACACGAGTTCCTTAACATCTCTAATAACTACAAGCCGTGCTTGTAGTAGTAGTAGGAGTAGTATTAGTAGTAGTAAGCGTCACTGGTCTGTGATGGGAGGGGTGAGGGGCTGAGGTAGAAAAACAGGTGTTTATCGGTTCTCTCTTGGCTGAATCCAATTATTCAAAAAGAAAAGTGGGGAAATCTAATTTCCACCTGCTTCGTAGGACATTTATCGTCTTCCTTTGTACAAATTACACCCGGTCGTTGAAATAGAACGATCGAATCATTTTGGCGGTATTGCTATTCGACTTAATGTCCTCTCGTTATTCCGTCCACTTTCTCGGTGTCCCGTTCCTCTAAATAAATAATGCGCTTAATTCCCTTTCTTGCAAGTTGTTTTTAAAACTAAAGCGGGAAACGAAGTTACCTCCCTTCATTTCTCAGCATCGAACTATACATAGCATTTTGTTGTGCTATATACTCGTTACTCATCAAGTATATAAACGGGTAGAGAATTTTCGCGGGTGTATATAAATATGTGTGTATGTGTAAAATGAAACTGGAAGTGAATCCAATGGTAAGTTGAAAAAAATGAATACAGGAAAGAAAATATAGAATGGATAATATAGGATATTTTAATCAATTTTACTTACACGTGTTTCGGTCAGGAGTCTATCCATATTCAAACTATTATTATTATTTTTAAATAACCGAATGAAATGAAATAATAATAATAGAAAAAATGTAGAAATGTTTCGCACACAAAGAAAATTCGACCTTCATCAGAGTAAATCCTTATTTGAAATAATATTTTTAATTTCAAATTAGGATTTACTCCGATGAAGGTCAAATTTTCTTTGTGTGCGAAACATTTCTACATTTTTTCTATTATCATTATTATTTCATTTCATTTGGTTATTTAAAAATAATAATAGTTTGAATAATGTACACATGGATAAACTCCTGACCGAAACACGTGTAAGTAAAATTGATTAAAATATCCTATATTATCCATTCTATATTTTCTTTCCTGTATTCATATATATATATATATATATATATATATATATATATATGTGTGTGTGTGTGTTGGTGTGTGTGAGAGAGAGAGAGAGAGAGAGAGAGAGAGGAGAGAGGAGGAGAGAGAGAGAGAGAGTACATCTTACTTAGTACACTTCTTACAGCTTCTCTGCTTGTTGACTCTACCTCGATCGTCTAGTAGTTCTATCTTGTCGGTCGCCATGTTATCTGGTTGACCTCTATTAAGGGCTTCCACTGGGGGTTGACTTTCCATCTTAGTTCTTCTTTGGGCTGGGCTTAAAATTTTCTTAATAATTTACATAAGTCTTGGTTTTACTTGATCAAGTTTTATTTAGCCCGTGATTATTCTGCTGCGGGGAGAGTTGGGTCGAATCTGCTAAACGTAACTGTCTCTAATGGCACGCATGGTGATTTTCCATACGACTCCCTGATTTAAATATTTAAATTAGATTAAAATTAAAATTTAATTTGTTTTTTAAATTCATCCCCAGTGCTCGACAACTTAACCCAAGTTAAGATTTTTCGTTTAGATTAATGCATAGTTTTGATTGAAAACTTACTCCCCCTAATTAAATTAACTAGTTAGAATATGTGCTCCGATCCCGGTGTAAGTTTTTAAGTTTTAATGTGATGAAATCTATTAATAATGGAGATTCGCTTCCGGTTTTGTCTGTAACAAAAACTACGTCACTACTTACGTCACACTGCTTAAAATCGTCATAAATAGAATACACTCAAAATTTGAGCATGCAATGTTAGACAGTCCTCATTGTTTTTTTTAAACAAGTTTTAATAAATACATACCTGGTATTATCTATCTATATATAGTTTGCTTTATCTTAATATATATTTAATGTTACCAGAACTAAGTTTCAATTTCAATTTTTTAAATTTTTTTACTCCTTTAATAAATTTATTTTATTTTTACTCCTTTAATAAATTTGATGATTTTACTTTACTTATGATACAAATTCTCTGATATTAAATTTTCAACTTCCATCCCCTCAGGCAATATTTATTTTACGTCGCCCAGAGGGCGTTTTTTATTTTGCTAGTTCATTAAATAGAAATACTATGATAATTGTGAAATACTTCTGAATATTTAGAAACACTGTAATAATAAGGGAAATAATTAGGTTTAAAAATGATTTGTATTTAATAAGACCGTGTGTAAAAAAAGAACACCTTAAAAACAACAACACTAAAGATATAAATATGAACGTACAATGAAGGCAATTACCTAACCTCTAGGTATAGAATAACCCTAGACTGGTTGTTAAAATCAGTGAATCTGGAGAAAAGTCACAACTTCAAAAAATGATTCCCTAAACTAGCAAGAATATGTGCCCTCCGGGCGTAAGTATTTAAGTTTCACAAGAACATTTATTACATTTTTCTATTATTATTATTTCATTCATGGTTATTTAAAAATAATAATAGTTTGCATATGTACCATGGATAAACTCCTGACCGAACACGATGTAAAAATTGATTAAAATATCCTGTTGTATCCATTTTCTTTCTTCTTCCTCATTTATTGTTCTACATACCGTCGGATCACTTCAGTTTCATTTTACATACCACACACACACACACACACACAACACATATATATATATATATATATATATACACTGTGGACCTGTGGATTACCACAGTATTGATATATTAATTATTACAACATTGTGTTATGTTACTTAAGAGTTATTGCCTAAATAGTCCAATATATAAAAGTATAATAATCTCGATTTAAATCGCTCTCATTTATTCTTTCTTCCCTCTTCCATTATGTTCGATTGAAACAGATTTAGCTTATCGCTCCGCACGCTCTCTCTACTCCGATATATTGCCCCTATCTCTCTCTCCTCTTTCTTTCTCTTCTTCATCTTTCTTTCTTTTTCCTTTCTTATNTACTTTTTTTCTGTGTAGTATATTCTTTTCCTTCCTTTCTTTCTTTATATTAAGAACGGAATGGCTAATTATTTAACTGCGGTAACGACACTCGTAATAGATAAACATCCACTGGATAAGCAACACCAGATAATCAGATTTACATTGGAGGATTTTGAAGATGTAGAAATCCTGGTATTTTTGTTTTTTCAAAAGACAGTAGTAAAATGTGAATGGAAGTGAATCCGACAGTATGAAATAATTTTATTTTATTTTCAAAACAGAATATGCATTTTCAAAATTAAAAAAAAACAAACAAAAAAACTCCGGCTCCGAACTTGAACGTTTCGTTTGTACCACTTTTGTCTTATAACAGTTCACTCACACCGTCTCTTTATCATACACATCTCGCTCTTGATGAAGATCACTTCAATAAAGGGTCGAAACAGATTTCTGTCAGCGAATTATAACATCATGTATTTGTTTTTTCTAAAATATTTATTTCATACTGTCGGATTCACTTCCATTCCCTTTTTATAATATATATATATATATATATATATATATATATATATATATATATATATATATATAAGTAAGTAAAGTTGTGGGGGCGGCCTAATGTCGGTATCAGCCAGACAGCGAGGGGGAGCCTATCCCCTTTTCAATAGCGCTATACCAAGGAGATACTTCTAGCATCTGAGGTAGAGCGCCACACCCTACCATCAGCTCCTCACTTTACCGCACAGATCCCTGTGCTACTCATACGAGTTGGCGAGGGCCAGTATCGAACCAGGAACCTTGTGATTCCTAGCCGAACGCTCTACCGACTGAGCTAAACCGGCCCTTATAGATATATCGGGTTCTTTTATATCCCTGCGTTTGTCTTAGTTCTTAAATACGAAGATATAATTCTGTTTCGAATGTTTTTATTACCCGAGACCGAAGGTACAGAGAGAATTTAGAGGACGCCATTTTTACGTTTGGCTCTGAGGAGCGCTTTAAGCAACTTCCATATAACTTTCACACAGATTTCAGTTACGTGACATAAAAAATCCAATGAGATTACCGCCCTATCGGTTGGAATAGAAACGCCTACTGCACCTCTACAGAAGGGCAAGACCCCTCCCAAATAAGACAACCTCTTTGCCGTGGTTGGTGAAATGTGATGCTTACAGATGGGACCCTAGTGGCTGAGCAGTCCATGATATGCAAGACTCCACTTTGAGTCTTAATTATGCTATACGGGTGGTCGAAGAGGCCCCTCCGATCAATCGGCTGGTCTTGTTAAGCCTTTTTACCATATATGTGCTCCGCCCAGTCGGCTGGGGCGTTAGAATGCACCGACTGCACCTCTGCAGACGGGTAAGACTCCCCCAATGGGGCTTAAGAATAGAGCCCAGGTGGATGAGCAGTTCATGACATGCAATACTCCACTTTGGCTCTATCTTGGGCTAGACGGGCGGTCGGAGAGGCCCCCTCCGATCAATCGGCTGGTCACGTCAAGCCCTAGCACCTATATGATTTTCCCAACCCTATTGCCCTTATGGCAAGCCCCAACCCCTTTTTATCATATGGGTGCTAGAAGGCGGTGGCTGCGGGTCTACATGTCCTGGGAATGACATTAAACTCTATCTGATGGTAAGGTTCCAGTTTTGGAGGTTTGGGGAATGTGGAGCACCCCTTCATCACCATTGCTCCCTGTCCACTCTGACCCGGAGTGGTAGTACCTGTTAGGGTCCCGTCTATGGGTTAATAGAAAAATGTATTGATATAAAAAAATTGTATTATCCATTAAGAATTGATTTATTTCAAAACTTTATCGGCATTAATGACCCACTGAGGTTGATATGCCGTAAAACAAAACAAACCAAACTATATATGTGCTAGAAAGTGGTGGCGAAGGGTCTAAATGTCCTGGGTATGTCGTTAAACTTTATCTGATGATGAGGTTTCAGTTCTGAAGCTGTGCGAAATGTGGAGTATCCTTTGATCCCCATTACTCCAAGGTTCATTCTTACCCGATAGTGGTAGTACTTGTAGGTCCCATCTATTTTCCAACATAGAAATGAACGATGAATGAAACGTTAATTTTTTTTCAGAATACAAGGTGTGTCATAAAAGTGCCGAGTTTGAAGCTGTATTTACCTACATATAAATGAACGTTGAATGGAACGTCAATTTTTTCAGAACACAATGTGTGACAAAAAGTACCGTATTTAAAGCTGTATTTACCAAGATATAAATAAACTTTGAATGGAACGTTAATTTTTTTTCAGAATATAAGGTTTGACAAAAAGTACCGTGTTTAAGACTGTATTTACCAAGATAGAAATGAACAATAAATGGAACGTTAATTTTTTCAGAATACAAGGTGTGTCAAAAAGTACCTTTAATCACGATTCTTTTTTGACACACCTTGTATATCTGCGTTTGTGCGTGTATGTACTGGAAAGGTGAATAACGAGCACAAACAATTCATTTCAATAAATATTTCATTTCTCCAGAATGACGAAGATTCTGAAGCCAACAGAAAAACGAAATTAAATTGAATTAAATAGAAATTGAGTTTAAAATGGGTTTTAAAAATAGTTAAAAATTGTATACCCATCATGAATGAATAAAACAAAACCTTTTTTATATAATAATAAAAACCCAACAAGGAATTAACGTGCCGTAAAAACAAGAACCAACCAACCAACCAACCAACCAACCAACCAACCACCAACCAATGAGAATAACGCGCCATAGGAGAAATAAAAACAAGTTATTTGCTTGGGTTCATCAAAATTATAACTTTAACTTTTTAAAATAAATATTTTACACTATATAACAAAATGAAATATAGGCTATCGAATTCATTATGTAACGGTTTCCTTCTTTCATAAAACCAGTATCGACTATGAAACAACTGCAGGATCAGCACTAAACTACATTTGACTCCTCGATAAAAACGGGTGGATATTTGCGTTACGAGAATGAAAATACATATATTCGATTTTTCCCATTCAATAAATCGATAATGTTCAATGCTCTTTATTCGCGTGGGGAGATTTCTTATATCTGGTTTTCAAAGAAAAATACAAAACATACCACTCAGTTCTCAGTGTTTGTTTCGTAGTCCAAGTCCTACTTCGATATAATAAATTTTCTTATTTTCTTTACACGGTGTTGGGGCAGTTGATATTTGTTTAACAAAATGACATTCCACGCAATCTGATAGCGATGAAGCTTTTCCCAGTAAAAAGCAGAGGGCCGGCTTAGCTCAGTCGGTAGAGCATCCGGCTCGGAACCACAAGGTTCAGAGTTCGATACTGACCCTCGCCAACAGTATAAGTAGCACAGGTATCTGTGCGGTAAAGTGGGGAGCTAGTCGTTGGTGTGGCATTCCACCTCAGACGCCAAGATAATCTCCCTGGTCTAGCGCCAGTGAAAAGGGGATAGACTCCCTCGCTGTCTGGCTGACACCGACTTTTGGCCGCTCCGTCGACTTTACTTTTTACTTACTTATTATCGACACATACAAATAGTTGCCCAATATGTCCCATCTTGGTGTAATCGTTAACAAGCTAGTCTTCCAGATCCATTACTAATGGAAAGCGATTTCAATCATTTCTCGATACCCCATACCCACTGACTTGTGTCACATCCTGCTCGTGGCGAACTGATTGGGCAAATACTTGTGGGTATCTTATCGTGGTGTAATGGTTAGCAAGCTAGTCTCGCAGTTCCATTACTACTGAATGGCGAGTTCGATTCTCACTTGATGCTCCATACTTTTGACCTTGTGTCACATCCTAACGTGACGAATGGCTTGGGTAAATACCTACCAGGGGCTACAAAACTTTAAATTTCTATTTTATATACCCTACAAGAATGAATAAAATAAAAATCTCGTCGGCATAAAATAACCCAAAGATTGACATGCCGTAAAATCTAACCAACAAACTAAGCAATCGGAGTTAAGTGAAAACCACTTTGTTTTTATATATATATATATATATATATATATATATATATATATATCAATATTCGTGGATCTGTATGGTTTGGTTTACGGCGTATCAACCACAGTGGGTCATTTAATACTGAAAAGCTTTGAAATGTATTAATTCTTAATTGGTTCTCAAGTTTTTTCTGTTTAACCCATAGATGGGACCCTAACAGGTACTACCACTCCGGGTCAGAGTGGACCTGGGTGTAATGGTGATGAAGGGGTGCTCCACATTCCCCAATCCTTCAGAACTGCAACTTTACCATCAGATAGAGTTAAACGTCATACCCAGTACATGAAGACCTTTAGCCACCGCCTTCTAGCACTCATATGATAAAATGGGTTAGGGTTTGTCATAATAATACGGTTAGGACAATCATACTACTAGGATTTAAAGTGACCAGCCGATTGATTAGAGTACAGTCGCTTTCCGGTCGCTCAAGTAAGGCTCTAAGTGGAATGGTGCATATGGACTGCTCATCCACCAGGGTTCCATCCTTAAGCATCACGGGTCACCAACGTCGGCCAACGGGCAGCCTCATTAGGTGGGGGTCTTATCCCTCTGCAAAAGTGCAGTCGCTGTATCCTTAAACCCCGGACTGATAGGGCTTCTTTGTGGGTTATTTAATCCCAAAATCAATCCTTGTAGAAGAACAGTAGGGATGTGATTTATCTAATAGCTCGGAGGGTGAGGGCGTTCATGCCTTTTCTAATGGTATTTGCTCTAAAGTGAAGATAATAGAGCTACTGTATTTCAACATTCGTACTACGATGTGGCTGTCCGCACCGTTAACTACTTCGCTACAGTGACTTCCACAATTACCGAATGTAAGGAATATTTTTACCGTTTCCGCAGAATCTGTCTAACAGCCTGGTGAGGAATTTGTAACTCAATAAATGAGTTTAAAAAATAGAGTTTAAAAAATTGTATACCCATCATGAATGAATTAAAACAAACATCTTCGATATAAAATAACCCAACAAGGTTAACGTGCCGTAAAATTTAACCAACCAACCAACAATGAGAATAACACGCCACAGGAGACAAAAACCCCGAGTTATTTGCTTGGGTTCATCAAAATATAACGTTAACTTTTTAAATTAAATATTTTACACTACATTACAAATGAATAGGCTACCCGAAATTCATTATGTAACGGTTTCCTTCTTTCATAAAACTAGTATCGACATCCTCTGTTGTGGATATTTGTGAGAGCATTGGTAAACAGCAGGAATTCGCTCCAATTGTTTTTGCATATACAAATGGTCTCCCAAGGATTCCTACATGGACATAGACATCCTGTCGTTTTAAATTTGCTTTAGAGATGTATTTCCTAGGAAGCGGTTAGGAACAATTTACAAAAAAGTAAAAATAAAATAACTTGTTGTGGTACAAGAGTGCAATGCTTCCTTTAGCTTGATTCAAACACACAAAACATACTACACGACAACAACTATGGTTTAAGGCACGTTCACTGACAAAGAAACACCTGGTGCTGTTGACAACCTTAATAATACTATAAACATATATGTATTTTGTTGAATACAAAAATACAATTTTGAAAATACTTTTTTGCTTCTGTGCAGTCACTCTCTCGGTCTGTCTCTCTCTCTCTCTCTCTCACACACACCCACACACACCACACACACACACACACATATATATATATATATATATATATATATATATATATTATGAGGATTGGAATGAATCCGACAGAATGAGGTAAAATAAGGAATGAAAGAACAAAACTCAGACAAAAATGTGTGTATATTTCCCTGGAATGTTATAAATTCCGATAAAGGCTGAGGAAGCGGAATTTAAGATTCCAACGAAAATATCACTACACATTTTTGTCTGAGTTTTTTTCTTTCATCCCCTTATTTTACCTTATATATATATATATATATATATATATATATATTATATATATCCATTTGTATTATACAATTATGCGGATTTTACAAATCCATTAATATGCTCATATCTCGAGATGTGATGACACCGGGTTAGCTCAGTCGTAGAGCGTTCTGCTAGAAACCACAGGTTCCTAGTTCGATTACCGGCCCTCACCAACTCAGCGTATGAGTAGCACAGGGTCTGTGCGGTAAAGTAAGGAGCTGATTAATTCACATTAATATAATTTTTAAAGAACTGGAACACATCACCCCTGATGATGGCACTTCGAAGTGCCGAAAGTACTCGGGACCTGAACTTTGGTGGACTTATCCACGAATTTCCTCCAAATATTATAAAGTTGGCCAGAAAACTCGAAAATATCAAAAATAAAATTGTTAAACAGGAGATGTGTCTTTTGTTTAATTCAACATATATATATATATATATATATATATATATATATATATATATATATATATATATATATATATAATTTCTTGTCTATATAAAAACTTCTTACCTACTCATATTCCGTAGTTTGAAATCAACGCCTTTCTCTGCAAATAAATTTTTCTTAAACAAATTCCTAAATGTAACAATAAATTCCGCATCTATTTAAAGATGCCAGATTCGTGTTTATTTACGGCCTCACGATTTACTAGGGCTTCGGTTTCTTTTAATAAACCAAAATCTAAAAACCTGGATCATGTGCTTTAATGTATACACTTTAAGTGTATATTTATGTATTAATAAGCTTGTTCCTTAATCTTCGGATCGTTATCATATTGCATCACCCTCAGGTTAAAAATAAGACTATCCAAATTAAAATGCAAAAAAAGTTAAATCCTGATGATCTGGTGTTGCTTATCCGACGAATTCTTATTTCTTACGAGTTAAATAAATAGACCATTCCGTTTTCATTATAAAAGAAAGAAAGGGATGAAAAGGACATGCTACACAGAAAAAATTAATAAGAAAGAAAGAGAGTAGGGAAAGATAGGGAGAGATCATCAGTGCGCGGGAAGCGATGACGCTAATCTGTTTCAATCGAACATAATGAAAAGATGAGAGAGAGAGAGAGAGAGAGAGAGAGAGAGAGAGAGAGAGAGAGAGACAGATTACTATACTTTTTACATATTGAACTATTTGCAATAGCTCTTAAGTAAACATATTAAACGTTGTAATAATTAAATTATCATACTGTGGTATATCCACAGGTCCCGCTAGTATATACATGATATATAGTTTGAATATACTTTTCTTTTCCCCTTTCCAACTGCCTATTTTATTTGTTTGTTTTCTTCTTTCTTTCTTTATCTTTTCCAACAAATGGACCTGTTTAGCTCAGCTGGTAGAGCATCCGCCAAGCAATCACAAGGTTCTTGGTTCGATACCGGCCCTCGCCAACTCAATATATGAATAGCACAGGGATATGTGCGAACTCAGTGTATGAGTAGCACAGGGATATGTGCGGTAAAGTAAGGAGCTGATAGTAGGTGTGGCGCTCCACCCCAGACGCCAATACAATGTAGTGCTAGTGAAAAGGGGATAGACTCTCTCGCTGTCGTAGGAGAGCATGATATGACAGCTGATGGAAATCCCAAAAAGAGAACTTTGCAGGCTGTTTTAAAAAGTACTGAGATGAGTGTGGAAAGTCCCAAAGAGAGTACTTTGAATAAGACTAAGATACCATTGTTCATTCTGAAGAATATTCTCTATTCATTGAATCTTCTGAGCTGTAGCCGTATCACTACTAATATACGCCTACACCACATGGACGCTTTTAAAACGCTTGGAGAATAAACTAGATAGGAGCTGTACAATAATATTGCGTTATGCCTTGAACAAATCCTGGAAGCAGCACCCAATAAGAAAACAGCTGCACGGTCTCCGGCCTTCTATTGCACAAACCATCCAAGACATAGCGGATACATTTGGACAAGCAAGGACGAAATCATAAGTGATGTTCTCCTGTGGACACCTATGCATTGACACACTGGTGTTGGACGACCAGCAAAAACCTACAACAATCAGCTCTGTGTGGATTCTGGATGCCCTTCATCTGCCAAGGGCAATAACCGATAGGGAGGATTGGCGAGAAAGTGTCACGGGAATCCGTGCTAACAGAGAGTGACATGATGATGATGATTACCGATTATGATGATGAAATTAATTGATTTAATTATTTTTGGGGAGTTGGGGGAGGGTGGAAAACAGTTGTAATTTATTAACTTTATTTTGATTCTCCCCCGTCTATGTAACGTGCGGTATATTCACGGTACCAAAACGGATATATGTAACGTTCTAATAGCATATATGTTGTATAGCGGGTCTTGTCAACGTGCCTCCAAATTCACGACACTAAAAAAGTATTTGGTACGCGGCGGTCATCTTGTCGGTAAAAAAAGTTTCAACGCGAGAGAAATATATCGTCACAAGCTGCTTAGCTTTTATTTTCGGGCTCGTCTCGTGGGTTGTATCGGAAGAGGAGGAAAGAGAGAGAGAGAGAGAGAGAGAGAGAGAGAGAGGAGGAGAGAGAGAGAAGAGAGAGAGAGAGGGGA
>CM042142.1:17045340-17050340 GCA_023376005.1 Doryteuthis pealeii
AATTAAATTAACTAGTTAGAATATGTGCTCCGACCCCGGTGTAAGTTTTTAAGATTTAATGTGTTAAAATCTATTAATAATTGAGATTCGCTTCCGGTTTTTGTCTGTAACAAAAACTACGTCCCTGTTTATGTCACACTGCTTAAAATCGTCATAAATAGAATACAATCAAAATTTGAGCATGCAATGTTATACAGTCTTCATTGGTTTTTTAAACAAGTTTTAATAAATACATACCTGGTATTATCTATCTATATATAGTTTGTTTTATTTTAATATATATTTAAAGTTATCAGAACTAAGTTTCAATTTCAATTTTTTAAATTTTTTTACTCCTTTAATAAATTTATTTTATTTTTACTCCTTTAATAAATTTGATGATTTTACTTTACTTATGATACAAATTCTCTGATATTAAATTTTCAACTTCCATCCCCTCGGCAATATTTATTTTACGTCGCCCAGAGGGCGTTTTTTATTTTGCTAGTTCATTAAATAGAAATACTATGATAATTGTGAAATACTTCTGAATATTTAGAAACACTGTGATAATAAGGGAAATAATTAGGTTTAAAAATGATTTGTATTTAATAAGACCGTGTGTAAAAAAAGAACACCTTAAAAACAACAACACTAAAGATATAAATATGAACGTACAATGAAGGCAATTACCTAACCTCTAGGTATAGAATAACACTAGACTGGTTGTTAAAATCAGTGAATCTGGAGAAAAGTCACAACTTCAAAAAATGATTCCCTAAACTAGCAAGAATATGTGCCCTCCGGGCGTAAGTATTTAAGTTTTAATGTAATGAAATGTATTAAATAGGAATACTAACGAAATTAAATAAGAACGCATATAAAAAGATTACAGTTATTTTAATTATATTTTGATTGGTTTCTATATAAAATCATTCATAGGATTGATTTTAATATGTTGGAGGATAAAACAATAATATTGGAGATCAATAACACCAAGTAATTATTTATTAAATCCGGTTTTGTTAAAACCAGTATGCAAATTAATCACACAGACAACATGGACTCTTCTGAGACAAATCTCAGAAACCTTGTCAATGAATATTTAAATATTTCTAACTATCGGTCTATTCACAATTTATCACTTCTCATAAATTGTAACAGTTGGAGGCGCGTGTTGTAATGGTTATCTGTGAAAGAACTTAAAATCCTGGACGAGGCTGTTTGCACTTCCCATAAAGCTAATACCATTGGAAAAGCTGTGAATCCAATTATTCTCCTCTCATGGGAGTCTCGGTCAACAGTATCGTACTATGCATAGAATTTTGTTGGAGGCGCGTGTTGTAATGATTATCGGGCTGACTTCTGATTTAGGTCGGAAAATTAAAATGGAACATTTTTTGGTGGTCCCCAATAACAGTTTAACTACAGTCTATGAATTAACATTTTGCAAATTGGGTTACGGTTTTAAGGGATTAAGGTTGTTTTTAATTACGTATTGCTTAAAAAAATAAACAACAAAAAACACAAATTACTATACATTTAATTAACCATTGAAATTAATCATTGAATCTATCATTGACACAGTTGTTTGTGTTAGTATTGCAATGTATAATTTCAATTAAACTTAGTTTAAAAAAAATATTTTTCAACATTAAATGTATAGTAGTTTGAGTTTTTTGTTTATTTTTTTTAAGCAATACGTAATTAAAAACAACCTTAATCCCCTAAAACCGTAACCCAATTCGCAAAATGTTAATTCATAGACTGTAGTTAAACTGTCATTGGGGACCACCAAAGAACTTTTCGTTTTAATTTTCCGACCTAAATCAGAAGTCAGCCCGCTCTTTAACACTAGTTAGGGCACCGGTCTATGAAAAGGAAATGTCAGAATTTAATGTTGTTAAGCACTGCTTAAGAAATTAACCATGTGTCACATCCTAGTCCTGCTGAGGGGTTGGTATATATACAAGATGTGTCATAAAAGTATCAAGGTTGAAGCTCTATTTACCAACATAGAAATGAACAATGAATGGAACGTTAATATTTTTCAGAATACAAGGTGTGTCAAAATAGTGCTGAGCTTGAAGCTGTATTTACCAACATAGAAATAAACAATGAATGGAACATTAATTTTTTTCAGAATACAAGATGTGTCAAAAGTACAAAAAATCTCGTCACTTTTTTGACACACCTTTTCGTACACCCTGCCAAATTTGGAGAGCTAAAAATCAACATGGTGTGCGAAAAGGTGTGTCAAAAAAGTGTCGAGATTTTTTGTACTTTTGACACATCTTGTATTCTGAAAAAAAATCCAATTCATTGTTCAATGTTCCATTCATTGTTCATTTCTATGTTGGTAAATACAGCTTCAACCTTGATACTTTTATGACACATTTTGTATATATACGAACCCGTATGCAGGAGTAGGATGTGACACATGGTTAAATTCTTAAGCAGTGTTTAACAACATTAAATTCTGAAATTTCCTTTTCATAGCTGAAGGGGATATAATTGGACTCATACCTTTATAAAGGGTATTAGCACTATGTGAAATACAAGCAGCCTCGTCCAAGATTTTAAGTCGTTTTGCCGGATTCATTTCCTATAACGATAAACATTACAGTTTTTAGAATTAGTCATTCGGCCAGTTTTTAGAATTAGAAACACAAATCTTGGGGATTGTCTTACTTTAACATAGTCCACACCTTGACAAAACTCCAAAAAAATTGAAGGGGATGGGTGACATGACCTGGAAGATTGTCATGAAATTACCCTGCTAAAAAGCGGTGGCTGAGGGTTTAGTGTCCTGTGTATGGTGTTAAACTGCATCTAGTCGTCAGTTTCCTATTTTGTAGCTCTGGGGAATGTGGAGTACCCGTTGATCACAATGACTACCATGTCTACTCTTACCTGGAGTGGTCCTACCTGTTAGGGTCCCATCTATGGGTTAAATAGATAAAAAATGTTTAAAAAAGAACTGAATTTCAAAACAAATTGAATACCCAACAAGATTGAATAAAACAAAACTTCATCGGTATAAAATAAACCTACAAGGTTTGACATGCCGTAAAATCATTGCCTCAAATAAATAATTGAAGATAGGTTTCTGACTGTGAGGAAAGAAAAAGAAGAGAGAGAGATGGAGAGAGAGAGGGGGGAAGGAGAGAGAGAAAGAGAGTGGGGGAGAGACGAAGTTGTTTTTAATTCCCATGTAGTTGATATGAACAAACTGATAATTATCAATAAACTGAGATATATAGATAGATATATAGATAGATAGAAACAGATCATGATAGAGAGAGAGAGAGAGAGAGAGAGAGAGAGAGAGAGAGAGAGAGAGAGAGAGAGAGAGAGAGAGAGAGAGAGAATCCATCAGCTGTGTATCGTATCATCTATTTCAATGAAATGGAAGGTAAAGAATGAAAGAAGTAAAGAAGGAGGAAAAACAAAGAAAAGAAGAGAATGTTAGACACGAATTTCTGTGCTGGAATGTTACGCCCTGTCGTCACCTCAGTTAAATAATAGACCGTGCTGTTTTTATTGTGTTGAAAGAGAGGGACGAAAAAGAAGATGCTACACCTCAGAAAGAAAATGAAAGAAAATGTAAAAAGAAAGAAAAATGAAAAAAGAAAGAGGAAATATACATACATACATACATACACACACACACACACACACACACATATATATATATATATATATATATATATATATATATATATATATATATTATATATATATATATATATATATTATATATATTATGATAATGGTACACGGTAATAACCTACTTGAGTTTCACCATAAGGATCTTTAGGGTTAAATCCACTGGATTAATCAAGATATTGATTAATTGCAGTTGATTACAGGTGTATTTTTTTGCAACAAATACACACGTGCAATCAACTGCAATTAATCAATATCGTGATTAATCTAGTGGATTTAACCCCGAAGATCCTCATGGTGAAACTCGAGTTGGTTTTTACCGTGTACCGTTATGATAATAAATTTGCTCTACCAACGTATTGAGCACTTTATATTTGTTATATCGCTGCCTTATCATTGTGAATCTTGCATCAACTAACCATTGTGACCTGTTTCACCGGTAAGTCACCGTTACCACACACACACACACACACACACACACACACACACATATATATATATATATAATATATATATATATAAAGAGAGAGAGAGAGAGAGAGAGAGAGAGAGAGAGAAGAGAGAGAGAGAGAGAGGGGGGAGGATAGCTTCTATTCAGAATTATATTCAGTTTCAATGGAAAAGAATGGAAAGATTGAAGGAAAGAGAGAAAGACAGACAGAAAGACAGACAGTAAAATATAGAAACAGAGAGATTGAAATAGACATTATAATACTTTTACATATTCAACTATTTACAATAGCTCTTGAGTAATATAATAATTTTATAATACATTTATCAGAATACATTTGTGAAACTGGATAATTCTTTTGTAAATTCCCTATATAATTGATATATTTTATCGATGGTCCTTTTCTAACTCCGTAGTACTTTCTCTCTCTCTCTCTCTCTCTTCCCCCCTCTGTCTGTCTCTTTCAATCCCTCTCATTATTTGTCTATTTATCTCTCTCTCACTCTCTCTAATTCTTTCTTTATATAGACTACTATGTTTGTTTTTCTCTCTCTCTCTTTCTCTCTCTCTTTCTGAAATATATATTTCTAGCAATGTCCATTTTTCTCTCTTTCTCAAATTATATATCTGTATCTGTGTATATTTCTCTCTCTCTCTCTCTCTCTCTCTCTCTCTCTCGCACGCGCTCTCCCTGTCTTTCTCGAAATATATATTTCTATATTTCTATATTTGTCTATTTTTCTTTCTTTCTCAAATTATGTATGTGTATCTGTCTATTTTCTCTCTCTCTTTTTCTCAAAATGTATATCTCTGTCTGTCTATTTCTCTCTCTCTCTCTCTCTCTCTCTCTCTCTCCTCTCTGTTTCCCTCTTTTTCTCTCTCTTTCTCTTTCTCAAAATAT
>CM042142.1:17055340-17062840 GCA_023376005.1 Doryteuthis pealeii
ATATATGTATGTGTGTGTGTGTGTGTGTGTATTATATACATATATATGTATATACACACACACATATATATATATATACATATTTATGTATGTATATAGGGGCTGGGTTAGTTCAGTCGGTAGAGTGTTCGGCTTGAAACCACAAGGTTCTTAGTTCGATACCGGCCCTCGGCAGCTCAGCGTATGAGTAGCACAGGCATCTGTGCGGTAAAGTAAGGAGCTGATGGTAGGTGTGGCTCTCCACCTCAGACGCAAAAACAATCTCCTTGGTCTAGCGCAAGTGAAAAGGGGATAAACTCCCTCGATGATTGGCTGATACCAACATTAGGCCGCCCCGACGACTTTACTTTAGTTATATATGTATATACATACATATATATATAGACTATATATTATATATATATATATATATATATATATATATATATATATATGTATGTTTTATACATATATACAATATAAGTCTTCGCGTATGTTTCTAAATTATTTAGTTAAGAATTTATGAAAAATATTTTCTCAAAAAAATCTTCTTAAGGGAAAAAAACTTTTTAGAGAAATCTTTTTGGGGAAAAATAATTTTACTGGACTATATATATATATATATAACGTAAAGTAATCAGAGTGGTCTAAAATAGGTATCAGCCAGACAGTAAGGGAGTATATCCTCTTTTCCCTAGCGCTAGACCAAGAAGATTGTTTTTGCGTCTGAGGTGGAGCGCCAAAGCTACCATCATCTCACCACTTTACCGCACAGATACCAGTGCTACTCATACTCATATATTCATATAAAGGAAGAAAATGTTGAATGGATGAAAATATTTAATGAAATGCCGATACGTGTTTCGCCCGAGTGGATGTTCTTGTACACAATTTATTCTATTTCTTATTATTTTAAATACAAAATAAAATATAATAATACCAATAGAAATTATACAAAAAAAATTTTTTGAGTACAGAAAAGAACGGCCGTCATTAGGACAAGATGTTTCACATTTGAAATTAAAACGGTAAGAAAACAGAGAATTTGGAAATGTTCGAAAAAAATCAACCTTTTCACATATTTTCTATTATTATTATTTTGTTTTATTTTGTAATAATAACTAATAGAATACATTGTGTACAATACATCCTCTCGGCCGAAACACATTTCGGCATTTCATTAGATATTTTTATCGATTCAACATTTTATATATATATATATATATATATATATATATATATATATATATATATATGCGACTGACTTCTGTATGCTGCAGTAAGAGGCACCTCACGTCTTGTAATGGTTAGTAAGCTAGATTCACAGACCATTCGATTCTCACTGGGCGCCCCATACTCCTGGCCTTTTGCCACACCTAAACTAAGCTTAGTAAATAATAACTAGGTTTGGTTTGGTTTGGTTTGTTTTGTTTTACGGCATATCAACCTCAGTGGGTCATTTAATGCCGATAAAGTTTTGAAATAAATCAATTCTTAATGGTTAATACAATTTTTTTATAAATACATTTTTCTATTTAACCCATAGATGGGACTAATAACTAGGCATCAGTAAGCAAGTCTGAAAGTGAACGTAATACCGTGACTGAAATTCGAACTTGCTTACTACGATGTCACAATACAGCACATCAACCACTACGCCATGGGGATCTTCTCACGGTCTTCTGGTTATCAGAGTTCTAAGGATTCAAATCTATTTACCATAAACTAAAGAAACTAACAGTGAACCACTAATTTAGTTTATGACATTCTATCCTAGAATTATTTTTTATGACTCCTTTAACTGCATTTTGCCGATTGCTATCATCTGTGATTCGACCTTTTACCAATAATCGATCATTCCCGACTCCATTTAGACCGACTGGACAGCCACATGTTGATTGCCCATGGTCTGTATTAAAAAATAATATCCGCTAGTTGTTGAGAGTCCATTACGAATGTTTTTTCAATCGTCATGTCCGAGTGACTCGTCGGCAGCCTGTGTGACCAGATTAGGGCTGAAACCTTTGAGCACAAAGATTGTTATTTCGAAAAAATCTATCAGTAAGCAAATAAATATCACACAACCTACATAACATCGATATATCGATTTGATCTCTTTTCTTTTTCTTATATAGTTTTCGATCATGTTTTTTTCTTCTCCTGCTAATTGATCGTGGTGATCGATCTTTAGGAGAGTCATAATCAGCTAATCAAATGATTATTGATTAACTTCATTGCCTGAAAAGTCCTCAGCCTAACCAAATGTAAAATAATGAGACTTGGAAAAACCTAAGTTACACGTTATTTAATATCCATTAAAATGAGGAAGTGAATCCGACAGTATATCAGAGTAAGACATTTGAAAAACGCACAGATGTTGTTAAGTAAGTAAAAGTCGTCGGGGCGGCCTAAAGTCGGTATCAGCCAATCAGTGAGGGAGTCTATCCCCTTTTTACTTGCGCTAGACCAAGGAGACTGTTTTAGCGTCCGAGGTGGAGCGCCACACCTACCATCAGCTCCTTACTTTATCGCACAGATCCCTGTGCCACTCATACGCTGAGTTGGCGGGGACCGGTATCGAACTAGGAACCTTGCGGTTTCTAGCCGAACGCTCTACCGTCTGAGCTAACCCGGCCTCTGTTGTTAAGTAATGTTGTTATATTAGCTTATATTGCAATATTTCAGTCCGTTTGGATAATCATCAGAGCATGTCTATTATAAAAAAGAAGCAAAAAGGCCGTTATGTGTTATTTCCCTTACAATCGGTCATATATTTTCAAAACACTGATTGCTTCTTTTTATTATAGACATGTTCTGATGATGATCCGAACGGATTGAAATATTGCAATATAAGCTAATAAAGCAACATTACTAAGCAACATCTGTGCGTCTTTCAAATTCCTCACTCCGATATACGTTATGTAATAGTGGAAATTAACAAGAAGTTGGGATGACGTGTGAAAGGCTAGCCTGGTGGCTTCCGGTTGAACGAGAAGTGTCAAAAGTGACAAGAATGAAAGAAAGACTGAAAGAAAGACTGACAATCTGGTGAGTTTTTATTAGAGAGACGGGCGCCAGAGTCTGGGCTGAGTGTTTGAAGAGAACTGGCGCAAGATAAGAGTCTGTTCTCCTAGAATTTTTATTTGGGCTTTTAAAAAATCAATGTCTTGTGTTCGTTATTAAAATTGCCAACGAACGCAAGTACATCCTTAAAAGATCCAAAGTAATTTTCAGACTTAAAGAGCTGAGTAAATGCCAGCCCAACAGCAGACCCAGAATACCAGCATTTCCGGTCCAGAACAGCAGAGACCCAACCAAATCTAATCCAGAGATAAGTAGAACAGTATAAGATTACTATAGAACCTAAACACGCCAAATAGATCCTGCCACCTCACATTTAACTAAGTCAGTAGAGCGTCCGACTAGGAACCACAAGGTTTCAGGTTCGATACCGCCCTCGCCAACTTAGTCCGGGACGACATAAGGTCATAATTTCCAAAATATTCCGTAATTCACAATTTCAATATTACAAATGAAACAAACACGTGACTTCTTTTTTTTAATTCATTTTAATTTTACGCATTTAAGCGACACTAGATCATTTGGAATGTCTTATTTTTAAGAAAAAAGGAACACAAGGATTCTGCTTAACCCTGGGGACTCAAAATCAATCAAACTTAATGTCACAAGGGATCTCCACTGTAAAGTGCTCTCACCTGCAGTCTAAAAATGGTCACAAGAATCTTAACACGCACATAGTTGAGGAATGTAAGTTCTTGCTTTTTGGCCAACACTGGTGTGTCCATAGGAATAATTCCAAATGAGAGCGTTCATTATGAGTTCGTCTTTATTTGCTCAACAGTTCCCAACATGCCTTGCTCGAATTACTTGGATGGTTTATGAAACTGGAGATAATTGGCCGTACAGATGCTGTTTTGTGGTGTTCTGTTTTCAGAATTTGTTCAAAACAGCACGTAGCATCCTTGTGCAAATCCAGCTTTGTCTCCAAGTGTTTCGTTAGTGTCAAAATTGTGAAGCCATACATTAATACTGACACAGCTAGAGCTTGAAGAATTCCATTAAAAACAAACAAATTCTGAATGTTAACAAATATTAAATATTGCCGAAGAAGACCGTAAATATATTCAGTCTAAAATATGGGATTAAACACAACAAAATCGTAATGTTATTTCAATAGAATGATCGAAAAAAATAGGTGTGTTATCCTAGAGTTTAAGACATTTAACTTTGTCTACTTAAACGGCTTACAGCGACTCTTCCACCAGGAAATGTTTCTACGCATACCTCACACAACCAAGGTACAATAACTGATGGTTAGTTCATTATAATTCAGCAGAAGGACTCAGATTACAACAATAATAGTAGTTTATTTGAATAGAATGAGTTCTGAGGTGAATAGATAGTGAACTTTGAAATATCCTATCATACAGGTAAAAATACCAAGAGAATTTGGGACAGCCGTGGTGGAAATTAGGTAGGTTAATTAGTAAGTGTTAAGGTTTCAATCTACACCTTCAAATTAATAAGATATAGTAACGAATAAACTATTCTAATTTTCAGTGGTCTCAAGCAGTGACAACTCTGAGGGTAGTGCTCTTCGTGCTCAACCGGAAGAGCTATTCTCTCAAGTCTATTTCGAAGCAATGTGGTAATTATGTGGTCATTAATAACGGACACACCTCCACGGTCCGGCCTGATGCCGTTAAGTTCTGGTTGACTGCCTTTTTCAGTCTAGAGCAGGGTTTCTCAAAGTAGTCTACATACCCCCGGGGTCTATACAGCAACCCACGGGGTCTGTAAATATTCCTGGGACTACAAGGGTTCTATGGAAACTACCAAACCTTCTGAGTTAATAAAAGAAATTAATTCCATAAGAATCCTGGAGAACATGCTCATGTTGATATATTTTCAATATCCAATATTCATGAACTTATGCAAAAACATCAGCTTTACCCATCACATTAGGAAATTGTAAGTTATTAAGTTAGTATCAAATATTTGCAGCTCTTTTTTACATGTTATGCTTACTTTACTGTTTATTTTACGGTTATCTCATAATTAACAGTTTTACATAAACGTTTGTGCAGAATTCATTAATTACACTAGTACAAAATAAAAAACACCCTCCGGGCGATGTAAAAATAGAATTTTGAAACATATTGCCTGAGGGGTGGGAGTTAGAAATTCAATGTCAGCGAGTCTGTACCCTAAGTAAGTAAAATCATCAAATTCATTAAAGGATTAAAAATAAAACAATTTGAAATGTAAACTTTAAATATGTATTAAAATAAAACAAACTATATATAGATATATAATACCAGTCATGTATTTATTAAAACTTGTTTTAAAAAACAATGAGGACTGTCTAATGTTGCATGTTCAAATTTTGTGTGTATTTTTTTTTTGTTATGACGATTTTGGGTAATGTGACGTAAGCAGTGACGTAATTTTTGTTACAGACAAAAACCGGAAGCGAATCTCCATTATTAATAGATAATTGGTTGTAACAAAACAACTACAAGGTGGACTAGGGTATATAAGGAGGGATCCATGGTAGGTCAATAAAACTTTTTCCAGGGGTCGATGGACTTATAATTTTGGGAACCTTGGTCTAGAGTGCTAGATAAAGCATATTTTATATATCTAATATTATTATATCTACAACATATTTTCAGTGTAGATTTACTGTGAAATGAAAGTGGCCGACCAAAACATAACGGCTTCCTCAAAATGAAACAAATCAGAGGAGATTACTCTCATTTATGTAGCTTATGTTCAGATTACCAATTAGTCTACCAAACTCTTACCAGTGTATTAAATCTTTGTAGGTTACTAAAGCTGAGCTTAGTAAATACTACTTCTGTCTCATGATAGTTGTTACATTTGCATATAAACTTCATACACTAAATATAACAACTATTACAGAATATACTAAGTGTTGCTTAGTCAGACACACAGGCCTCATTCTGTTCCTGGGTGGTTACCCATCTAAGTACTGAGAGCGCTCATCACTGCTTAACTTCAGTAATCTAATGGGAACCAATGCTTTCTGTATGATTTGATCATAATTCACACAGAAGTCACTTACTAAACTTAGTTTATGAGAAAACCAAACGTATGGAGCACCTAGTGAGGAATTTAGAGTCATTAAGTAGTAATTGGTTTCTATTGTTAACCATTTACAACATGAGAAGATGCCCAACATAACTAGGATGAGACAGAAGTTGTATCTATTTTACTCAGTGTCTGGATTTTTTAGATGAGGCTTGATAATTTGTATTATTATGTATACTAGCAAATATATGCACCCTCCGGGTGCAAGTATTTAAGTTTTAATGTAATGAAATATCGTATTAAATTAGAAAGTCTAATAAGAATGCAGATAAAAAGATTTGAAACAGAGTGGGGGTATAATAGAAAAATAAAATGAAACTTACTCTTCCATCACTGCCGTCTTTCATTGCTGAATTTTACTTATTTAACTATTTAGTTAAATTAGGAATAAAGAATAAAATTACACTTTTTTTTTCTTGTTAATGGATTTCATTTAAGATTAATTGGAGAGATTTTTTGCTTATATTCATTAAAATAACCAAACAGTTAGAAATCAATAATACTAAGCACATTTTAATAAAATCACATTTTTTAATATCAACATGCAAATTAGCCTTCCCGTTCACACTGCAAACCACTATTTTTTGTATATATAAATAAATAGCATGTTATTAGTATGTAGATATGGACACCACTAATAAAAAGGTGAAGCAATTTTATTAATAATTGAGGTTTAAATATAAATAAAATCATGAAGAATGTGATGTAAATAACTATGTTAATTGTGACTCGATTAGTAATATAGTTTCGGTTACAGACAGAAAAACACACAATCTCCATTATAATAAGAAGATATGTATATATGGACGCGATGTCAAACTTGTCAACCAATCTCTCTTCCATTTACTGATTTTCCAACAAATTATCTATTTCTCCGCCATCGCTTCCATTTGATTACAAAGTTACAACGCTTGGTAAGTTTACTGATGAGTAGATCAGTAAACTTACCTTGTTTCGCCGATCCATCACTACTGAATTACTAGTTCGATTTCTGTGACCTTGTGTCACATTCTGCTTAAAAACAGGGTCGTATCGTGCTGTAATCGTTAGGAAGCTGGTCTAACAGATTCATTACAATTGATCATCGCTGGATGCCCTATACCTGCGATCTCGTATCACATCCCACCTATGGCGAACGGGCTGAGTAAAATGCCTACAAATGATAGCAATTTTTAAAAACATTCTGTACTTTATAAGAATTTGAAGATATGTACATATCCCCCCTCCCGGACACGAGTAGGATGTTAAACAAAGTCAATTTCATACGCGGAATTTAAAAGGTTTGAATTCAGAATGTCCTTCTCCTATACTGGTTGCCATAACAAGATTAAAGAGCCCAGTCTGTCTTACTATTTAACCATAGCTGGAGGGAGAGTAGGTGGATGC
>CM042142.1:17067840-17087840 GCA_023376005.1 Doryteuthis pealeii
ACAAGACTTTATTTTATAAGATCCAGATCAACAAATATGCGTATGAAAATTTGGCTTCATCAGGCAGAGCACCATTGCTGTTCGCCCTTTTAAACGTTCAGCCAAAATCTGAACCTCCTAAACTCTTTCTCACGTTTGCGCAGGCGAACAAGAAGAGAGGTCGATCGCAGGTCAAAATCTGCCCATCATTTTTCCTGTGTTTTTCCACGAATCTAGTTTTAATTAAAGTACACTCCCGTCCATAATCAATTGGCTACCTGTTAACTATTTAATACTCTAGGGGTTACTGTGGAAAATTAACTAACGTGCTGCTACAATATAGTAAGCGTGTTCGAACTCCAGTCTCATTATTACGTTCATGAACCCACTTCTTACACGCTGGAGTATTATCCGGCTGCTGAGGTTTTAAGCTGCTCAATCTGTTTGTCAGCTGAATTCTGAAAGTATTGACAACGTCTTTGCATTCAAGCTTTGAAACATCATATTTCGAGGCTCTTGTCTGCTTTGAGACAAAGGCGTATCTTTGCACGGACTAGAACAGGATCGGAACCATTCACATTCC
The DNA here is from genome assembly GCA_023376005.1 of Doryteuthis pealeii. Taxonomy (NCBI): domain Eukaryota; kingdom Metazoa; phylum Mollusca; class Cephalopoda; order Myopsida; family Loliginidae; genus Doryteuthis; species Doryteuthis pealeii. The sequence continues at coordinate 17,068,403 of CM042142.1, forward strand.
AGTTTCAGCACCATGGTATGCCCGACAGTCAAGAACACATGAGGTCCAGTGGCATTTAACGAGGATGTTATCAATTTGGTTAGATGTAATCCATTAGGAGAATACCAGGTCACGAGATGATATCTTGGATGCTGGAAGCTGGTGCTTGAGTTAATTGATTTATTGAAGTCAAGATGGCCACCATTTGAGCAGTGTTCGCCAACAGCAAAAGAAACAGTAACGTATATGTTGCTAGCATAACTAGGGTCTGTTCAGGCATTGAATCATCTGCAACGACCATAAAATCTTTTGAAGGTGCTCGATCAATTGCTGATTGAAACTTTCGTAGAAATATCGTTGACATCTATTACATAATTTTATAAGCAGCTTATGATTTATGTACATACCTTAGTTAGAATATTTTGAACTGGGTCTGTTAGATTCAGAATGACGAGGTCCAGTGGAAAGTTACTCGCCAGTTATTGACGGGTATTAACCTTTTTAATCGACCTCTTAAAAACGCGCCATTATAGACGCGTGAGAATTAGTTTCAGATGTGACCCGTTTTTTGAGGAGCATGGACGCTATTGTTGGCTCTGAGGATCGCTTTCCCCGCGGCGGTTGAATCAACATGGGCTGGGTTGTAAATAAAGTTTTATCAGAAAACAAACAAGTCTTGTTAATTGATTAATTCAAACAAGAAATGACCAGCCCAACGCGGAAAAGAAGAAAAATCAACCCTTAACAGCAAGCTCTGAAGAGAAGATGGCGACCAAGTTAGACGAAGTAAGCAGAAAGTAACAAGTAAGACCATCATCTCATGCTATCTACACTATCTACCGTCTGTCCTGTCTCTCTCAATGTTTATGTACACCAATTAAAGGGTATACAACACATTTTCATCAGCATCGATATTCAGCAAATATTAACTCTCACAGGAACAACACCATTATTACTCCATGATTAAAAAAAAGATTGTAGATTCTACAAGAATTTAGTCCGGAAATCAGTTAAAATTATCTTATAAAACAATTTAATATTCATATAGCCACAACTACTTCAATAATTCTAAAGTAGAAGCAACGTGGCACTCGGATACGCAAAAAAAAAAAGGGGGCTCCTCCCTCAAATCCCTAAGTGCGTTGCTGAGAGGATTGTTTAAAAAAAGTGTGAAAACAACCTCGAATTGCTCGGAAGGAATTGGTTAGAGCTTTAAACACTTGTCACTCAGCAGATAGCAGCGCATTGCCACGATATTAATTGAGGTTTGACATATCTGGCAAGGTTCTATCGTTAACCAGGACCGGCATTAAGAAAGCTGTAGGGCCCAATGGCAAACATTTTTGCGGGTTAGCAAGCTAGATTAGCAGAACATTATCACTGAGTTCGATTCTCATTGGGTGCTCCATTTCTCTGACCTTGGACCGCAACTAAGTAAATATTAGTAAATAACTACCATATCAACTATAACATCAGTTTTTAAATGTATAATGTTCCACTAGAAAGAATAAAATCATTGTACGTTTGCTTTAGAAGAAACTATTTGATTTAAAGGGGTTTTAGGTGTGTACTATAACTCATTCCCATGATAGGCTAGAAGTTTAAACACCCAAATCAAATCCAAAGCTGGAGTCCCTAAAGTGGTATGATGCCTCAGCGTTATCCAGCAACTCTTGCGACACTATTGTTTCCAAACCTGCCAAGGCTATGCTGTTCCACGTTTTTTGGGGTGCACTACGCTATCGTACCTTGTAGACGGATGGATGCCAACGAATATATATATATATATAATATATATATTTAATCCACAGACACGTGTTTCGAGGTTTCAGATTCCCAATTAAATTGTATTGAATAGGACCCCTTTTAAACAAATATAGGCAAGGTGAAGAGAAGGAAAACTCTGAATTCAAACCACCGCTTAAGAAATTGACCATGTGTCACATCCTGTTCGTGACGGAGGTGTTAGTAAATACATAACGATATTTTCAATGTGCTTATTTTTCAATTTTGTGTTTGCTCTAAATGGAAGTAATTTGAACCAAGTTAATTTAGCATAATGATTTGTGTTCGCAGTTATTGCCATCCATCGTTTTAAAGTAATAATGTAATCTATCATCATAATTGAATGAAGCATTGCAAAGATAATTTAGTTATTTTTTGTTTACACTTAAGAGTGCACTGTGTTAGGCTGGATAGAGAAGAAAGTATGTAACATTTGTTGTGTGTTTTAAAACCTCATATATATAAGGTTTTAAAACCTTATACATATATATCAAAACCATATATATATATAAGGTTTTATTATATATAGATATAATATTAGTAATAGTAATAATGGAAAAGACTTAAGGGTCTACCATGGTTTCGATCTCAATAATGTCATCAGGGCCCTACCTTAAATTTAACTAAGTCGATATAATTCCTTAGTCAAACTGAAATAAACTTTATTTTCCGATGATTAAGATTGAACTTAATGTTAATTCATATTTTTAAATTGCCACCCACGGCTTATTCTATTCGTTAATTTATTCCTTAGTTCTCATTTCTGTATTATTATTAACTTAATTCTAATTATAAATAATAACTAGTGAAAACACTTAAATTTTAATTCTAATTATATTTTAAGAGTTTCTTCATCATCATGTAGCGCATGCAGCACGGATATCCATGTCAATCTCTCGCCAACCTTCCCTATCCTTCATTGCACCTGGGAGGTCCTCTGCGGAGTAACCAGCATCTTCGCATAACTGGTAATGTAGGTCCTAGCTGGGCGCCCCAGCCTTGCATGTCCATGTGTTGGCTTCCACAGGAGAACGTTGCTTCTCCAGCAGTGTCCTGCATGCTTGTCCGTCTCACTCGGATAGTTTGTAAGATGGGGAAAATGACCGTACAGCTGCTTCCTTGTAGGGTGCTATTTTCATGACTTATTCAAGACTGCACCAGCATTCTTGTGCAGCTCCCATCTAGCTTATTTTCAAGACGCTTCGTTAGCGTCCAAGTGGTGCAGCCATACAGCTGGACTGATACAACCACAGCCTGGAAAAACAGTCGCTTCAGCTTGTCGGGGAGATCGAACCTCCATATGACTGATAATTTGTTTGTGGCCGACCATGCCTTTGCTATCCGTGTATTAACATCGCTCTCTGGGGAGATATTACCACCTAGGTACGTGAATTGTTCTACTGGCTTGCAGTTTAAGAGTTTATTACTAATTTAATGCATTGATATCAATTTTACAATATTTAAACCATTCCCTCGAACTAGTAGGATGTCACACATGGTCAGGTGCTGAAGAGAAGTTAACAGTTTTGAATTCAGTTTTCCTTTTCCTAGACAGGTTGTCTAACAAAGACTAAAGAGTCCAAAACACCCTAATATTTACCTATAGCTGGCGGAGTATAATTGGATGGAAACCTTTCCCTAGTATATAGCATTATGGAAAGGAAAACAGCTTCACCCGGGATTTGAACTCATTTCCTACGACGCTAATCATTACAATACGTGACTCAGTAAATTCTACCATTAGTGTTCTTAAAGAATGACAGATTTAGCACTAAATAACCCACGAAGTTTGACAAGGCATTAAACAATAGAAAACTAACCAAGCCCCTGTTAACACAACCCCCTCGCCACAGTGGAAGTTTTCTTTCTCTTAGACTGTTTGCTTAACCAAGGTTAAAGAACCAAGTCTGCCCTACTATTCACCCAAGGCTGGAAGGAGAGTGGATGCATACCTTTATCAAGAGTATTAGCGCTATGTGAAATGAAGACAGCCTCATTTGAACTCGGGTAGCCGTGTCCATTTACAAAATGAATAACCATTACACCACGCGCCTCCACGTGTAATCCTCATTTAATTCGCCTTAATTGATGTCTTAATCGGGATTCTAAGGCATTACATGCTATAAGCGGCCGTATATTTAACAAGTATTTTAATTAGCAAAATTCCATTTGTTAGGATGAAGCAAACAAAACGCTATTAATCATCCGCGCGAAATTTCTTCTCCGTTGTGATGTGGTTATCAAATCAAATGTCCTTCCAATTGTATTCCTCTTGCTTTTTCGACAAGATGAAACTCATCAATTATTTTGGCCTACAATTGTGGACAGCGCTTGCATTAGATTTGAACTTGACACGGGAAGTAAAAAACAAACAAAAACATGACTGATCACTTCAACCCTGAGATAATTAACACTTGAAAGCGAACTTAATTTAAATGCAGATCGGCCTGTGTTACGCTTGTTTGGATAAACAGAAGAAATGTGTGAGATATACGTGAACACATTAGCATTTACGCCCGTGCTGTTATAGTTATCTATATATATATATATATATATATATATATTGTTTTGCATCTTAACTAACATTTTGGATTCTTTAAAAATAAACGAGGTGGTTGGTTTCCGGAATAAACAATACATAGGTGAAACATCTAGAAATACCAACAAACAAATCTACGAGCACAAAAGAGACATAAAAAAGGACAATTAAAAGTTTTAACTAAACACATTCTGGAAACCAACCACCTATATATATATATATATATATATATATATATATAGTGTGTGGGATTGTCACTGTTTCAGCTTTTACTGGAATGGTGTATCAAACGCTGTATTATTGGGAGAGTGCTTAATATATATATATATATGGAGAGCTGTTATATAATAAAATAAAATAAATATATAAAGGTTTTACATACGTATTTATTTGGTGACAAAGGAACAGTCACAATCATTTTGGATTCATGCGTCAACAATCATCAGTGAACTTGTTTCAAATGCAAGGAGAATCGAAAAATTTCTGTGACTGAAAATCGAAAAAATGGTTGTGACTGTTCCTTTGTTACCAAATAAATAGATATGTAATATATATATATATATATATATATATATATATATATATATATATATATATAATATATATGTTTACAATGAAATATCATCAGGAGAGAAGTTATCTCTCGATCACTAATATTTTCGCATTATATGCATCGACCGCACGTTCGGTCATTAAACGGAAATGACCGTTAGTTCGTGATGAGCCTATTTTCATGGTTTTTTCATTATATCATATTCATCTGAGGCATATATATATATATATATATATAGGATTGGGTAGCATATATGATATCTGAGTTATATATATATATATATATATATAATATATATATATATATATATATATATATATTCGGTGGAGATGTGACGAACGAAAGAACAAAACTCAGACAAAAGTGTGTAGGATATATTTCGCTAGAGCTTTGAGCTTGGCATCATCAGTCATTTTAATGAATCTCTATTACTCTCTCTCTCCTCTCTCTTTTTAATACTCTCACTCTCTCTCTCTCCCTCACCCCTAAAGGTAAATCGAGTAACAAATATAGTAATCAGCCTACTCACCTTTTTTTCTTCTTTCTTTTTCTTTCTTTGTTTCTTTTTGTTTCTTTTTTTCTCTTTGTTTTCTCTTTGTTTTCTTTTTTCTTTTCTTTTCTTTTCTTTTTTTTCTTTTTTCTCTTTTCTTCTCTTTTTCTTTTTTCTTTTTTTTCTTTTTCTTTTTTTCTTTTTTCTTTCTTCTTTTCTTTTTTTTCTTTTTTCTTTCTTTCCTTTTTTCTTAATTGTCAAAGTTCTCATTCCAGGAAGGGTCAAAGTTTAGGAATCGTACATGTATGACGAAAAGGGGGAGGATCCCCTTGTTGGATTGTCTTCCTTTGGATTTCGAAGAGTTATCTTCCCTCTGGGTTCCCGGTTTTGACCACCAGGTGTCTGTGGTATTTAAGCGCCTGTTTCAAACTCTCTCACTCTCTTGCTTCTCGGGAATTGACAACTATGGGTTAGACACTTGTCTACACCCTCCCTGTGTGGGGGTTCTTCATCCCCCAAAACACGGACCTAGTAAGTGACCTTAGTCTATGGACTCTCCATAACTAAAATATTCTATGTAACTCTTCTTATGTATCTATGTACGTATATGTGTCAATCAAAGACACACACTCACAGACACACATTCACATATCATACAATCGAGACACACACTCACAGACACACACATTCACATATTCATACAATCGAAGACACACACCCACAGACACGCACACTCAAATACACACACAATAACAAACACACACAATCAGACACACACATAGACATACTCATTCACAGAAACACAGCTACATAATCATACACACAGACATTCCCCTAAACGTACAGACATACAATTCATACGTATGATAAAATTAATGAAATAATAAACGAAGCCATCATATATTTTTGATTTCTAATGCTTATCGAACATTCTGACCGAAAACCATGAAAAAGTATAATTAAAAAAAGTAAAATAAAATTAAGAATTGAATTAAATAAGAGATTTCACCACTAAAAGCAGATGGAATTTTTCAAAAGTCCGTTTCTTACAAGAAAAATATTAAATTAACAGTTTCATCACGATTGTAATTTGAGTTGAAACTCAGCGAATTCTTAAACGGAGGCGGCATTATTTTCCTGTAGACGCCATATTCTCAGGAAAGTTTTCTAAAAGAGAGAGAGAGAGAGAGAGAGAGAGAGAGAGAGAGAGAGAGAGAGAGAGAGAGAGAGAGAGAGAGAGAGAGAGAATTGCTGGTAAAAATCTTAACTGTCGTTCGTTGAATGTGAATCCAACTGGTAAAAAACAATAATTAAAAAGAAAGTCAAAACAAAAAGTAGAAAAATTTGAAATTATAATGTAATGAAGATATCTAATATGTTACACCAGTATTGGACTGCTGTTTTAGTATTGATACACGTATATATATATATATATATATATATATATATATATATATATGCGTGTAAATGTATATATATATATATATATATATATGCGTGTAAATGTATATATATTATATATATATATATATATATATGCGTGTAAATGTATATATATATATATATATATATGCGTGTAAATGTGTATATATATATATATAAATATATATATATAATATATATATATGCGTGTAAATGTATATATATATATATATATATATATATATATATATATATATATGCGTGTAAATGTATATATATACATATATATATGCGTGTAAATGTATATATATATATATATATATATATATATATATATATATGAATGGAAAGATTGAAAACCAAGACTACATATATGTATTTAATTAAGGATGTATACGCTTAAATGAATATTCAAAACTACCACTATGCCTATATATATATATATATATATATATATATATATATATATATATATGAGAGAGAGAGAGAGAGAGAGAGAGAGAGAGAGAGAGAGAGAGAGAGAGAGAGAGAGAGAGAGAGAGAGAGAGAGAGAGAGAGAGAGAGTGATGAACAGAGAGACAGAGAGCTGGAGGAACATGGAAAGTGAAAGAAAATGTAACGCATATGTATATACACACATACATACATTTCTGCATGTATATGTCCAGCATACACACACACACATATATATATATATATATATATATATATATATATATATATATAGAGGGAGAGAGGGACAAAGAGAAAATATTGAAAAATAAGTGTTTGTCTAACGGTAATTTTTCAGCATTTTAGAATTATTGCCTGCAGAGGTAAAATATATATCCATCTATCAATCTATCTCAGGCTGTTCATATTTCCCTATCACTCTATCACAATCTGTTTATATCTACCCCTCTATCTATCTCGCTATCTCTCTTCTCTACCTCCCCCCTCTCTCTCTCTCATGCACACACAATTTAGATAACCTGAAATGTATCTTAATCAAACTTTCCATCCACTCAAGCTAGGAAACTAGCTGAATTAAGATGGATCATTAGACTAGACACTCACAGAAAAGGACTCAACACAGATACTGGCACACTAAAACCTTACACATATTTCAAGACACCCCCATACCACCAACCCCATGACCTCTATCAGATTACTACACACACAGTACAAACTCATTAATCACCAACTAACCAATCAGTACCCAGCATCTCCTAATCATCAAAAAGAGCAACAAGCAGCCAGGAAATTACTACTGTCCTCAGGTCCCGAAGAAGGGAGTTCATCATAATCCCGAAAATTCACCACTGCTACTAAATAAAAGGAACTAAAAAATAAAAACAAAAACAAAAAAACAACCGAGTTTTCTAATATTTATTCCCAGATGAATATATTATGATAACTACATTATTATAATATAGCACATTAATGCTTCACACTAATGCCCAAACCTGATATATGTACTTCCGAAACACGGATACAGATACAAAAATATATCTCAAATATATATATATATGTATACTATTCCCCATGTAAAAATACTCCATAAAAAACAAAGTTTTCTTCTATATACATTTACTCTGCCCCACTAATCCCGAGCAGGATACAAGACACAACAAATTTAAGCGGAGTTTAACAGACGTGAATTCAGAGTTTTCCTTCTCAAAGAGCCTGCATATGTTTATATCTGCCTTATCTATTCCTCTGTCTGTTTAGTCGTAGTTGGTTTGATTTAACGGCATGTCAACCATTGTTGGGTTATTTTATACCGAATATGTTTTATCTATTCTTTCTTGTTGGGTATTTAATTTTTGAAAACTCATTTATTGATCTATTTAACCCATATATGGGACCTTATCAGGTACTACCACTCCGGGTCAGAGTAGACCTGGGGGTAAAGGCGATGAATGGATACCCCACACTCCCCTGAGCTCCAGAATTGAAACCTCGCCAACAGATGCAATTTAACGTCATGCCCAGGACACTAAGATCCTCAACCACTGCCTTCCAGCACAGATATGATAAAAAGGGTTTGCCATAAATCAATAGTATTGGGATAATCATATATATTTATTTACCAACCCCTCCAAACGAGCAGGATGCGACACAAGGTCAATTTCTTAAGCGGAGTTCAACAGGTTTGAATTCAGAGTTTTCCTTCTCCTAGACAAGTTGCTTAACCAAGGTTAAAGAGCCCAGTCTGCCCTACTATTTATCCATAGCTGGAGGGAGAGTAAGATTCATACCTTTACCAAGGGTATTAGCGCTAAGTGAAATGCAATTATCACATCCAGGATTTGAACTCAGGGTGACGAGTTCATTTCCCATGACTTTAACCATTACACCACGCAACTTCCTACTTTATGATTGAGACAATCATCTCTCATCCCACTTATGAGGGTGTGACACAAAGATATTTTTATGTGGGCCCACCCACAAGCCAAAGCTCATGGGTGGTAGGCACAAAAATGCGTTGATCTCGTCGGCGTTCCCAATCAGGCGGGGGGCTCAAGCACTGGGCAATAAACCCAAACCTGCCCCTTTAAATCGAGGCGGCAGGTATTGCCTGGTGGAATGGCTCCCTGGGATTAAGGATGGTTAACTTATGCGATCCAGGGCCGAAGCCACCGACCCCCTGGTCAAAACCGGAGTTAGTTATGTTGACCATATCATATAGGTGATAGCCATTGACGAGACTAGTCGATTGATAGGAGGGAGCCTCTCCAATCGACCGTCTATTTTAAGTAAGGGCAAAGTAGAGTGCTACAAGTCATTGACTTCTCAGCCACTATGATTCCGTCCTTAAGCATTACGGGTCTTCACAAGTGGCCTCATTGGGAGTGATTTTACCCCTCTGTAGAGAGGCAGTTGGCGTATTTTCCCGCCCCGACCAACAGGCTTATCTGTCTGTCAGTTTTTGTTAAATGGATGCTTCGTACACAAACAAATCGCTTTAATGCGTTCATCAATTAATTAATTCGGTTAATATCTTCATCTGATATTTATCTCTGTATATCTTTCGTCTGTATCTTTTTTGCATTCGGTTCATACCGATCAATATATTTAACTATCATTTATCAGTGTCACTGAATACTTTCACCTATGCCCACTGGCAATTTAATAATATCTACGTCTTGTATGTGTATTTCGAACGCTATGTCTCTCGCTCCTTCCATCCCCACACACAGATATATATATATATATATATATATATATATATATATGTGTGTGTGTGTGTGTGTGTGTGTGTGTGTGTGTGTGTGTGTAGTAAGAAATTTGAAAAAACACAAATAAAATGAGTGGTATGTTTATTAGCCGACGTTGTAGTGTTTCGATCTGTTAAGTAGATCTTCTTCAGGGCATTTGTTGATATAAGGAAAAGTAGAAAAAAATTATTTATCAACAAATGCCCTGAAGAAAATCTACTTAACAGATCGAAACACTGCAGCGTCGGCTAATAAACTTACCACTCTGACATTGAATTTTTAACTCCCACCTCTCAGGCAATGTTTTTTCAAAAATTAATTTTTACGACGCCCAGAGGGTGTTTTCTGTTGCTAGTATATTCAATAATCAAAAGGTTTTAAATGTCGACTAAATTTTCAAATATTAATACATCATCTTCGCAACGCTATTTTTCACATTTATTTATTATTTTACCACATAGTGTCGGATTTATTTCCATTTCTTCCTATCATAAGTTGCTCAGCAGCACACGTATCTTAATTAAAAAAAATAATATTTTCAATCTAAAAATCTGATCACATTAAGACCAATAATTTTTCACGCGTGCACACACACACACACACACACATATAAATATATATATATATATATATATATATATATATATATATATATATATATTATATATATATATATATATGATTGGAAGAAATGGAAATAAATATTCCTACACCCATTCAGAGATTCCATTCTCCTATTCTGGTTAAAGAACCCACTCTTCCCTAATATTTACCCATAGCTTTGGGAGAGTAGGTGGATGCATACCTTTCCCAATGGTATTAGCACTATGTAAAATGCAAACAGCCTCGTTTTGGGTTTTAACTTGGGTAGCCGAGTCCGTTTCCTACGTGGATAATAAGGTAGGACAATTTTCAAGGTTTTTGAATATCAAAAAGTTAAGATTTTTAGCCATTTTATATCTACATATGTATTATAAAAATATATGCTTTTTAAAACTAAATACTCAAAAATTGGTATAAGTTAGAAATGTAAGTTTTGGTGTCAGTACTTATCATACCAATACCCAACTTTCCTCGGGTGAATCTCTGCCCTGTCGGTGGGCGTTAGAATGCACCGACTGCACCTCTGCAGAGGGGTAAGACTCCCCCAATGGGGCCAGCTGTTGGCCGTGGGTGGCGACCCGTAATGCTTAAGGACAAGTCTTGGTGGATGAGCAGTCCATGACATGTAACACTCCACTCAGAACCTTACTTAGGCTATAACGGGCTGTCTGATCAATCGACTGGCCACCTCAAGTCCTAGCACCTGTATGATTTCCCAACCCTATTGCCCTTATGGCAAGCCCCCAATCCTTTTTTATCATATGGGTGCTAGAAGGCGGTGCCTGTATGTCTACATGTCCTGAGAATGACGTTAGACTCTATCTGATGGTGAGGTTCCGGTTTTGGAGGTTTGGGGAATGTGGAACACCCCTTCATCACCATTGCTCCCTGGTCCACTCTGACCCGGAGTGGTTGTACCTGTTAGGGTCCCATCTATGGGTTAAATAGAAAAATGTATTTATAAAACAATTGTATTATCCATTAGGAATTGATTTATTTCAAAACTTTATCGGCATGTAATGACCCACTGAGATTGATATGCCGTAAAACCAAACCAAACCAAATCGGGTGAATCTTTTTTATATTCAAAAAGTTGAAAATCGATCTACCCTAGTGGATAACCATTACAACACCCGCCTCCTCGGGATTTGAACTCATGTCGATGATTTCCATTTCGTACAACTCTAACCATTACACCACATGCCACTTTAATAAAATTATGCATACAGAAGGCCATAGATAAGTTTTCGATGTGTGTACATGTAGAAAAAAAACCGTCTATAAAAAGCGAACATATTGTTTCTACGTTCTAATATTTTATTAGTGCTGTCACGACTTTCGTGTAATTTAGACACCAAACAGATTTGAAACATAACGAGATAAGAAAACCCTTTTTACAGGATTTTTATTTTTGTTTATTTCCACTTGAAAACAGATGAACGAAACAGAAGTTTACAAGATATAACCAAGGAAAACATTAATCTTGTGACATATCAAGATTCTCGAAGAAGTTTTAATACACTTAAAGATTTCCTTTACAAAACTGTTGATAGTCAATATCTATATCTCAAAGACCTCTAGAAAGACGGATAAATCTTTCAAATTGTTAGGGTAATCAGACTGTGCACACACATACATACACATACACACACACACACACACACACACACCACACACACACACAGAGAGAGAGAGAGAGAGAGAGAGAGAGAGAGAGAGAGAGAGAGAGAGAGAGAGAGAGAGAGAGAGAGAGACTCATAAACGCACAGACATATTTAGACTGGGAGACACGTACAGACACACAGAGACAGAAACAGAGACATAGACAGACTAATCCAATATATATATATATATATATATATATATATATATATATATATATATAGAGAGAGAGAGAGAGAGAGAGAGAGAGAGGAGAGGGAAAGAGTGAATAGATAGATAGATAGATAGATAGATAGTTTGAGCGATAGATCTCAAGAATTCTAGTCGAATAAACTTACAAATTGTTAGTGTAATCAGACTGTACACACACACACACCACCACACACACACACACACACACAGAGAGAGAGAGAGAGAGAGAGAGAGAGAGAGAGAGAGAGAGAGAGAGACTAATCCGATACATATATGTGTGTATGTGTGTGAAAAGGAAGATGACTTACAGAGGAATAGAATGATATTGAACACATTTAATATAGCAAACTATATTATCAATATATACAGAAAATATATAAATAGTCATTCACAGACACCGTGTTTTGAGGTATTACGTCTTTTCGCTGTGGCTAGACATTAGCAGTCTACCTCCAAACAGAATGGAAACCCGATCCGTGAGACTTCTTAACCACTAGGCCATCAGGATCAACAGACTGGAACGAGGATTTTAACTAATATATATATATATATATATATATATATATATATATATATATATATATATATATAGTTAAGTGCCGAATTGACACCCAACCGATCGGATTTCAATTCCGGCTGTAGGTAGCTTACAAAATGTCTAGCCACACTGAAGAGACTTGATAAGTCGAAACACGTGTCTGTGGATGACCCTATATATATATATATATATATATATATATATAATATAATATATATATATATCCACAGACAACGTGTTTCGAGATTTACGTCTCATCAGTGTGACTCCTTACTTCTCGGCCGTCATTAACTGTCAGTAAAAAGCGAACATTTAATTGATAAATACATACATCGGTAGATATATGTTTACGATCATATATATATATATATGTATGTATGTGTCTGTATATATATATATATATATATATATATATATATACAGACACATACATATATGATTCAATTATTGGTTATTATACTTTGACTTTTGTTTGTTAAGTTGTCTCTTTCTTTGAAAATTAAATATTGCTCTGTATTTAATCTAATTTAATGATTATTATACATTGAGCTCTCTTTAGGGATTCATAAAAATCCTTGTATGAGTATATGTTTGCGCCTACAGGAGCATGCAGTATGGTTATACAGTGAGATTTTGAGGATCTCAGGTGGAATCATCCCTTACTACCAGTCATTTGGATACCTTTCATAAATATATATATATATATATATAAGATTTTTGGATGTTTGTTTTTTATAGAAGCAAGTTGAATAAATTATTATTTATATTTTTGCTTGAAGGCAATTATAAATGCATGTATCGAATAAGATTCGATAATTATAGAAAATAATCTTGACAAGAAAATACCGCAAAGGATGGCTCGCTATGCAGAACACCGTACAGACTGTTTCGACTTTATTAAGTCTCTTCAGCGATGTATACTAACGACTCCCCTCCGACAGGAATCGAAACCGGGACTTCACAGGCATAGTCAGAGACCATATCCGTTCGGCCACCGGTACATAGCGAACAATCCCTGCGAAATTAACCTTGTCAAAGATGATACTATTACACGCCCCTGCCATAGCAGGCAAGTGGACGTTTTTTATTTAGTAAACAAACCCGGCCGTTAGCTCTTCGGCGAAGTGAATAAGATTTGTGGATGTTTGTTTTTTATAGAAGCAAGTTGAATAAATTATTATGTATATGTATATATATTAATAATATATTAATAATGCACTATGCTATATTTATAAGTGAATAGGGCTCAATGGCTTAAGTTTTTAAATCTAGAAATATAAAATTCATTTGGCAGCTAATTAAAACAAAAAATATAACAAAGCAGGGAAAAATATTTTTTGTAATTGTTTTCATGGTTTAGCTAGAAAGATAATGGCCCAAATTATATTAAACAAATAACGACACGAACAGGAAAACAAATTTTGCTTAATTGACATAAAATTGCACTATTTCAAAATCAATGTTTACTTTTATCGACAAATTTGGAAAAAAAATCTCGTCGTAAATTCTATTTAAATCTGTGTAAGCTTCTTACAAGACCTAATCTGTTTGTAACTTAGTAAAAAAAACTCTCTCTCTGTTTATCCTACAAACTGTGTACGTTTCGTTTTCGAAAAGCCTGTAGAATTTACACTCGATTTTAAAGGTTATATAGTTGTTTCCGCCTGTAAACAAATATTTTGGTGAAAATATTTCCGGTTAGATTTTTTGACCCCTGAAATAAAAAAAATAAAAAATAAAATCATAGAATCTTTTCCACTATTTCTCATAAGCCGAGAACCAACAGTTTTTTAAATATTTTTCAAAAATATTTCTTTGGAATTGTCAAATGTGTTTTTTTAATAGCATAGGCAAAATACAGGGTTATAAAAAAGTCAGCAGCCGAAAAAGACGAGTTACCAGGATGGATTTGGCATTAAATAACCTACGAAGTTTGTTATACCATTAAAACCAGCATCACTTGAACGATCTTTTTTTCTTTCTTTATTAAAACGATTCTGGTCGCCATTTTAGACGTTTAGTTCGTCTGTTAGTAAATCCAATGGTAGAAAAGAGTTTAATTTCAGTAACAGAAAGTCTGTTTCTATTTCTTGAAATCTTAGGTAGAAAAAGAGTTTAGTTTCAGAAGATACTCCTTATAGCAGAAAGTATGTTGTATTCATTGTAACCCTCCTCTGTAGAACTCTAAGTTCTATTTGCAATTGATTTCAGGATAATTACCAATTACCTATAATACATTCTATATTGTTTCTGATTGGCTAATTTTTACCATAAATGCATGCTGCTGATGTTGGGAAAGTTCATAAATATGAGTGGGAATTTGGTGTACATCTTGTACTATAGATATATGAATATGAAGACACAACTCTGGAAAGGGATGGTCTCCGCTAGGCTATTCGTCCCCAAGACACGCTACATGAGTCGCACCCCCATGACCAAACCAGATTATAGGACCAGTGAAGATTTAAATGAAAAAAGTTGATAAATATCATAAATTTTATTTGTTATGATTCCAGTTGCCATTTTAGGTGCTAAGTTCTCTCAGTAAATCCATTGGTAGAAAAGAGTGTAGTTTCAGTGATACTCCTTGAGTGAAAATATTGTATACATCTTATACCACCAATAGAATCCCAGAAAACTGATTATCAAAAAGTATTGAGAATCGATTTGTTTTTGTTTTGGTTCCTTGTTTAATGGCATATCTTTCTTGAGTTATGTAATACCAAATTCATCTTTGTAGAAAAACAGTTAATATATAGCTGGAAGGGCGAGGAGCTTCCTACCTTTCCCATGGGTATTAGTTTGAACAGGAACGTAATAGAGCGACTGGAGTTCGAAACCGGTTATTATATTGTCACAGTCCAACATGATAGCGATTACGCCGCAAGGACTTCCTACAGAATTGGCACTGATGCCTTTAAATCTAATTTGTTGCAAAACAGTAAGCGATATGCTTTCATATTTATTCCGTTCCTTATTATTTCATAAGGGAGATAACTATAAAAGGCTAATTTAAAGTACTTCCCCTTTTACTTTTCTTGGAATTGAATATAATACAAAACCCTTCATTAGTATTTGAATCAAATCCAGCTATGTACGTGATTATGTACATACAATTATCAATGTTTATTTATTTTTCTTTCTTAATCTATTCCATATGTCAGTTATATAGTGAGCGCGTCGAGAGAGGCGGTCAATATCTAAATTTCCGTGTTTGTATACAGGTATACTTATCTTCTTTACTTTGATACTTAGCTTCTGTTTTCTCTATCTAGCTATCTTCCGTCTTAGCTTGGGCTGGATCTGTCTATCTCTGGCTGGGCTGGGCTGGTGGCTGAATTTCTATCTTGGTGAACACAGCTTTAATCTAGACATTTTTTATAACACGTCCTATATATATATATATATATATATATATATATATATATATATATATAATATATATATAATGTTGTTCTGGTTCCAACGGGAGAAAATTCAATATTTTATAAAAAAGGAAGGTCCGCAAAATAGATTTTGTTCTCAGATATTTTTTTTTTAATTCTTTTTGTCTTACATATGCAACACGTGTTTCAGATCTTCTGGTATCTTTTTCAAACTTTGATTGATAATATTATCAATCAAAGCCTGAAAGAAGATACCAGAAGATCTGAAACACGTGTTGCATATGTAAAACAAAAAGAATTAAAAAATTTTTTCTGAGAACAAAATACATTTTGCGGACCTTCCTTTTTTATATATATATATATATATATATATATATCTTATTATAATGGAGATTGTGTGTTTTTCTGTCTGTAACCGAAACTATATTCCTACTCAAGTCACAATTCTCTTAGTTATTGACACCACATTCTCCATGATTTTATTTTTATCTAAACCTCAATTATTAATAAAATTATCTTACATTATTAATACTGTTAACTATGTCTACATACTGACAGAATGCAATTATATTTATATATACAACAAAATAGCGCTTTACAGTGTGAACGGGAAGGCTAATTTGCATATTAATATTAAAAAATCGAATTTAATAAATATGTGCTTAGTATTATTGATTTCTAACTGTTTGGTTTTATTTTAATGAATATAAGCAAAAATCTCTTCAATGAATCTTAAATGAAATCCATTAACAAGATAAAATAACTGTAATTTTATTCTTTACTTCCTCTTATAACTAAATACTTAAATTAGAAAAAATAACAATGAAAGACGAGAGTGGTGGAAGAGTAAGTTTCAGTTGTTCGATTTTTTATTATACTCCCTCTGTTTCAAATCTTTTATTATACCCCCCCCCTCTGTTTCAAATCTTTTTATCTGTATTCTTATTTAGTTTCATTAGCCTTTCTAATGTAATACAATATTTTATTACATTACAACTTAAATACTTGCACCCGGAGGGTGCATATATTTGCTAGTATATATAAAGATAAATAGATATTTACAGTTGTGGTGATTACCGTATCGCTTGTATTTAGATTTTTGATTTTGCAATTTTGATCTTAGGTTCCTTTGATACTGATTCTGGTTTACAAGTTAGTCACTTACTAATAACAACCTCGGTTGAGGAAAAACGGAACGAGAAATTTACGATATACGAATCGATATCATTTGAATTATTTTTTCTTCGCTCTTTTTTTTTGCTTGATACTTCAATAAATCCTATTATTAAATATTGAGCAAATAGTGATACTTTTTTTATGAAACGGGATGCTTCGGCCATTTTGGAAAAACGTTGTAACTTGAAAGTCTTGTTTGAAATAACCGCTTGCAACAATAGTCCACTAATAATTCAATGGAGATATGTCGAGCGGCTCGGACAAACGGTAATATTTACAATTAAATATTTACCACATTATTTCTGGTAGATATTATCTTAGCTGGATCTGGGATTCTTCCTGTCTTGATAGTGGGACGTCCCGTATTGTTACGTTGATTTTACACACACTCTCTTTCAGTTGTTTACACTCACTCTCTCTTGCTCTTTCTCTCTCTCTCTCACTCTCTCTCTCTCTCTATCTCTTAGTTGTTTTCACTCACACTCTCAGTTGTTTACACTCACTCTCTCTCTTTCTCAGTTGTTTACACACACTCTCTCTCTCAGTTGTTTACACACACTCTCTCTCTCAGTTGTTTACACACACACACACTCTCTCTCTCTCTTCAGTTGTTTACACTCACTCTCTCTCTCTCTCTCAGTTGTTTACACCCACTCTCTCTCAGTTGTTACACACACACACACACACACACACACACACACACACACACTCTCTCTCTCTCTCTCTCTCTCTCTCTCTCTCTCTCTCTCTTCTTTTTGTTTTGAGCTCATATTTTATTTCATAAGTATCTTACATAAAACACCATACGTTTTACTCGTCCCAGCACTCAGCCAAATCTGATTTTCTAAATTTACTTTCCACGTTCGCAATAGCGAATCAGAGAAGAGGTCAATATACAGTTAAATCGTGTCACTCACATTCCCTGTATCTTTCCACTAAGCGTTATTTTGAATTTAAATTGCACTTACTTTACATAAGAAACAGGCTACCCATTAATTATTTAACAAGTGCAGTAAGCCTTGTGTCAAACTTGGACAAGAGGACCAACCTTGAACACAGGCAAAGCTTGGGTGATGGAGTTCAGAATCGAAACAGGAAAGGTTACGGGTGAACGGACGTGACAGGTTGTCAAAATAGGATTGCACGTGTAAAAGCACTAAGCTACACGCATTAGGGACACATGGGGAAATTTAGAGGGGACGTCAGTGGGGGAATCAAAAAACGACATTATCTCTCTCTCCCCCCCTCTCTCTCACTGTTTGTTGTCCTTCTCTAACAGACCATTTCCATTCGCTCTCTGGGTTTTCCCACAGGTTCTCTACACCGGAAAATAATCCGTGTAAAAAAAGCACTGAGATTTTATCTAACAAAACCGGGACGAATCGAGAGTCGACGAGGACCCAACTCTATCTATCTATTGAACTCATTCTATTCATATCTATCTATCTATCTATCTATAGAACTAATTACATTCATATATCTCTCTGTCTCTGTCTGTCTGTCTCTGTCTGACTCTGTCTCTCTCTCTCTATATATATATATATCTTATTATAATGGAGATTGTGTGTTTTTCTGTCTGTAACCGAAACTATATTCCTACTCAAGTCACAATTCTCTTACTTATTGACATCACATTCTCCATGATTTTATTTTTATCTAAACCTCAATTATTAATAAAATTGTCTTACATTATTAATACTGTTAACTATGTCTACATACTGACAGAATGCAATTATATTTATATATAAAACAAAATAGTGGTTTACAGTGTGAACGGGAAGGCTAATTTGCATATTAATATTAAAAAATCGAATTTAATAAATATGTGCTTAGTATTATTGATTTCTAACTGTTTGGTTTTATTTTAATGAATATAAGCAAAAATCTCTTCAATGAATCTTAAATGAAATCCA
>CM042142.1:17090340-17095340 GCA_023376005.1 Doryteuthis pealeii
ATGATAAACCCCTGAAGAAGTGACTGAGTTTGAATGAGACGTAAAATTAACTAAATATCATGAGGAATCGATTATGTTTCTAATCACTTTTTGGCTTTTGAAGTGTCTGCAAAAATGATCTTCAGATAAGCATTGTGCCAGTCCACAATCTCGCAACAAATATGACAGAAGAGAGAACTGCAAGCCAGATAAGATGTAGAAAGAAAGAAAGAAAGAAAGAAAGAAAGAAATAGACAATATCAAATTGTATTTGTGGGTTATTCGATGGTTGTTTTGTTTTATGGCATATCAACCCTTTCCGGATCATTTAATGCCAAATCAAGTCATTTTTTTTTTATAAACAAAGGTCTTAGATTGCTTGCAATACCTGGTGATGTTTATGTGGTCACCCAATTAAGTATTGAACAGACTCATTGCTGCTTAACTTCGGTGATTTAGCAGGTTTTTTTAATGTGTGTGTGTGTGTTTATTTACCCAACAATTCTACCATGACCAGTATGTGACACAAGGTCAATATTTAAGCGGAGTACTGTTGGTTTGAATTCAGAATTGTCCTTCTCCTAGACTGATTGCCTTGCCGAGGGTAAATAACCCAGCCTGCTTTAATATTTACTCATGGCAAGAGGGTTCATGCCTTTTCCAATGACATCAGCATTAAGGGAAATACAAACAGCAACATCAAGGTAACCGAATCCATTTCCAGCGACGATAATCGTTACACGAAGTGCACCCCTCCCCTAGGTATGTTTGTGTGTGTCGGTGTCAATGTGTGTGCAGTTCTATATATTTGAATGCAATCATATACACGATGGTGAGACACTCAGTTCGGACCAAGCGCGGTACACTTGTCGATTGTTTGTACAAATTGATAAACATCACTCTACGCTTGGTGCCCATCTCATCGGTCCTGTCTCCCCCTCTCTCTCTCTCTCCCTTTATCTATCTATCTATCTATCTATTGTGGTTGATTTGTCGTAGAGATGCTCGTTTAGTTGCGCACAATGTATGTCAGGCCCATCACAAGGAAACATTGTTTTTTTATCAGAACTGTTCACAAATGGTAATAAACATATCAATACAAAAACGAAAACAAATGCATCTTTGACGTTTTAGACTACGCCGATAAATCAAATGTTTTTCATATATGCAATTTTCAAATCAAATCTAGTATTGAAAACATGCATAGGCGAGAAACTGACAGCTACCAAGCGTCTTTGATTTTATCTCTATGCTACGCTAACTTGTTGGCATCCTTCTGTCTACTAAAGATGATGGCGTAGTGTCCAATTTTTGAATGGCAATCTATAGTGTAGTGATTGCAAACAAACAGTCATGCTTACTGGAGTTGCCGTTGTCTCTCCTTCCTTTTGGTTCTCTTTTCCGTGGCGGCTTCTTTCCTCTCCTTTTCGTTCCTTGTTTGACGAGGAGGCGACAGGTCGAATGGTCTTTTACATAAGCCTCCCATGTGTTGGTGTCGATGTGGCATGTCTTTATGTCTCTCTTGCAGACATCTTTAAACCGCAGGTGTGGTCTTCCTACCGGTCGGATGCCCTCTACTAATCCCATATAGTAGGCCTTTGGGGATGCTGCTTTTGTCCATCGTCCTGACGTGACCAAGCTAACGCAGGCGTCTCTCGCAGATGATGGCGAGCATGCTATTTATGTTTGCTCGTTCCAGCGCGTCTGTGTTGGGCACTTTGTCCTGCCAACGTATGCTTAGAATGTGGCGTAGGCATCTGAGGTGGAAATTGTCCAGTTTCCTCACGTGGCATTAGTATGTGATCCAGGCTTCGATACTGTATAGGAGATTACTGAGAGGCATGACCCCTCTCCTCCTCCTCCTGTGGTGGATATTAGCAGCTAGCTAGAATTTTTCAACATTCCAGCCATGTGGTTACGCTATCTATATATATATATATATATATATATATATATATATATATATAGCACCCTCCGGTGCAAGTAAAAAAATATATTTTTAGAAAGTCTAATAATTGCTGAAAAAGGGGTGGGAGTTAAATAATTCAATGAAAGAGGCAGTTTTTAAGTGTAAATTAGTTAAAAGGATTAAAAAATAAAACAATTTGAAAGAATTTAATATTATTAAATAAAAACAAACAATTAGAATATAATACCACATTTTTTAATTAAAAATAAAAACAATATGCTAAATATGAAATTTTGAGTGTAATTTATTTGTTATGAAATTTTGGGTAATGTGATGTAAAGTGATATATTTTTGTTACAGACAGAAAAACATACAATATATATTATATATAAGATATCAATGTTAACCTGCCTTTCATTGTATTGTAATTATGTGAGATTTGGGAAATATAATGTTTAGAATTTTGGGATTATATGGGAAAATCAACTAAAAACAACCAAAAAAAAGCAAAAACAAACGGTAGAGTTACTAGTTGCTGACATAAAAATCAAAAGACTTTGGCATGATAACACATTCCACTTAATGAAATGATAATGAGATGGACAACATTAAATTAATCCAACTATAAAGGCTCCTGGACTTAAAGGCCACCCCATAAATTTATGATAAAAACTGAAACTGCGTTTTATACAGAAATCCCAAAAAAGACATAAAATTTCCCATGAATTCTATTACCATTTCAATAAAATTTAGCGGTCTGATTAAACCCATATGCACATACCTATACATATGGGTAAAATTGATTTATAAATCCTAATATGACCGATTTTTAAGCTTTTTTTTACCATATATATATATATATATATATATACATTGAATTGTCGTCACACATACAAACACATTAATAGAAATTCTGTTTAATAAGGGTGAGTCAAAAGTTTTGAAATATGATTGTTTGCGGTGCGTTCAGCAAAACAGTTCAAGCCGTAGTGGTACTCACTGTGAGTCAGGGTATCGGGAAAATGGTACGCAGATATGTTGTGCATTTGAAAGCCGAAATCATGAACGAATGATGTAGTCTGATTTGGGAATTTATGCTTCACGAGATCAAACTGGACGAAAATGCCGCGAAAGAATCTGAATTTTTTTGTAACAAAATGTGAAGGTACAGTTGATCACAATACAGTGACCAGATAATTGGATTGGTTGGTTGGTTGGTTGGTTGGGTTTTACGGCATGTCAACCCATTTGCATTATTTCATGCCGAATACGTTTTTGTCTAATTCGTTCACATTTTTAAACATTTTGTTTTCGATTAACCCATATATGAGACCCTAACAGGTACTACCTTTCCGAGTCAGAGAGGACCTGGAAATAATGGTTATGAAGGGGTTCTCCACACAGAGCCCAGAATTGGAACTTAACCATCAAATAGATTTTAACGTGTATGACATACCCAGAACATTAAGACCCTCAGACACCGCCTTCTAGCACATATATGATAAAAAGGTTGGGGTTTGCCATAAGCGCAATAGGGTTGGGATAATCCTATAGGTAATAGGACTTGATGTGACGACCGATTGATCTGAGTGGGTCTCTCCGACCGCTCATCTAGCCTAAACAAGGGCCAACGTAGTGTGTTGCATGCCATGGACAGCCCAACCACCAGGATTACGTCCTTAAGCATCATGGGTCGCCAACAACAGCTAACAGGTCGTTACATTGGGAGTATTTTACCCCCCTGCAAAGGTACAGTTGGCGTATTCTACAACCGCAACTGACAGGGCGGCCAGATAGTTCTGAGATATTTCGCCCAACGAGCTCAACAATAAAGGAAATCAGATTGGCTTAAAACTGGATTCCGAGGCTGTGCTCCAAGCTATTGAGGTACATACTATGAGTAGCCCCCCCCCCCTAAAAAAAAGTATCCCACGAGTTCGGTATCTTTCAGGCTAGTGTAGTTTGTCCCCTTTATGACGTCGACAAAAACATCCGGAGCTGCTGAATTATGACTCAGGTTACTGAAATTTTGCAGAACTAGTAGGTTCTGGATTCATTCACCTTGCTTTACATCCACGATGCTGCATTCTATGGTTTTAATCCTCCTCTCCACCCTCTTCCTCCCCCTCCTCCTCCTCTTCATCATCATCTTCATTTCAGATTATAGTTTGTATTACACATGTTAATGAACACGATTCTAGGAGAACTACCCTCTGGATAATTTCCTACATCAATTTGCTCCTGCTCCCCAACCGCCAGGATAATTATCTCCTGGCAATTGCCTTCTGGACAATTTCTGACCATTAGTTAAAAAATAAAACAAATATAAACTCAACTTTGGGGATACAATATGTGAGTAGCCCAAAAAGAGTTTCCCAAAAGTTCGGTATCTTTCAATGTTGTTTGTCCTCTTTATGACGTCGACAAAATCATCCGGAGTTGCTGAATTATGACTCATGTGACTGAAATACTGCGGAACTAGTACGAAAGAAAAATACGATATATCAGGGAAAACATCAAAGATGAAGTAATTCGTCCGAACTACCTGGAGAATAGAGATATCTGTTCTGTGCCAACTCAGAGAAACTCAAAGATAAAAGACTTATCAAAAAGAAAAAAAAAATTGTATCTGTTGGTGCTATCTCAAGAATTTTGGAGTCGACCAATCCAACTTTCTTCCTTGTCCTACAAAAATAAAAATAAATAGAAAGATCAGAAAAATAACAAAAAGTCTTTAATTAACATAAACTGAATTTCCGCCATATCTCGTATGGTACCGTATTCTTTTTTGCGAGGTACCCTAGCTGACCATTATACGGTTCAGTTTATTTGTTTAATGGCATATCAACGTTCCTTGGCTATTTAATGCTAAATCTCTCCTTGTAGAAGAACAGTAGTGGTACTATATAACCCCTTGCTGAAGGATTAGGGATTTCACATGGTTATTAGTCCGAAAGTAGATGGAATACCGCGACTGGAGTTTGAACTCGCGTACCATATTGTAGACCAGCTTGCTAGCCACAGGAAATCACCCCAGACCATTATTAGTGAGCTCAGTTCTTACTGGTTCTCCCATACTATTGACCTTGTGTCAAACAAAGCTAAATGTAAT
>CM042142.1:17097840-17107840 GCA_023376005.1 Doryteuthis pealeii
TCCAGCCCGAAGAAGAATCAGCGCAAAGAGAAGTAAGATCGACAAGAAGAACCTCGGGATGTGTTAGACGAAGGACCAATAAGCAGAAGTGTAACATTTAAAACAATCAATTATTGAATAAGAACAATTTCCTCGTAAATTCCCACCATAAAATAAACTGAACCCTCATTTTATGTCCGTGCTTTTTCAATAAATGTTTTATTTTTTTGCACCCGTTATTTTACAATACTGAATATATTTTCTTTATTCATTTTAATATTCACTTCAATGTGTATATTCTAAAAGTTTTTTATTTTGTGAGAATGGTTAGTTTTAAAGTGGGGGATCGTTTTACAATTTAGGCATAAATTGGATCCTCCTTTTATGACCGTAATTTTATTTTTTCGTCGGCGATGATTAAAATCTGATGTTTTCATTTTAGAGTGCCAAAGCCCCCCCCCCAAAAAAAAATAACAACAACAAAAGGTAATCTTCAACTTTTTACTCGTAAATTCCTACCATAAAATTAGGCTTGGGCAATATCTGAGCCAAGCCGAATTTTATGGTAGGAATTTATGAGTAAAAAGTTGAAGTGTAAAACGAACCAAAATAAAAACTTTTAGAATATACACATTGAAGTGAATATTAAAATAAATAAATAAAATATATCAGTATTGTAAAATAACGGGTGCCAGAAAAATAAAACATTTATTGCAAAAACACGGACATAAAATGAGGGTTCAATTTATTTTATGGTAGGAATTTACGAGGAACAATTTAAGGATTACTCAATTTAGTCTGACCAGCAAGATATTTTTGTCTTGCCAGTGGCGATGACGGTTTGGGACGGTTGAAGATAGATAGATAGATAGAGAGAGAGAGAGAGAGAGAGAGAGAGAGAGAGAGAGAGATGGGTATCCGTTCTGTCAGCAGGACCTGATGATGATTATGATGATGATGATGAGGATGATGATGATGTAGAATAAGCTTAAATAAGTAACTAAAATAGTCTCTTGTGTCCCACTGCAGCAATAATTATGACTTGATATTTCAAGAGAAATATTAAAAGACAGGAGAGGCACTGGCGATGATTCGGTCAGATTGATTTTCGTACAAAACGGGAAATGTTAAAAACAACTTATAACTTTAGATATGGCACATTTATTACTCGTTATAAAGAAATCCTGTTGTCCAAGAATAATGTTCAAATATAAGTAGCGTAAATAAATCATTGAATACAATCTCTGTGTGATTACTTATTTGGTTACTTGTTTGAATAGATCTTATGGACGGCCAAAGTGTTGGAGCCCAAGGGATGAAAATATCTATAAGGATAACTTGACTTGAAGGTAGGATAAACGGTGACGACCAACGCCCCACCTCAACGCCACCAGGGATCATCGGAGGTCAAATTCGGGTTCAAACTGCTATTTCCCGCTAAATGGAAAACGATAATAGATTTTTCTCTCGAAGAGGTTATTGAATAGCAGGATCCCTACATGTCCATTTGTGCCCAAGAATGAAAGTATCCCATATTGTTTATCCAAAAACATTTGCACATAAAAAATATCGATATACCTAAATAGTGACAGTCTTTTAATGTATACATTTTGTATAAAAAACTAATGTATACATTTTGTATAAAAAAAAGTATAATGTATACATTATAAAAAGTATGTATAAAAATTTTGTATAAAAATGTATTTTAATGTGTTCATTATAAAAAGTATGTATAAAAAGTATTTTGTATAAAAAAATGTAAAAAAGTATGTATAAAGGTATTTTGTATAAAAAGTATTTTAATGTGTACATTATAAAAAAGTATGTATAAAAGTATTTTGTATAAAAAGTCTTTTAATGTATAATTATAAAAGTATGTATAAAAGGTATTTTGTATAAAAAGTATTTTAATGTGTACATTATAAAAAGTATGTATAAAAGTATTTTGTATAAAAAGTCTTTTAATGTATAAAAAGTATGTATGTATACATTATAAAAAGTATGTATAAAAAGTATAAAAAGTATTTTGTATAAAAAAGTCTTTTAATGTATACATTATAAAAAAGTATTTTAATGTATACATTTTATATAATTTTTTTTTTGAGAGGGAAAAAGATTCTACATTGAGGAACATTTTTCTCTTGTGCAATCCAAATTATTGATGATTATCCATCTGATGAGACTTGAATTGGGGAGCTTTGTTAAATCAACTTAGATTTATAAAGGCCCCAATTTTGGTCGAAATAAATTTATTATGGAATAACGGTGTTGAGTTTTTCCTTCCTTTTAAAGATAAATATTGCTCTGTATATAATCTTAAAAGATTATAATACATTGAGCTCTCTGTAGTGATTTAAAGATTCACTGTATTTATACATACTGGATCATACAATAATAATACAATGTATCTTAGAACTCACATATAGAATCATCACTTGCTACCAAATATTGGATACCTCACATCAGATATACCTAAATATATATATATTTATATCTATATTTATCTAAGTAAAAAGAAAGAAAATAGACCAAGAGGGACCATTCAATATGGTCATAGATAATAAACTACTTTTAACTAATAAAAACACCCCCTCTAACATCTTACATAATTTTATTACAAATATGGCCAAACTAAGCGATAGATGTGTGTCCAACGTAGTGAACTTCATCAATGAAAGCAACTGTGAACCCCCCCCCAAAAAAAAAAAAAACAAAAAAAACAATAAGCCCCCTAATTGTAACTGTATAAACAAAGTCCCCTAGAAGAGAAATATCAACAAGACTGCGTATTATATAAAGTCGGAGTATATAGCAATTAACCAAACGATAAAAATAGGAATAGTAGTAACAAAACATATACTTAGGATCCACACAAGGAGCCTTTAAAATTAGATACTACTACCACAATAGTTTTGTAAACAAAAAATATAGATACAATACGGGTCTATCAAATCGTGTATAAAATAAAATAAAACCTAGGAATAGACCCCATCTTAAAATGGAAAATAACAAAGAAATACAATAAAGCAGGAGACAAATTTTGCCGACTTTGCATGGAGGAAAGACTCAACATAGCTAATTCCAAAAACAAAAACAAAAACAAAACAAGCGAACTATTAAATCAAAGAACAGAAATTCTAAATGTACGTAGACATAAAAGAGCATGGCTACTTAGCCAATAAAAAATATTATAACACAACCTATTTTACGAATTTTTAATTTTCAACTTTTTATGCTAATTTTTACCCACTCAGATCCCAATCCTATTATAAAAACGTTCGTAACAACCTCCTTCTGTCAGAATTATCCTGAGAAACCATTTGGTAGATAGTGCCTGACTCATTTAGGTCCTTATATATATATATATATATATATATATATATATATATATATATATTTGAGAGAATATGTGCTAAATTGAAGTCATACCTAATTTTGAAAATTATTTAATTGATGATTAAAGAATTAGGCGGGCATACCAGTTCAAATGTAAGGCTAAACAAATCGAGAAAAAGTCAATCTCTGTATGTAGCAGTTATAGACAGGAAGACTGCCCGGTGTTTGATTCAAACCTTGACTGTCAAGCTGACAGGCCGGGATTCTAACCATTACACTAGCTGTTTTTTTTCCAGATTTTTTGTTTGTTTTGAACTCAATTATATTCCACTTTTTGGTGACTTGCTACACGATAGAAGGAGAAGTAAACAAATAAACAATGTGTTTGATATGGCCTTAGCCGACAATTTTAATATATATATATATATATATATATATATTGTGTGTGTGTGTGTGTGTGTGTGTGTGTGTTCATTTTGTCGAAATACTGTTTGATATTCTATCTTTCTTTTTTTTGTATTTTACGGCGTGTTAACTGTTGTTGGGTTATTTTATGCCGAAGACGTTTTGTTCTATTAATTCTTGTTGGGTATTCAAAATTCATTTTTAACTCAATTTTGAAACACATTTTTATTATCTCATTTTCTTTTACTCAATCCATAGATTGGACCCGAAAAGGTACCATCACTCAGGGTCAGAGTGGATCTGCAAGTCATTACGATGAAGAGGTTCCAGAATTGGATCTTCATCATTAGATGCAGTTTGACATCCGACCCAGGACACTAAGACGTTCAGCCTTCTAGCACAGATACAATAAAACAATAGTTGGGGTTGTCATAAGGGTAATAAGGTTGTGACAATAATATAGGTGCAGGACTTGACGTGACAACCCGTTTGATCGGAGGAGGCCTCTCTGACTACCCGTCTAGCCTAAGTAAGGGCCAAAGGTGTTACTAATCACGGACTCCTCGGCAACTAGGGTTCTGCCCTTAAGCATCACGGATTGCCACCCATGGCCATTGTCCCATTAAGGGTCTTACCTATTTACAGAGGTGCAGTTGGCGAATTCTACATTCCCAGCTGACAGGATGTTTCTATTTTATTCATTATATATACAGGGTGTCTATGAAGTCCTGAAACAGATTTAAAAAGTAACCCCTGATGACAGTTTTGTTGAAATGCAATGACCAAAACGTTTATAAAAATAAAACTACAAGACAAGAGTTGACATTTCACTTACTTTGTACAACGTGAGTTATTATATATATATATATATATATATATATTATAAAATGGGTACAAAGATAACCTACTCGAGTTTCACCATAAGGATCTTCAGGGTTAAATCCACTGAATTAATCGAGATACCGATTAATTGCTGTCGATTACACGTGTGTGTTCATTGCTGAAGTCGTTGTTGTCTTGTTATGGCATTTCTAGTTTTTTTTTTTTTTAACTAGAAATGCCATAACAAGACTTTATAATTTGCTTGAAGCATTGTGTATATATTGGTTTATAGGTTGATTTTGAAGGCTATCACAATGCAGGTGTAAAGAAAAGATAATAAGGTAACAAACTAACTAAAAATGCCATAACAAGACAACAACTACTTCAGTTCCAGTGTTCTTCTGAAAAAGAGATTTTATCTCGAAATATCAAGAATAAATTACAGATTAACAAACAACACCATTGTTACCTTATTATTTTTTCTTTACACCTGCATTGTGATAGCCTTCAGAATCAACCTCAAAAACAGTATATACACCATGCTTCAAGCAAATTATAAAACTTTCATATATATATATATATATATATATATATATATATATATATATATATATATCCACCTTTTAGAATCCACCTTTTAGAGTCCAATCTATAGGAAAATAGAAAATGAGGAAAAATAAAAAAAAAATAAAATTCAAAACGAATGAATATACCCAAAACAATATATATATATATATATATATATATATATATATATATATTATATATATATATATATATAGTATAATGAGAAATTTGAAAAAACACAAGTTTAGATAAAATGAGTTGTAAGTTTATTAGCCGACGCTGCAGTGTTTCAATCTGTTAAGTAGATCTTCTTCAGGGCTTTTGCTGATATAAGGAAGAGTAAAAAAAAATTATCACAGAATAATGAGAAAAACTGTGATAGTCCTTGTTTATCAATCAGTTCAAAATTTGAAATTTGAAGAAGAAACGCTGGAAAGGTTTGAAATATGACGTCAAATATTCTTCTTTTAATGTGTGTGTGTGTGTGTGTGTGTGTGTGTGTGTATCGAGAAATGATATTGAGCATTTTCTAGGTGTTTTGTGTGTGTGTGTGTGTGCGCGTGTGTGTATATATTTTACGATAAACGACATCGAAACAAACTCAATGTTGTGTATGTGTGTGTGGGCGTGAATGCATATTCATTAAGAAGAATTTTTGTTTCAAGTAAGTGGCGAGAAAATAATCTTTTAACTTTTGAGAGTTGCTGTGTGGGGTTGTATGTACTCTCTCTTATATCAACAAAAGTCCTGAAGATCTACTTAACAGATCGAAACACCGCAGCGTCATATTATAAACTTACCACTCATTTTATCTAAACCTATGTTTTTTCAAATTTTCACTATACTACATACCATCGGATTCACTTCCATTTCTCTTCACCCCCCCATATATATATATATAATATATATATATATTATATATATATATATATAAAAGTAATTAAACAAACAATGTGTTTTTTTTATATGGTCTTTAGCCGACAATCTTTGAGGATATGTGCTTAATTGAAGTCATACCTAATTTTGAAAATTAATTAGTTAATAATTAATGAATTTAGGCGGGCATATATTTTCAAATGTAAGGCTAAACAAATCGAGAAAATATCAATCCCTGTCGAAATGTACATACAGGATTGACATTTTCTCGATTTGTTTAGCCTTACATTTGAACATATATGCCCGTCTAAATTCATTAATAATTAACTAATGAATTTTCAAAATTAGGTATGACTTCAACTAAGCACACACACACACACACACACACACATATATATATATATATATATATAAGAGAGAGAGAGAGAGAGAGAGAGAGTGTGTGGGGTGAGTGTGTGTGTTTTGAACAGATTGATCCTGATCGATACTAACCAAACAGATTGAACTGATCGGCCTTATTACACTAAAAGTGTTTCGCACGAATCGTAGGCAATAAAAGCATTAATCGATCCATACGGAACTGCTTGTTAGTCTCTAAAGTTCAGGCTCGTCGTATCGATTAATTTTAATCAGAGTGAAAATGCCAGCAGGGAGGGCTAGGGTTGTGTGGCATTGGTGGTAGCGGCGGCGGGCGGCGGCGGGGAGGGGGGTCATCTCACGTGAGTAGACAAACAGACACATCGATGGCAGGATTTATACACGCGGGCATTGTAAACAGGTTCCCAGTTCAGGGAATGATTTAATGGCATTCTTTGTTCTATTGAAAATTAAACCAAAAGCAATAGCGACCCATCTACCCGCACCAGATCTTATTGTGGATCGGGAATAATTCCTTGTATTGTAAATAATGTACAGTTTGAATACCTCGGACATAAAGCGTAAGGTAGTTACGGTTATATTATTACTCGATTTGAAAGCACATTGACGTGGTGTAAGGGTTAATAAAGCTAGATTAATTGTACTGTAAATGAGGTACAGTTTAAAGACCTCGGCCATAAAAGCTTGGGGTAGCGTAGGGGAGTTACGGTTATATTATTACTCTAATCGAAAGTACATCTGACATGGTGTAAGGGTTAGCACAGCTAGATGACTTGTGCTGTAAAATAATATTGAGTTTAAAGACCCCGGACATAAAGCGTGGGGTAGTTACGGTTATGTTATTACTCTATTTAAAAGTACATCTGACATGATGTAAGGGTTAACAAAACTAGATTACTTATACTGTAAATAATATACAATTTAAAGACATCGGACATAAAGCATAAGGGTAGCGTAGGGTAGTTACGGTTATATTATTAGTATTATATATTTGAAAGTACATATCACATGGCGTAAGGGTTAGTAAAACAAGTGAGCTTTTTAACCTTGGTTGGGCACCTAGTTAGGAGAAGGAAAACCAACCGTTTAAACCGCTTAAGAAATGGACGATGTGTTACATCCTACTCGTGCAAAGGGGTTTGTATATATATATATATATATATATATATATATATATATATATATATATATATATATATTAACAGGCCATTATTAGTGAGTACAATGCTAACAGGGTGTGTCATACTTCTGGCCTTGTATCCAACTAATCTCAGCTTAGTAAATTATCCGTAGATTTGATTTGGAATTAATCGGTTAATCTGTAGTGCCCATCCTGTCGGCGAGGCTTATTCTGTATCCCCTGCAGAGGGGTAAGACATTACCCTAAAAATGACAGCTGTCCTGGGTAGGTTACTAAAATGAATCTGATGGTGATACGCCAGTTTAGAATATACGGGGAGTATGGAGTACCTCTTCATTGCCATTACTCCTAGGTCCACTCTAAGGAGTATCTGTTAGGGGGGTCCTATCTATTGGTCAAATCTGTTTGAAAATTATTAGTATTGGATAAGAATACGTGAAACAATTCTACAGTTTGTCAGAAATGATTAGACAAATAAAAAGTGCAATGGTAAAATATATGATGAAATCAGGCCTCGACATTAATTAACCCATAGGAAGTTAATATGCCATTAAACAAATAAACCAAATAAACTTAGGTCCGCTAAGTTCGATTTACGTGGTTCAAAGTTAACTGACCTGAAAAAATGTAAAAGATTTAAATAAAATAACTGTTGCATTATATCCTTTATTCATTAATATATCAACAATAAAAATTTCATTAAATTCGGTTTATTTCCTGGTTTTTGGTATTTTGTTTCTTTCGTCTGGTACATTTGGTCTGTCAAGTTTTAATTTAACCATATTTACTTTGTTGTTAATTGTTGTATTTTCTTATTGATTCATCTGGACCTACATAAATGCGTACATACATACATACATACATACATACAACTGCCCTTTATATGTGTATAGATAGATCTCCTTTCTTCGTATTATTCCTTCGTTTTTCGTCATCATTTTGCAGTTCCATCTTTTGTTATTTCTCCACGCTATTCCATGCTCTTTAATGAGATAAACCTTGTTTATTACCACTTTATGAAGTCTTATTCGTATACATTACCGATGATTCGTGTCGGGAATCAGTCGGATGACCATAGATGAAAATACACAACAACCTGTTACCTCTTCTTTTCTGTAACACTATGAATCAACTCAGTAAACTCCTTAAATGCTGTAAAGTCAAACACTCTCATTTTAAAATTTCACACAAACAAGCCTTCACCTGTTTACCCAACATAAGCGGGTACGCCAGCTAGTTTAAATGGAGACATTTCCTTTCCTCTTAAAATGTAGGATTCGTTTGTAGTTATAAATGTTCTCATTTGAATGAATTTTCGTATTTCGGGCATTTCTCTTGCATCTGCTACCCGAGCTTCTCAACTTGATTTTATACTTTGAATGGTATGACCCGCAGGATATGCATCGTAGTCTGATTTATCTATTTGTTTCATATGTCTTCGAATTCTGATGTTTATCTATGTCTAAAGCGGAAGATGTCATCTACATCAAGATGCAATCTCCTCTCCACCCACTGCAATCACTCCCCCATCAACAGCATCACCGCATTTCTCAGGTCTCTTTTAGGAGACTTTGAAAAATAATATCTTTTACAACCTCTTTCTTTTTCTCTTTCTCTTTCCCCAACTCACTACCACTGCCCCTCTCTCACTATCACTCTATCACTCTCTTCCTTCTCTCCCTACCCCTCTATCCCTCTACCCTTCTCTTACTCTCTCCCTTACTCACACCACTCTCTTCCTCCTACTCCCACTATATTTCCACTTCTATTCTTCTCTATCTACCTGTTCTCTCGTCATACCTGTTTCTTTCTCCCTATCCGCTCTACCTCTCTCTTTCGTCTCTTTCCTTCTCTTTCTCCATTTCAAACTATCCCCCCCTCTCTCTCTCTTCCACACGTTCTCCCCTACCCTGCTACTGTCACCCTCTCTACACCTCTTTCTTTTCCTCTCTGTCTCCATCCAATTTCTTTCTCACCCCCCTCTCTCTCTCTTTCTATTTTGTCCCTTTCTCTCTCTTCCGCTCATCCCCATCCTTTTATGCCCCTCTCTCTCATTCTCTCACGTTCTTTCTTCCCTACTCTCCCCACTCTCTTCCTCCTACTCCCACTATATTTCCCCTTCTATTCCTCT
Source organism: Doryteuthis pealeii (assembly GCA_023376005.1). Taxonomy (NCBI): domain Eukaryota; kingdom Metazoa; phylum Mollusca; class Cephalopoda; order Myopsida; family Loliginidae; genus Doryteuthis; species Doryteuthis pealeii. Next base: position 17,107,476 of record CM042142.1, read on the forward strand.
CTATCTATCTATCTATCCCCATATCTCTCATCATACATCCTCCTCCTCCTCCTCCACATCTCTCTCTTTCTCTCAATCCTTATCTGCATCTTCCCCTCCATTTCCATTATTCTCTCTCTATCCCCCTCTCTCATATTCATCTTAACCTTCCTGCTTCGTTATTCCTCCCCCTTTCTTTGTCTGTCTATCTTGAAGAAAAACCGAAAAAGACAAATCAGGTGTTTGTACTTCAACGCAACGTGAGCTGAACTCTCTGACATTTGCTACGGGCTTGGGGGAGGGATTTTTTTCTCTTCCAACCTGTAATTAATTACGAACTTAGCCTAACTACTCCAACGGTTACGACCCATACCCCGTACACCAAC
>CM042142.1:17117840-17130340 GCA_023376005.1 Doryteuthis pealeii
ATCATTGCAATACTAAGAGGACCAATAGATATACCACAGTTTGATAATCTAATTATTACAACGTTTGATATGATTATTGCAATAGTTCAAAATGTAAAAACGTATAATAATCTTGATTTAACTCTCACTCAGTCTTTTTTCTTTCCTTCTTTTCCTCTTTTCATTATGTTTGATTGAAACCGATTAGCGGTATCGCTCCCGCATGCTCACCCCTTTTCTCTATCTTTCCCGTGCTCTCTTTCTTTTTTTCTTTCTTTCTTTCTTTCTTCTTATTATATTTTCCTGTGTAGTATGTCCTTTTTCTTCCCTTTCTTTCTTCATAATAAAAACGGAATGGTCCATTATTTAGCAGAGACCTTAACGCTTATAAAAATAAGAAATCGGTGGATGAGCGACTCTAGATAATCAGGATTTACATTTTTGCATTTCATCTTTGACGATTTGAACGCTCTCATTTTTAACAAGTTGCAAGATGATAACGGTGTTACAATTAAGAAATACGAGTAATAATATATTATCATTTTTCTATTTAACCCATAGATGGGATCCTAACAGGTACTATCCCTCTGGGTCAAAGTGGACCTGGGAATAATGGTGATAAATGGGTACTCCACACTCCTTAGAGCTCCAGAATTGGAACCTCTCCACTAGATGCAGTTTAACGTTATACACAGGACACTAAGACCCTCAACCAAATGTTTTCTTGTATATATATAAAAAAGATTGGTGGCTTGTCATAAGGGCAATGGGTTCGGGACAACAGGGTTTGACGTGACCAGCCAATTAATCAGAGGGGGCCTCTCCGACCACCCGTTTAGCTTGAGTAAGGGCCAAAGCGGAGTGTTGCATGTTAGGGACTGCTCATCAACCAGGATTCCGTTCTTAATCATCACGGGTTGTCAACCAGGAGCAACAGGTGGTCCCATTCGGGGATTTTACCCCTTCATAAGTGCAGTATTCTATAGCCCCAGCCGACAGGGCGGAAAAGAATTAGTTAAGAAATGAAATGACGGGTGGGAAACATATGGAATAATTCTAAAATTTCTAAAAGACAAAAAAAAAAAAGAAGAAAAATAAACAAAGAGAGGTAAAAGACAATAAAGATAAAAATCCAAAACACAGAAATAAGACGAAGAGAGAGAGAGAGAGAGAGAGAGAGAGAGAGAGAGAGAGAGAGAGAGAGAGAGTTTTTTAGATCATTATACTTTTTACATATTGAACTATTTTGCAACAATTACTACGTAAACTTATCAAAAGTTAAGCTTTTGGATGTTTGTTTTAAGAAGCATTGTTAAATAAAGTATATATTATTATTTATATTTTGCTTGAAGGCAATTACAATGTGTATATCGTATAAAATTCGATAATTATAGAAAATAACCATAACAAGCGAACTCGGCAAACAATGTGCGATGCGTAGAACATCGTACAGCTTGTTTCGACTTTATTAAGTCTCATCAGCGATGTATACTAACGATTTCCCTCCGACAGAAATCAAAACCGGGAGTCGGAAGGAAATCGTTAGTATACATAGCTACAATCGTTTGCCGTAGTTCGCTTGTCATGATTATTTTTATAATTATCGAATTTTATACGATATACGCATTGTAATTGCCTTCAAGCAAAATATAAATAATAATATATATATATCAAAAGTTGTAATAATCAATTTATCATACTGTGGTATATCCACAGCTCCACTCGTTGGATAGTAAGAAAAGAAAAAAAAAAGATATGAAACATCCAAAACGCAGAAATAAAACGAGAGAGAGAGAGAGAGAGAGAGAGAGAGAGAGAGAGAGAGAGAGAGGAGAGAGGTAAGAAGGGGGAGTGTTGCATGTTCTGGACAGTATAATTCCAATATTCCGTCCCAAGCATCAGAGGTCGCTACCACGGCCAACGGATAGCCTCATTGGGGAAATTTTACAATTTATCAGAAGTGCAGTCGGTGTAATCTGTAGTTTCCGCTGACACAACAGAAAAGAAGTAGAGGAGAAAAATAAGGGAATAAGAACAAATATCACATAAATATAAAGCAGAGAAACGAGAGAGAGAGAGAGAGAGAGAGAGAGAGAGAGAGAGACAGACAGACAGAGGCAGAAACACAGGAGAGAGAGACAGACAGACAGACAGACAGAGACTGACAGACAGACAGACAGACAGAGGCAGAAACAGACAGACAGTCAGACAGAGGCAGAAACAGAGAGAGAGAGAGAGAGAGAGAGAGAGAGAGAGAGAGAGAGAGAGAGAGAGAGAGAGAGAGAAACAGACAGACAGACAGAGGCAGAAACAGAGAGAGAGAGACAGACAGACAGAGACTGACAGACAGACGGACAGACAGAGGCAGAAACAGAGAGAGAGAGAGAGAGAAAGACAGACAGACAGAGACAGAAACGAGAGAGAGGAGAGAGAGAGAGAGAGAGACAGACAGACAGACAGACATGAGAGGAGCAGAAACAGACAGGCAGACAGACAGAGGCGGAAAACGAGAGAGAGAGGAGAGAGAGAGAAAGAGACAGAGAGAGACAGAGACAGAGACAGAGAGACAGATGCAGAAACAGAGAGAGAGAGAGAGAGAGAGAGAGAGAGAGGAGAGAGAGAGAGAGAGAGAGACAAATAGACAGACATACAGACAGGGGCAGAAATAGAGAGAGACAGAGAAAGAAAGCGACAGCGAGAGGGAGAGATGTAGATAGATAGAGACAGGGACAGAGACAAGGACTATGTGTATGTGTATGTGTGAGAGAACGAGAGTGAGAGAAAGAGGAGAGAGAAGACTGACAGAGAGAGAGAGAGACAGACAGACAGACAGAGACAGAAAACAGATAAAAGAGAGATAGAGAGAGAGAGAGAGAGAGAGGAGAGGGGAGAGAAGTAAGAGAGAGGAAGAGATATATAAAAGATATCGACAGAGACAAAGACTCTGTGTGTGTGTGTGTGTGAGGAGAGAGAGAGAGAGAGAGAGAGAGAGAGAGAGAGAGAGAGAGAGAGAGAGAGAGAGGTCAATTCTGAAAGTCATCTGTGATTTTGCAAAGCAATCAAATTTGTGAAAGTAATTGAAACAACCCAATGCAAAAAAAAATAAAAATAAAAAAATAAAAAAATGGCAATTTCTTTGGCCTCGAATCCAAACAAAAGGATTGGTCGATTATTTTGGCAGTTGGACCAACCGGAAGGACAATTCCATTGCAGGCCGTTTTTCGATTGACTTGCAGGACAATTTCTTTTAATCAATTCCCACTACCATTCCAATAATTAACATAAACCCTCGTTAAAAGCCTATCAATTCCCATTCGAAATCTTTTAAAGAGGAACTACATTCTTCACATTATTCGCATATTGGTCAATTAGGGGCCTCTCAGCAAAACACGCAACGGTAAGGACGTGGGTTGTCGGTCAGGTACCATGAGTAATGAGCAATTAAGAAAATAAAAACCGCTAACAAATTTGTCCGTATAGAATTGCAACCAAAAAATTTAGAAAATTAAAAAATAGAAAAAAATTATACGAATTCCTCACCGGGGGATAAAATTAGCTATTTGAACAGAAAATAAAATAAAATAAAATAAAATAAGTATTTTGAGTGATTCTTTTATTTCATACTGATTCATATGATCAAATATTGGATTCTTTAACTAAGAAAACCACCCTGTCGGCTGGGGCGTTAGAATGCACCGACTGCACCTCTACAGAGGGGTAAGACTCCCCCAATGGGGACACCAGTTAGCCGTGGGTGGCGACTCGTGATGCTTAAGGATAGAACCCAGGTGGATGAGCAGTTCATGACTTGCAATACTCCATTTTGGCCCTATCTTGGGCTAGACGTGCGGTCGGAGAGGTCCCCTCCGATCAATCGGCTGGTTACGTCAAGCCCTAGCACCTATATGATTTTCCCAACCCTATTGCCCTTATGGCAAGTCCCAACCCCTTTTTATCATATGGGTGCTAGAAGGCGGTGACTGTTGGGTCTACATGTCCTGGGAATGATATTAAACTCTATCTGATGGTGAGGTTCCAGTTTTGGAGGTTTGGGGAATGTGGAGCACCCCTTCAACACCTTTGCTCCCTGGCCCACTCTGACCCGGAGTGGTAGTATCTGTTAGGGTCCCATCTATGGGTTAAATAGAAAAACATGAGTTGATGCACAAAATTGTATTATGCATTAAGAATGAATTTATTTCACAACTTTGTCGGCATTAAATAACCCACCGAGGTTGATATGCCGTAAAACAAAACAAACCAAACCAATTAACTAAGAAAAGTAATATAATGACTTTCCGCACTATTAACGACCTCAGCGATCGGTAGCCCTGTGGTCTGGGCCTGTTGATTACATCGACTGGATTTCTGCAGAGAGACAAGAGCCCCACCAATGAGGCTACCTGTTGGCCGTTGGTGGCGATCCGTGGTGCTTAAAGATGGAACCCTGGCGCCTGAGAAGTTCATAACATACAACAATCCACTTTGGTACTTACTTAAGCTAGACGGGAGGTCAGAGAGACCGACTCCGATCAATCGGCTGGTCACGTCAAGTCCTAGCACTTATATGATTGCCCCAATTGTATTGCCCTTAAAGTAAGCCCTAACTCTTTTTATCATATATTTGCTAGAAGGCGGTGGCTGAGGTTCTTTGTGTCCTGGGCGTAACGTTAAACTCTATCTGATGCTGAGGTTCCAATTCTGGAGTTTGGGGAATGGGAAATACCCTTTCACCACCATTACTCCCAGGTCCACTCTGACCCCGAGTAGTAGTACCTTTTAAGATTCTCATGTATGGGTTAAATACAACAAATGAGTTTAAAAATGTTTAAGTTTTTTTTAATATTGAATACCCATAAAGATTGAATAAAACAAAACATCTTAGGCATAAAATAACCTAAGATGGGCTGACATGCCGTAAAATTCAACCAACCAGCCAACCAACCAACCAACTCGGCGGGCATGACCAACAGGGAACGATCAAAAGTTTAAATGCAAAATCTCACAAGGTAGAACATTAAAAATTAGTACGCATTCCTCACCAGGAGATTGTTTGTTTGTTGGTTTATTGATTTTAACGGCATATCAACCCGTCTGGGGTTATGTCATGCCTAACGGTTAGGAAGTGATACATATCATGTATTTATATTTATACATTCTGGTAATTGGTTTTAATAATGTGTTAGCATTATTGGGGATTATGTTGTATGGTATTGATTTGTTTCATGTCTATATTCTATGGTATAATTTGATTTCCCTAAAATATAGAGAATATCCTCCATGTTGACATTTTCGAACAGATCTTTCATATTGTTTGCTTTAAAATAACGGTTTCTGATGTGAGCAAAAAACCTGAATTCCATGAATAAGTGTTTAACTGTCAAAGGTGTTTGACATGTTCCACACTGTGGTTGTTGTTCTTAGCACTTAACAAGATAAATTCCACAATATTCTAGAACGCTACATTTTACAGATGGCTCTAAGGACAATGACAAAACCGAGTGTCCAGCTATTTTGAATAAAAAAATTGTAAGAAAAACTCTCCCAAATGAAAGTTCCATTTTTTCAGCTGAAACCCGTGCAATAGATATATCACTTGACATAATCTATATTCACCAGGAGAGAAAATTAGCTATTTAAAGAAAAAATGTATTTTCTGAGAATCTTTTGTTTCGTACTGAATCTTATGATCAAATATTTGATTCCTTTAATTAAAAAAACTAATGTGGTGGCCTTCCATACCATCAACAACCTCTGTGATCGTCTCTCAGAATCCCGAGAAAGCGACAGTTCTATAGTTTCAAGTATACCTACCTAAAATTAATAATTTCAAACTAACTCAACTGTGAATTGCCTTCTTGACTTGAGTTTTATGATCATTCCATTGTTTTAATTGGCAGTTTTTTGTAGCCAGGTTTCCTTTCAATTAGGTATGTCCAACCACTTGTTCAGGTCTAAAAACTTGGTTGAAAACTGTATTGGAAATTAGCGCTCCCTTAGAGTCTATGAAAAATATTTTTTTCTTCTATTCACACCTTCGGTTTTGTTTATTTATGCAGAAAATAGTATCAATCACATTATATACCACTCCGATATTTTGCGTTCCAAAACAAGGGGGAGTCAAAGTTAAGTGACCTGAAAAAAACCCAGAAAGTTTTGAAATAAAATAACTGATGCATTATAAAATTCATTTATTGATAAGCCAACACTGAAAATTTCATTAAAATCAGATAAATCCCTGATTTTTGGTAATTCTTTTTCAAATGGGGGAGGGGGGCAAAATTGTATTAGTCGTTTTACCGAGGATGAAAAGGTGTACGGAGAAGAGATTCATGTTTTTTTCCGAAAGCTTTACTTAGAAGTTAAACGCAAACAGTCTCTAAACCATCCTAAGACGATAACTGTTACACAAGTGCGCCACCATTAAATAAACGGAAAGTGGCCGTACAGCTGTTTTCTTGTGAGGTGTTGTTTCCACAGTTGATTTCAGGTCGCACGCAGCATTCTTGTGTAGCTCCTATCAAGTTTATTCTCTAGGCCTTCGTTAGGGTCCAAGTGGTGAAGCCATACAGTAGCACTGAAACAAACACGGCTTGGATCGTCACTTTAACTTGTCAATTAGATCGGACTTCCATTACTGTTTATATTTCCCTATGCATGCATTAACACCACTTTCCGTGGGTTAGATATTATTGATAAATAAATTGATTAATAAATAAAATATATTTAAAAGAAAAGTTACAACGTACTTGGTTGGTACGCCTACTTTTCAGCACGTTGTCTTATATATGAAAAGATGTAGATATGAACAGATGAAGTTATATTGTTACAAAGAGACAGACGATAACTCAGCCGACGACGCTTCGATGTGAAAATGTCAGAAACGTGATTAGCGAACGAAGTTCTATGACACCCATTTAGATTTTGTCACTGTTCAGTCGGTTGGCTCGAAGGGTTTGGCCGTGACAGATTGGTAAACAAGGCACAAAGAAATCACTTCCAATACTCCGAGACATTTTCTTTGTTTCGCTGGAAGTTTGTCTTCAATACTTCCCGCCTCTTTATAATCTGAGCCGGCCATTTTGTTGAGAGATGAATCCAACCAATAAGCGGATTCCTTTTGTCACGATTTTAGGCGGCAAGACATTAAAAGCTTATAAAGAAAGATTTTGATGACGAACTTTCATATAGATACATTATATATACTAGAAAAATAAAAAAACACCCTCCGGGCGATGTAAAAATAATTTTTGAAAGATATTGCTTTAGGAGGTGGAAGTTTGAAATTAAATGTCGGAGAGTTTGAACCATAAATTATGAAATCATCAAATTTATTAAAAAAATAAAACAATTTGAAATCGAAACTAAGTTCTATTAATTTTGAATATCTATTAAAATAAAACAAACTATATATAAATATATGATACTGGGGATGTATCTATTAAAACTTGTTTTTAAAAAACAATGAGGACTGTCTAATGTTACATGCTCAAATTTGAGTGTATTTATTCTATGTTATGACGATTTCGGGTTTAGTGACGTAAGCAGTGACGTAGATTTGTTACATATAAAACCGGAAGCGAATCTCCATTTATATATATATATATATTATATATATATATATATATATATATATATATATATATAATATTAGTAATCGTAATAGTGGAAAAAGAGTTAAGTTAAAGATATTATTATTGCTCTATGTTCTGACATATTTTTGGATAATTTACTAATTAAACTACAATGGAAGAATTTAAAGCGCCAATTACATACTATATATATTTATATAAAAAAGAGATGGCTTAAAGTTGGTAATTGGCAAACTACCAAACCATACCTCACACACACACACACACACACACACACACACACACACACACACACACACACACACACACACACACAGACGGTTAGCTCAGTCGGTAGAGCGTTCGGCTAGAAACCACAAGTTCTATTCGATACCGGACACTCGCCAACTCAGCGTATAAGTAGCACAGGGATCTGTGCGGTAAAGTAACGAGCTGATGGTAGGTGTTGCACTCCACCTTAGACACAAAAACATCTCCCTTGGTCTAGTGCTAGTGAAAAGGGGAGAGACTCCTTGCAGCATGGCTCATACCGACACTAGGCCGCCCCGGAGACTTTACTTTATATATATATATATATATATATATATATATATATATATATATACTGTGTATATATTATATATAGATATTGATAGACAGATATATATGAGTTACAAGTTTAATTCATGCATCTAATGTTGAAGTTACAATTCTGGTAAGTCAAGTACCACACACACACACACACACACACACACACACAGTATATATAAAATATATATATATATATATATATATATATAAAATTTTTACTTGAAGCACTTACAACGCATGTATCGCATAAAATTCGATACTTTTCTTATAGAAAATGAAACTTGACAAGTGTAATCCAGCAAAAGATCGCTCGGTGTGTAGAATACCGTACAGACTGTTTCGACTTTATAAGTCTCATCAGCGGTACTATATATATATATATATATATATATATATATATATATATATAGTTTGTTATATCTATAAAAAGTGGAGTGATCAATATCAGTGATAGAAAATAGACCTAAAGAACGCCATAGAATACCAGTTTCTCACCTCTGCATTTATGAGACAAAGAGTTTCCACCTTGTAGAGTATCCCATCACATGATGCAGTGAGTGGCATGGGAAATGCGACGAAGTTTGTGAGGCATTCTGTAAGTGTTGTCTACTTCATACTGCATGCGTATTTGCCTAGCTACAGTGTATCAATTTTGTGATTTCTTAAGTTATCTACTTTGTTTACTTCCTTATTCTGTAGTTTTTAATTACACTGGTTTCCAAAGAAATTGAGGCAAGCACAAAAATAGCTGTTTTAACCTAATTTGGGGGTGCTGAATTCAGATTTGAAATCCGTTTCTACTCATCACCTCTAGTTTTTTAGATATGCATACTGTACATTTTATACACATACTGTACATAAAGCCGTATATGCATTCAGGGTCAATTTCTAATATTGTGTGACTTATGCCTTCTTTTTTAGTTATTATGCAATAAATGTAAGTGATAGCATTACATTATATATATATAGCTATATATCAAGACGGATTTTGGCAGTTAAGCGTAGCCAACATGTCTCAATCAACAGCCAGTAGTGCGCTGGCAGTCAGCGCAAGAGGTTGTCGTCCCTCGCAGCGCAGGAGGAAGATGTCCCTCGACAATTGTGTTACACAATCGTTTGGGTATATATTTGTATTACAATTTCCAACGATATTTTTAAAGATATTTTTATCTATCCTGTTTTATCTGTAATAAGCCGCTGCAACTGTTGAAATAAGTACGTATATACTCTGTTTATACTAAAATGAGACTATTTAAAAGACAGAAAAATAGAGGTGATAGAGCAAAACTGTTTATAAATTTGAATTCAGCACACCCAAATTAGTGAAAAAAACACCTATTCACATTCTTGCCTCAGACAAATTTTTTTATGTAAACCAGTGTTAGTATTATCATTATTTTTGGATTATCACACCTGTCGTAGCCGGTGGTTCACTGGAGGCTGAGTGACAGCAGGGTGTCCAGGTCTTTTATGAGTATTCTAGCGAATCCCAACAGTGCTATAGTTTGGATGGTCTCGATTCTTCCTCTGATATCCAATTTTTTCCAGAGATTTGGGCACCGTTCACAGGGCACCAATTACAATTGGTACGACCTTCATGTTTCGCAGTTTCCTCAGTTCTCTGGAAAGGTCTAAGTATTTGTCTATTTTTCCCTTTTTTATTTTCACTTGGTGGTCGGCCAGGACGGCAAAGTCCAAGAGATAACAGGTTCTCCTATTCTTGTTGATTAATACTAGGTCCGGTCTCCTGGCCGGGATTAGGTGATCCATCTGTACCTCGGTCTAACAGGATTTTATGCGTTTTATTCTCCAGGACAGGTTAAGGCTTGGGCACATATTATTTAGTTGTATGGTGAAAATTAAATTTCTTGCACAATTTCCAGTGGATCACCTTTCCCACCCAGTCTTGCCTAGTCTTGTACTCTCTTTCCGCTAGTTTGCTGCATTCACTTATTATATGATTGACCGCTTCGTCTCTGTGTCCACACATTCTGCACTTGCTATTAATAGTCTTATCTATTTTTGCTTTTATATACTTTATTCTAATAGCATTGTCTTGTGCTGGGATTATAAGCGATTCGCTTTCTTTCTTAAGGTTTCCTTTTTATAGCCATGTCCATATATTCTGGTGTGATATCTCTTGAGTTTGACGCTTGAAGTACCCATGTAGTTGTATTTCTTCCAATTTCTGTTTTTTTTTAAATGTATTTCTGTTTGTCAATGTGTTGCAATTGTTTTTCCTGTCTGCTGCAATTAGTCTTTCCTTACTTTTTTAAGTGTATTCGTCGGATTGTCATATGCACACTATCTTCAATGAACTTTCTCTTCTTTCCTTGGCACATATAGTCTGTGTGTGTCGTTTCTTGGGTGAAATGCCTTGTGCATGGTCATGTGTTTCCTTGTCCTTAGGTCTATCTGCCGGAGCCCCTCTCATGTCAATTTTAGGAATGGTCCCGAGTATCTTACGAGAGGGTAAGCCCATGTTTTTATTCGCTTGATAAGGATTCTGCTACATAGCTTGGTTTCTAGGAGCTTCATTGTTCTTCTGAAGTATTTTTATCTTTAATTTCTGTTTGGTTGATGGCGTCTGCTTCTAATATTCTCCGATATTTATAGTTCTCTTTTTCCCTAAGTCTCATTATTATATTATTATTATTATTATTATTATTATTATTATTATTATTATTATTATTATTATTATTATTTCAATCCTTTTGAGTATTTCACACCTGTGATAGCTGATGGCCATTTACTAAAGTCTGAGTGACAACAAGTCTGCTCAGGTCTCCAAGTACTCTACTGAGTATTCTAGCTGATATTAACAATGTTGTCTCTATGGTCTCAATTCTTCCTTGGATTAGACTGTTTTGTATACTTTTAAAGACCGTGATTCAACTACAAATGGTGTCACTTTTGCCCTCATATTCAAGAGATTCTTCAATTCTCTGGCATTGTCCAGTTATTTGTATATCATTTTGTTTTCTTTCAACTTCACCCTGTGATCTGCTGAGACAGCAATATCTACCAGTTGGCAAGTTTTCTTTTTGTTTTTGTTGTTGATGCTACTGGTGATTATGATGATCATTTTAAAAACATAATAAAATAAAATGTAATGAATTATATGTTATGAAATGTTTTAATGTTATTTTAATAAAAAATATTTTTTGGCATAATAAATTTGGAATCTTTCAAATGATTTTAGTAAAATTATTAACCTAAACGTATCTGAAAGTTAGATATATTAATGGATATTCACCAAAGTATTTCCTTATGAAAAAGTGACAATCAAATATTTCATGCCGAAATTGTTTTTGTAAGCAATGATTTATCTTTTGAATATAGACATTAAGTAAGATTTGCCTACTGCGTTATAATGTTAAAATTACTTGGCTACTGCTAAGAATCGAACTCACTAAATCGGTATTATTAGCACACGCACACACGCAAACACAGACACACACTCTTGCGCACGAGTAGGCAGGCAGACATATACACACACGCGACGGCACACACAGACGCATATATATATATATATATATATATATATATATATATATATATATATATATATATATATATAATGTTGTTTCATTATGTGAAATGAAGTGATAATTTTGTTACAATAAAATGTCGTTTATCTATCTTTCCAATATATATATGTATATATATATAATATATATTTCTCTCTCTCCCCTTCTCTATGTGCTTCTCTACTCTCCCCCTCTCTCTTTATATACACACAACACACACACACACACACACACACAGACACACACACACACACACACACACACACACATATATATATATATATATATTACGCGTTAAATAGTCACACGCACACGCACACACATATCTATTATTGTCCCATTATAATAAATAATGTTATATCTGGGTAAATAAAGAATATAATATATATATATATATATATATATATATATATATATATATAGCTTGTTAAAAGAATCAATATCTATATACATATATATATATATATATATATATATATATATATGGACAATGCACATGAAAAAGTCATAGTTTGATGAAATAAAAAATATGTAATTTGAATATACATAATTCCATGCTTTTTGATATTTTTCTAGAAATATTTTCAAGAAATAAATTGCGTTAATTTTTTCTTCTTCAGAGTAAAACTAAAATAACAACAACAACAAAAAAATAATTAAAAAAAATGAAAATGGAGAAAAAAAAATCTCAAAAAACAATGAATTTCAGGAATGAAAATTATTGTATTGTTTGCTGAAAAGAACAAAAATTCCAAAGATGGAAATTAAAAAAAAAAAAAAAAAGAAGAAAAAATCCCTGCCCTGAAATATTGACACTGGATAACAAAAG
>CM042142.1:17132840-17155340 GCA_023376005.1 Doryteuthis pealeii
TACATTAACTGGGTGCCGATACTGGATTTTCAATGGCACCCTTTGCAAGTTGTGTCTATCACAGAGCATTTTTTTGTGTAGAACTATATATAGCTTTTTAAGTTATAAGTCCTTCTTCCATCCAACTTTCTTCATTCAGAACGAGGGGAAGTTAGTTTATGCCAAAGACATTTTTATTTTATTCATTCTTGTAGGTTATTCAATCTTTTAAACTGATTTTTTAAAGACGTTTTTTTAAAAACTTACCGTTTTCTCTATTCAGCCCATAGATGGAACCCTAAATATGTAAATATGGAAATTATCTAAAAAATAACAAATAATCGAATGAAAATCAAATGAATGAAAAGTTCTGCCTACACATGTGCGTTTAGGTTATATAAAAACCTAAACGCACATATGTAGGCAGAACCATAATCATGTCGCGCTGACAGCACAGATTTCCGTTACACTCTCTTGCAACGTGTCCCTATCGCACTTGGCAAGTACTCCTCACGTCATCCAGTATCTACAGAAAGCTGATCAATGTACATCTTTATTTGAGAACTATCCAATTTTATTCAGATTATAGATTATGTTGTTAAATTTGATTACTCTCATGGAGTCACCACATTTGGTTGGTTGGTTGGAAGGTTGGTTGGCAGCATTTTTCGGCATATCAACATTTGGGTTATTTTATACCGGAGACGTGTAGCTTTCCTCATGCTTGTAAAGTATTAATTTTTTAAAACCTATTTTTTAAACACATTTTTAAAACTCACTTTATTTTATCTATTTAACACATAGATGGGACTCTAACAGAGACTTCCACTCCGGGTAAGAGGGGACCTTGGAGTAATGGCAATGAAGGGGCACTCCACACACGCCAGAGCTCCAAAATTGGGACCTCACCACTAGATGTAGTTTAGCGCCATACCCATGTCATTCAGCTCGGGTGGATTAGGGCAATTATAGGCAAAATATTAATCGCAAATTTTTTCATCTTCAAAAAAAAAAGAAACATGGGTGTCTCAAATATTATAATTGTTAGCTACCTAGACTAGCAGATCATTGTTAGTGAGTTCAATTCTCACTGGGTGCCCATACTTCCTTTTTTTTGCCAAAGTAAATAAAATTTAGTAAATGACTATCATATCAAGAAAAATGAAAAATTTCAACATATATATATATATATATATATATATTTATATTTTGCTTGAAGGCAATTACAATGCATGTATCGCATAAAATTCGATAATTATAGAAAATAATCTTGACTATAATTATCAATTTTATGTGATACATGCATTGTAATTGCCTTCAAGCAAAATATAAATAATAATTTATTCAACAATGCTTCTATAAAAACAAAACATCCAAAAATCTATATATATATATATATATATATATATATATATATATATATATATATATATATATATACTAGGGTGAGTCAAAAAGTAATGCCAGATTACTCACCAAATTTAGTGCCTTCAAACTATCATCTCTTCGACCCCAAGAAAAAGGGTTTGCAAGGCAAACATTATTCCAGTGAAGGGAAGTGATATATATATATATATATATATATATATATATATACAGAGAGAGAGAGAGAGAGAGAGAGAGAGAGAGAGAGAGAGAGAGAGAGAGAGAGAGGGGGGGTCAGAACTAAGTTGTCGGAGTGGCTTAACGTTGGTATCAACCAGACAGCGAGGGAGTCTACCCCATTTTCATGGGCGCTAGAGTAAAGAATTGTTTTTGATGTCTGAGGCGGCAGGGCCACACACACCATCAGCTCCTCACTTTTCCGTACAGATCCCTGAGCTACTCATACCCTGAATTGGCAAAGGCCGGTATCGAATCCGAAACCGTGTGGTTCCTAATCCGCCACACTAAGCGACAGTTAATAAACGTAATTTTGTAATGGATATTAATAAAATAAATCGAATATTAGGCAATGATTTTTTGATTCCCCGTCCTTATTTTACCACTTCCAATTTCCACTGAATTAAATAACTCATCACACTGGAATGGACACACGATGTTTGATTCTGCCACGGGAACACACGTTGCAGCTAAAAATACAGCGAACTTATCAAAATGACAGAAAAACAACTTATTGCAATCGTAACGCAATCATGAAATTCATTTTTGACAATCGGCAACTGATTTCTGACCCAATCTCGAGTTGAAACGAGATTTGAGATTCAGTGAGATTTACGAAAAAATATTACATCCCGACATTCTCATAAGTCAAATATTTCCTATTGTGAGTTTAAGGAATTTACCGTATTTTCTCGAAAATAAGAGGGCTTAAACCTAATGCATTTTTCCAGAATTTACACTTATATTTATTATGTAATTTTTTGCCTTACTCTTCAGAAGGTCGCATAGGCGAGAAACTGTCAGTAACCCGGTATTGACTCCATGTCCACTATGACCTTACCTGTCAGGTGCCCTCTACTAATTCACCATACAGTAGGTCTTTGGAGATGCGGCCTTTGTCCATCCTCATGACGTAACCGAGTCAACGTAGGTGTATCTCACACACACACACACACACACACACACACACACACACACACACATATATATATATATATATATATATGCGAGATACACCTACGTTGACTATATATATATATATATATATATATATATATATATATATATATATAAAGTCATCCACAGATACCGTGTTTCGACGTTTCACGTCTCATGAGTGTGGCTAGACAATTCAACTACCTCCGCCAAACATGTATTTAATGTCGTTGATAAATTGTCCTAAAATATGCTTGCTTGATGGACTACTTCAAGGAAGTACAAACATGCCAGATACTTAACACAGACAAGGATTAAATCTGATACTACAACTTTCTACTTCAAGTAAGGATCAAAAGACAAGGATTAAAACTGTTCCTACATATTTCTACTTCAAGGAAAGACCAGCATGATCAACAGACAAGGATTCAATCTGATACTACATCTTTCTACTGCAAGGCATACTCTGGATCAACAGACACAGATGAAAACTAATTCTACATCTTTCCACTGCAAGGAATACTCAGAATCAACGGACAAGAATTACATCTTATACATCATTCTACTTTAAGGAAATGATTACACTTTATGCCACGAATAATATCCACTGTAAAACTGCATTCAGCTACAGACCTAAAATGGCAACTCAAATCGTAAGCATAATGACAATGAAATCTTCAGTCTGAATTCTTTTTCATCAACACAGCTATTCATATATGACGTGATGTTTTGGCGTCATCTTACTCCTTGTCTCCGTATTTGGCCCTTTTTGGTCGTATCCAGCCGAGAGAAAATATATCAAGCATGATTAAGTTTTTTTCTTTTTTTTCCGCTGTGAAACTTTTCCGTTTTATAAAAATGTTTTATAATATTTTATTTTCAAACTTACAAAATATTACTTGTGTATAGGTCGACCCTTGATTTGTAGAATTAATTTTTAAAGCCAAAGTCCGATTAAGTCGGATATATGGTCATGAAATCATATAGAATTGATTTTTTATAGTCTTTCTCATTATGTCTGATTTTCAAACCAAAATTATTACTCGTGTATAAGTCGACCGTCATCGTTAATATATAGAATTGATTTTTAAAGCCAAGAGTTGCTCCTAGTCTTTCTCATTATGTCTGATTTTCAAACTAACAAAATTATTACTCGTGTATAAGTCGAACTTTGATTTATGGTCATGAAATCGTTAATATATAGAACTTAGCACCTAAAATGGAAATTGAATCGTAACAGGTTGACATGCCGTAAAATTCATTCAACCATCCGACAAACATACCAACAAGCCAGATGGGTTATGAATATCGATCAAAATAATCTAATCTTTCCAATCGATATTTGTTGATTTTGTCATCTCCCAGATTCCATACAAGAAGAATATCGGGTTTTATCCACAAACATAATGCAATCATTTTCAGCGGTTGTTCACCATGAAATTGATTTGGTTGTAAGCCTCAGGATTTCAGTAGGTTTTATGCGAAAACAACAGCATTTTCAATTGAAATTTTATTTTTCAAATCATGCAGTATTTGCTGATTACAGTGGGCTACAGCAACAAATAAACTAAATCAATAAGGGACTGAATAGATAGAAATATGTACCTCGAGTAATGATGAAATAAGATAAGTATATATATATATATATATATATATATTATATATGACGAGGCTATTTTTAAATAGGATTTGTGTTAGAAAAAGGTTTGTGTTAGAAAAAAAGGGACGTAGTTCCTAGAAATAATTGGAAAAAATGGAACATAGAATATAACATCAAAATAAGTTATTCATCTATTTTACATTTTTTTTCATATTTCTAAAAACAATCGAAAATTATTTTGCCATATATATATATATATATATATATATATATATATATATATGTGTGTGTGTGTGTGTGTGTGTGTGTGTTTTGTAGAGTCCACGCATGCTTCTTTGTAAATTTGATGAGTTTATTCTTTATTTTTTTATTCTGTGTATCTCTCTCTCTCTCTCTCTCTCTCTCTCTCTCTATATATATATATATATATATATATATATATATATATATATATATATGAGATTAAGATAATTTGCTTTAGAAGCATTGTTGAGTAAATAATATTATTATTTATATTTTTTGCTTGAAGGCAGTCCAATGCGTATATCGTATAACATTCGATAATTAATGAAAATAATCATGACAAGCAAACCCGGCAAACATGCCCCCTACGTAGAACATCGTACAGCTGTTTCAACTTTATTAAGTCTCATTAGCGATGTATACTTACGATTTCCCCCGATAGAAATCGAAACCGGGAACTCAGCACGCAGAGTCAGAGACTCTATCACTGGGCCACCGATACGCAGCAATGATACATGCGAAATTAGCTTGTCAAGGGTAAATACGTCACTATTACTACTACTATACAAAGTAGAGTGGACGTTGAGAAGATCGCAAATTTAGGCCTATGCTCCGCCGTGAAGAATGAGATTAAGATAATTTGCTTTAGAATATATATATATATATATATATATATATATATATATATATATATATATAGATAGATAGATAGATAGATATAAATATATACACGTATAAATAGACTCATCAATTATAGCAACAAAGAAGCATACGTGGACTCATATTCATATCAATACTAAATATAATATATATATATATATATATATATATATATATATATATATATATATATATATATATTAGTATTTATAATATAGTGCGCTATATTCATAAGTAAATTGTGCACGCTATCGTGAATAGAACTTGTATATCTAAGTTAGAGTAACGTGGACATGAATTTACCGGTGCTTGGTTACCGAAGATTTATCGCCTATGTGATTCTCAAATCCAACTTGTTTGAGAATCGCATATGCGTGATACTGTCAGTAAAAAGGCAATGTGGACTTCATGTCACGCTACCCTATATATATATATATATATATATATATATATGTCCACGCTATATATATATATATGTTGTGGTGTAGACAGACCCCCATAAGATGGATATTCTGTGGACTATTTAGCGACAAAATATCTGTGCTGATCTCTGTATATATATATATATATATATATATATATATATATATATATATATATATAATATACCAAGCGTGTTGGTAGATCCTTGCGGAGAGAAAAAAAAACAGCAGAAAATTTGATTGTAAAAATATACTACCAAACATCAACCAGGAGAAAAAAATTTTGAAAAAAAGAAAGGGCCAAGATATTCGTACCAACAAAAAATAATCTATTGGTACAGTATTTGGCCAAAAAAAAAACAATTTATATGTATATATTTGTATATATATATATATATATATATATTCATATAACCGCTAGGAGCTAATAAGTAAAAAGTGCTCGATACCTAAGTAGAGCCAATAATAAAGATAATCTAATGAGTCAGACGAACCAACTATTAGTTTCGCATAAAGCTCTTCAGTCAGTCAGATTTTAGCCCTGAAGAGCTTTATGCGAAACTAATAGTAGGTTCGTCTGACTCATTAGATTATATATATATATATATATATATATGTATATATATATATAATAATATATATATATATATGAAGTCCAATCTAGATCATCCACTTAATATTTGTTCAAGAAGCCAAGACATGATATATTTAGCGTTATCTACAGTCATTTTAGAGACAAAAACAAAACAATAGTTCATACAAATCATAGACTGTCTTCATTATGATATTTTATGCAAATAATAAACAACATTGATACTGATTCAGAAAAGAACCTAAAGTACTTGATTTACTAATAATAATTATTTCTGACAACTCATTAACGCCTTTAGAGATAACATAAAAAATACGACAAAAACTTGAAGGAAAAAGAAAACACATGGAAAACAATAGGGATTCCATTATTTTAGATAATTTTTTGTTGCTTTCAAGTTAGTCGGGTGATTGGATTTTATGGCATGTCAACCCTTGTTGGGTTATTTTAGCGTAGAGGTTTTGTTTTGTCCATTCATGATATTATTCATTTTTTTTTTAAATTCAATTTTTTAAAACACGTTTTTCTATCTAATCTATAGAGAGACTCTGACAGGTACGACCATTCGAGTCATAGTGGACCTAGGAGGAATGGCGTTGAAAGGGTAGTCCATATTACCCAGAGTTCCAAAATTGTAACTTCACCATTAGATGTAGTTTCACGTCATAAACAGGACAAGAAGACCTTCAGCCACCGCCTTTTCGCACATATATGACAGAAAAGGCTGGGGGCTTGCCGTAAGGGTAATAGAGGTTGGGATAATCTTATACTTGCTAGGACTTGACGTGACCAGGACTAACAGGGGTCCCTTTGTTTTTTTTGTTTTTAACCCTGTGCAGAGGTGAAGTTGGTATTTTCTACAACCCCAGCCGGCAGGGTGGGTAGTTTCAGGATTTGTTCAAAACAGTTCACAGCATCCTTGTGGAGTGATGCATAGGGCCAAATTCGAATCTTAGTAGTAGTTGTTAGAAGTTGTATTCGTCGTTAGTTCAAAAAAACATATGCAAGTCGTATAGTCACAAAGGGGTTGTTATTCCTTTCTAGGACTCGTGGGTTCTTTTTCAGAGAGAGAGAGAGAGAGAGAGAGAGAGAGAGAGAGAGAGAGAGAGAGAGAGAGAGAGAGAGAGAGAGTCAAATTATCCTATCGTAAATCATGTTCAGTACTACTATGGGAAACCCATACGGGAGAACCTGGAAAGCCCCATCTGCCTCTTACGAAGGCCCACGCGAAAAAATACAGATTTTTCACTTCTTCTGTTTCTCGTCTCGAGTTGGGAGGGTCACTCACTTCCACTTCCGGTCAAAACCCGGAACTTCCGTTTTTATTTAAAATCTAATCCCGGAGTCATTCGTCAGTCAAATGATGGCACCCCGTTGAGTGTTTACCCTTCTAAACTTTAACCTCTGCTCTTATTTCTTTTTCTTCTATTTCTCCGAATACCATCCACCTCTTCAAATTCCCCGTAGACCATAATAACCACGTTACATGGAATTTACATCAAGGTTTTTTTTTTATAAAAGCCTTTTTAAAATTACAGGTGGTTATCTACATTTTGAAAGTGTTCACATTTTATTTTATCATAGATATAACCTGTCAAGATTAGTCCCTGTCTTTCCTACGCCAATGTTGACAATCACACTATAGGGATATACGAACACAAACAGCGGCACACGTCTCTACGTACGCACTGGCGTGAGATAAATTCCCATATTTAAATGTAAATATGCATTTACATTTCACTAGTGGAACTTGTCTTATTATCGTACACCTTTCATAAAATCTGTGTTTATAAGACTTTCGTCTTGTACTATATATATATATATATATATATATATATATATATATATATATTATATTAACTACCAATTTTGAATAATATAAATCAAAAGACCATTTTCTTTGTGATGGATGTATGTATGCTAACAAATACAAGTTCATACAGTGACTGCATACAAATGTAGAAATACCTACATATTCATTGAATGACTTGACATGCGTCTACTTCCCCAATAACATATATATATATATATATATATATATATATATATATATATATATATATATATATGACCTGTGGTATCTTATATATATATAGATATATAGATATATAGATATATATAGTATATATATATGTGTATATTTACATATATATATATGTGTATATTTACATATATAAAATATATATATATATATATATATATATATATATATATATGTATATATATAAATATGTCTGCGTGTATGTAAATTTATATGATATATTACATGTATTGTGCCATGTTTCCAAGTTCAGTTTTTGAGATATTTATTTAATATACGCCTGAACATTTTCTAGATCAAACTCTTTGGCAAGAGTCACACGTAAGCAAACATTGATAGGATTAATTTTTTCTTTAATTCTTCTTCTTCTTCTTTTGCCATCATCTTCTGAATTTTGATTTATGATGGTTGTATCTTTCGGCCCGCATGTTTGGCGAAGATAAATCAAGCAGTCGCAAACAAAACAGCAGAAATTTACGATTCATCATCAGAGTTTTATATTTTGTTTTATTTTGTTTTGTTTTACCTTTTTTTTAAAAAATTTATTTAATTTTTTCTTTTTCGGCGTAAAAGTTGACACTTTCTCTGAGCAAAACATTTGTTCTGGTTTCTATGGAAACGTAACTTCAAAAGAATCTATTAAGTTCAATACTAATTTTGACCTGTGGTATTGGCGTAGTTTTTATAAGAAGTTTATGGAATTTATAATAATGAATCCGGGTTCGAATCCTGAAAAGGGTCATGAATATACCTGTGTGCAAACGAATGATTATTATTAGATATTAATAATTTCCGAGGGATTAAAGAATCAATTAAGTTTAGTATTAATTCAGGCCTGTTTTATTAGCATCATTTTATAAGTAGTTTATGGAATTTGTTAAAATGAATACAGGTTCGAATCCAGAAAAGGGGGTGGACAGAAGGATATATTTTTCACTTGTTAAATTTTGCTTTTTTATTGGTTAAATTTTGATTTTTTATTCCTTAAATTTTGATTTTTAACTCGTTAAATTTTGATTTTTTACTAGTTAAATTTTGATTTTTTACTCGTTAAATTTTGATTTTTAACTGGTTAAATTTTGATTTTTAACTCGTTAAATATTGATTTTTTACTAGTTAAATTTTGATTTTTTACTCGTTAAATTAAGATTTTTAACTCGTTAAATTTTGATTTTTTAACTCGTTAAATCATGATTTAACTCGTTAAAATTTTGATTTTTAACTCGTTAAATTTTGATTTTTAACTCATTAAATTTTAATTTTTTTAAATATTGAATTTTTTACTAGTTAAATTTTGATTTTTTACTCGTTAAATTTTGACTTGGACTGTGATATTGTAGTGAGTTCGGCTACAGTCAAGATTTATGGACAGGGGTAGCGTTTTTGAAAAAGAAAGTCTGGACGATTCCTGGCTAACATGCTGGACTGAATCAAATTAGATACCAAATAGATCTTTTTGAAATTATTAGTATCTATAAATTAATTCTTAATTAATCCCACGACCGTTATCATCTTGCAACGAATCATTTTTTATATGAGCGTCGTCAAATCAGCTGAATAATGAACCATTCTGTTTTTATTATAAAGAAAGAAAAAGAAAGAAAAAAGACACGCTACACAGAACAATATATTAAAAAAGAAAGAAGAAAGAAAGAAAGAAAGAACGAAAGAGAGTAGGGGAAGATATTGAGATGGGAGTGAGTGTCAGGGGGTGATAGCGCTAACATGTTTTAATTGAAAACAATGAAGAGAGAGAGAGAGAGAGAGAGAGAGAGAGAGAGAGAGAGAGAGAGAGAGAGAGAGAGAGAGAGAGGAAGACATACAGACAGACAGACAGACAGATAATTCTAGAAGATTATAATTTTTACATATTGAACTATTTTGAAACAGCTCCGACGTAAACTTATAACAACCAAATTATCATATTGTGCTATATCCACAGCTCCCATTAGTTGGTTAGTAATACATAAAATCATATTTCTGTTTAAACCGCCATCTAGAACACACGATAAATAATGGGTAGGGGTTTTCCATAAGGCAATAGGATCGGGACAATCATATAGGTGCTAGGGCTAGATGGATCAGCCGATTGATCGGAGGGGACCTTTCCGACCGTCCGTCTAGCCCAAGTGCTAGGGTGTTGCAAGTCATGGATTGCTTGTTGTATACCCCAACGGGTATATAAACGAGTGAGAATTCTCAGATTATATATATATATATATATATATATATATATATATATATATATATATATAGAGAGAGAGAGAGAGAGAGAGAGAGAGAGAAAGAAAGATACCGATTAGAGAGATGATAGAGAGAGGATGATCTTACTTGCTTCTTTTTAACTTCATTACTCCGGTTATCTGTTGCTGGCTAGTTGAGTTCTTCTCCGTTCTTCTTAATTCTTCTACTAAGGGCTGGATTTTCTTCTGGGCTGATTTTGGTAATTGTGATTAAAACAAGACTTATTGTTCGCTTGATCAATCTTTTTATTTTATTAACCCATATTGCTTATTCACCGCGCAGAAGAGATCGACCCCAGTAGAAAGAAACATGTCCGCTCAGCTCCGAAGTCAGGTCGAATCTGAATTCTAAACTAAAACTATATCACATGTCTCTCATACCCCGTGAGATTCATGCCTCTAGGAGTCAAAGGGTTATTAACAGTCAGTGTATTTCCACTGGTCTCCCTTGATTCTAAATATGAGAGACCTGTTTTTAATTCCTAGCTTACAGGTACACGTCACAATTTATGACTCCTCATAAATTGTAAGATAATTGAATATACATTATTATTACTAGCAAATGTATGCACCCTCCGGGTGCAAGTATTAATGTCATAAAATATAATATTAAATTAGAAAGTATAAAGAAACTAAATAAGAATGCAGATAAAATGATTTGATATAGAGAGGGGTATAATCGAAAAATATAACAGCTGTAGCTTCCTCTTCCATCACCTCCGTCTTTCCTTGCTAATTTTTTCTAATTTAACTATTTAGTTAAATCAGGAAGTAAAGAATAAAATTACAGTTATTTCTTTTTGTTAATTGATTTCTTTTAAGATTTATCTCCGAGATTTTTGCTCATATTCATTAAGATAAAATCAAATAATTAGAAATCAATAATACTAAGCACATATTTATTAAAATCAAATTTTAATATCAGTATGCAAATTAGGCTTGCCGTTCACACTGTAAACCACTATTTTGTTGTATATATAAATACAATTGCATGTTATTAGTACGTAGATATGGCCAACAGTATTGAAATGAAAAACAATTTTATTAATAATTGAGGTTTGAATAACAATGATTCATGGAGAATGTGATGTATAATAACAAAATGGATAGTGACTTGAGCAGTGATATAGTTTCGGTTACAGACAAACAAACACATAATCTCCATTATAATAAGATTATTGATCTGAATACTTGATAGCATCTGAGAGCAAACAAATGACTATAGACAAATAAAAAATACGATATCAAAATCTTCAATCGGACAAGATATAGTTATGATTACAAATATTTAGCAATTAATCTAATTAATTTAGCTATTAAACAAATAAACCAAACCAGATATAAATAATTATGATTATAATCAAACATTTACATATTAATCAAATTGCGTCATTAAATTCCCCACAAGGGGTTGATATGTCGTAAAACAAATAAACCAAAAAGAAAAAAAAAGAAAACACTTGGGATTCTATTTGAATTTTTGAGACGAGGCTTGATAATTTTTATTATTTGGATTATTCGCACTGTTTCCTCATCTTTATTCTTATATACACAACATTTTGGCCAACCTAGAACCTCTTAGAACTCGGAAACTTTCTTATCAAACTCCAAAGCCTTCCTGTTGTAATCGGGAGCCTTCACGGAACTTCAAACCGAACCATTTATTCGACACGAAGGTTCCCGAGTTCGACACGAAACACCCGAAAAAGGCAGGAGGCCAGATCGGCCGAAACGTTGTGTATATAACAATGAAGACAATAGTCCGAATAATCCAAATAAAAGATACTTGAAGATAATCAAACATTTACAAATGAATCAAATTTCCGCATTAAATAACCTAAAGGTTTTGTATGGCGTTAAAAAACCCAGCCACACCAAACCAAATAAATGAATCAACTTTTAAATAACGCATAAATGTTTGATATGCTGTTATGCAAATAAAAAAAACAAACCTACCCGAATGACAGGCGATTACCCCCCCCCCAAGTTCAACTATATCTGTATACTGATTTTGAAAGCCTGACAGAAAAGGGACGTTTATACAAACAATTTGAGCTTTGAAATCCGAGTACAATCACATAAAAAAAGTATTTTCTATGAAACCTTTTGGTTCTGTATTCGACTCTACAAGGTAAAGTAGGCGAAGTGACATTTTGTCGGTATCAGACGGTCAGCGACGGAGTCTATTCTCATTTCATTAGCACTAGACTAGGGAGATTGTTTTTTGAGAGTCTGGGGTTTATTAATACATTATAACTTCAACCGTTGATATTACAACTATGTATGAAATGTTTACCTGTTTAAAATGATTGTGAATTTTATTGATGCCTCATCGCGTTAAGTATTGATAATCATTAACGATTGAAACGAAAAGGTATCAATGTTATAATACAACTAAGTATGAAATGTTTAACTGTGTAAATGATTCTGAACTTTATAAATATATTGGCTTTTAAACCATTGATATTGCAACAAAGTTTAAAATGGTTTTAAACTTCATGAATAAATTTATACAACTACTTCTGAAAAGACAGCAGTATTACGGGCAATAAAACCTTCATCAGATGATTCCCTGGGGGTCAAGCATCGTTTTTGTAGTGAAGCATTTCTCAGGTGGAGTAAGCGAATTAGAGTGGCTGGTATGATATATAAATAACAGCTTTCGTACCTATCGAGGGAAACATACACAAGTACTAAAATTTGGTAAGATGACTCTAATTCACTTAACCAGTCTGGGCAATGTTTCTCTACAGTTTCGGGGACCGGAGCATCTAATCTACGGCACGCCAGCAATACCTAACGATATCACCAGATTTCGTTGGTTTTACATCCCAGTGCAGTAATACTAGATCCCCGCGGATGCAACTTTAATGCAACCTGATTCAGTTCGAAACGACAGATTACATAGCAATGCAGATCTTAAATTCTTCTGATTTCTGATTCGGCAATGGTTAAACCCTAATGTCCCACGCGCCATTTTCTCTTTATTTATTGCTATTTTCCCTGGCATAATTCGCGTCGGTACTATAGGGGCCTTTAGCTAGTGACTAACTTCACATAATTGCCTGATTGAATTAGTCTAACAATTGAATTACAGCCGTTTTTAAGAAGATAATGCCCAGAGCTGAAAGAGACATTCAGTCGCCATATTTTACATTGGGCGATTAACTAATGCGCATGCGTACGAGCGTTAAGGACAGTGTGGTTATTTAATGTTTGATACGTCACAGATTTAGTCTTTCCCATATATGTGTATTCGTGTTCATGTGTATGCATTTAACTATGGCTTTTATGGTATAGAAACACACGCTGGTCAAACAAAAATTTATAGGAAATAACATTGACAAAAAGTATGCTAACTTTTGAGTAACAAAAATAAAAGGGTTACCTAATTTTTGTTAATAAATATATCATTAAAAACAATATATAAAAATGTATTATTTTGTAAACAGCTTTTTTTTTATGTAACTTTATCTTATTTACAATTCGCTATACATTGCCGCTTTAAAATTTGTGAACCCTCCAGACATGGTCATGGTTTGTATTACTTAGATTTTTTGACTGTTATTCTCATCTTTGTTGTTATTTATACAACGTTTCGGCCGATGTACCCCGACCTTCTTCAGGGGTTTCTTGTCGAAATTTGGAGCCTTCATGTCGTAATGAAGAAACTCAAGAAATTCAAGAAACTTCGAATCGAACCCTTTATTTAATCCATTGGGGGGGGGGTACAGTGTTCTCATTCCGTTAACCAGGACCAGGTATAAGTGTTAATTTATACTTAATTATTCTGTGTTATTTTCACCCGTAGTCAGGATTGAACCTGTAACCTGCAGATGATTGTCACTTAGAACTGTATTAACCGAACCCTTATATCCACTGCCCCTTTGACGATATTAAGGCACCCGTATTCTTTGTGAAGATCACTGAGTTCGACAAAGGCACTTCGGCCAAAACATAGTGTATGTAACAATAAAGATGAGGACAACAGTCCGAAAAATCTAAATAGCACAAATTATCAAACCTCATCTAAAAATTCAGATAAATAATGGTCATTGACAATGTAGAATATTTGTAAAGTAGACTTTCCAGTTAATGGGGCCCATGATGCTTAAGGATGGAATCATCGTGGCTGTGGAGTACCCCTTTATTGCCATTATTACAAGGTCCACTCTGACCCAGAATGGTAGTACCTATTAGGCTTCAATTTATGTGTTAAATAGATAAAGAATAAAATTAAAAATATATTAAATAAAAACTGATAAAATTTTAGATATAGTTTCATGACAAACAAAAATGAATAAAACACAAATGTTTCCGGCATAAAATAACCCAAGGTTTACTTGGTTGTTTGGATCTTACGGCATGTCAAACCTTGTTGGGTTATTTTATACCGAGAACATTGTTTCATTATTTCTTAATGAGCGCTGAAATCTTTTTGAACTCAATTTTTGTAACAGGGTTTTTAACTCATTTTTTCTCTTTAACCGACAGATGGGACCCTAGCAAGATCTATAACTCCGAGTCAAACTGGACCTGGGAGTAAAGGCGATAAAGGAGTACTCCACACTCCCCAGGGCTTCGGAATTGGAACCTCACCACTAATTCAGTTTAACGGAAATGATTGACATGCTTTAACACCCAACCAGCCAACCAATATGTCCCCCTTTTTTTGTCTGGTTCATTATGATCAGTTAGTTTAATGTCATTACATTATAGTTTTGCCATCTCTTCAGTATATAACCTGGACAATATTTAAACTTTTTTCTTTTACCAGTAACTACATAAAGGGCCGGTTTAGCTCAGTCGGTAGAGTGTTCGGCTAGGAATCACAAGGTTCTTGTTTCGATACCGGCCCTCGCCAGCTCAGCGTATGAGTAGCACAGGGGATGTGTGCGGTAAAGTGAGGAGCTGATGGTAGGTGTGGCACTCCACCTCAGATACTAAAATAATCTCCTTGGTCTAGCACTATTGAAAAGGGGATAGACTCACTCGCTGTCTGGCTGATACCGACATTAGGCCGCCAGGACTACTTTACTTACTTACTTAACTGACAAAGTTGATGAAAATCTAATTCCCTGTGAAACAATCATTTTATTTCTGTGTCAAATAAATATTTTGCTTGCTTTCCATTGTGTTTGTTTGTAGTATTGTTTTTTCTTTTTTCTTTTGTTTTCAGTTTTGATAGACAACTTCAACGCAGGTGCACCTAACTGCACCAACAGGAAACAACACAGTTGTGTGCACATAACAAACACCGGGAAGCTGCGTATTCGGAAGAAGAAATATTTTACGGCTTACAAAAATAATCATTTTTCCTCTTGGAAATCTGTTGAATATTTTAAAATATAAACAATGTTTTATATAACAACCCCCCCCTAAAAAAAACATAATTAAAATCAGAAGAAAACGACAATCGAAGAGATAATAGAAAAACATATTAAAATCCCCCAAAGCAAGAATAAATGAATATTTTAATAAACAACTTTGTTTACGAAGTCGTAGATCTAAGAAAAATCTCGTTACATCTCGCGTATACGAGAACTCAATTTTTCGCGCAGCTTTACAATAAAGAACTCGCAATTAACGGCAAAATAATTAAAGAGACACATTTGACTTTCGACTGAAGCCTTAATAATTAATAATACGTTTATAAACTGCACACACAGACAGACAAAATGTCGTCTCCTCGGTCTTTCTTCTAGTTGACAACTTTTAGCAAAATAAATAAGAATAAATAAACAAATACGTAATTGATCTATCTTGTATTTCCCTTCTTTCTCCTTTTCATTTCTCCTCTTCTTTTCCTTTCTCCGGCTGCTTTTCTATCTCTTACCTTTTTCTTTCCTTATTTTTAGTTCCTGACTGACTGACGCCTGTTCAGTGACTGGCTTCGCCCCTGGTAGGATAAGCTGTATAGTGGGTTACTTTAAAGTTCACTATCTATTCACCTTAGAACTAATTCTATATAGTTTGAGATACGCTTGTATCATTAAACGGCACTGGGTGGCGTCGTCAGTTATGTTAATACTGGTTCATTGGGGGATTTCGTTTCTTTCAACATGATACCCCATCGCCAGTTAGACTTCACTATGGACAACTACCCCCAGGTGCGTCACCCATCTGATCAGCGCTAGCAGATAAACTAGCTTATATAGGGTTTTGTCAACGTAAACCTCGGTTTCTATGCACTGGATTGGCTAATATCGGTGCCAACAAGTTACAGAATTCGATACAAGTAAAGACCTACTACTATTGCAATCCAAATCCTTCTTCCCAATTATAATGAACTAACCATCAGTTTTTGTACTTTGATCTCAATAGTGGGATAGGGAGCGGTTTAACGTTGGTAAAGAGTTAACCTCTGCTTGTATGAAATTATGAATATGAAATTTTAACTGTCTGCGTTATATCAAATAACTGTGTTTTCATGTTTGTGTTTGTTTTCAGATCAGAAGGAAAATGCCAGAAGCTGTTTATAATCAAGAATGTATATGCGCAGAAGACTTACGTTAGTATTGATGTTATCTTGAGATGCAACACGGGGTTGAAACGTCTTGCAATTGTCCACATCGGCTTTAAAAATGGCGGCTTATTTCAAACGACGAGAATGAAAAAGAGCGGGAAGCAATTCTATGGTCACGATATTAGCGAAGCCATATTTTACGAAACTGTCGTATGGAAACAAATCGAAATCATCAAACAATTCTGAGTCGCAAAATCTTCCCAGGGCATAAAAATGAAAAAAAAAAAAAAAAAAGAAAAAGGAAAAGTGCACAAAAAATGCACAAAAAAGAAGTATTTTCAAATTAAGATAATTATTTTGAAATAATTAATCAAAGAGGTCAAACGTTTTTTTCTCAAGAAATGGAATGAATATTTTTAAGTGTTTATTTTTCAATTAAAAAAAAAAAAAAAAAAGAAAATTCAAAAGAAAAAATAATCTGTAAAATTGTTGAATACAAATAATCGTTTTTTAAACAAGAGATAAAGATTCGGTGAACATTTCAGGCTGAAAGTGAGGCGGTAGCCCATCCTGTCGTCGTTTTCTTTTAATCTGGAAAGCAGTACTCACAGATCCCCGGATGTAGACTGATGTGTGATAGCAACAGTGGGTGGTGGTGGAGATATGGGAATGGCTGCAGTTTCGGGGACGGGTTTTCCTTGGTTGAATTCAAGGAGCCGGGTAAGTTATTGAATGACAGGATAGGATGTGATTTTAGAACGTCACCTCCGGAACAAGTATTTACTGTGCAGTATATATAAACGAAGTTCATGTATTTTAAAGAAGATACTTCTTCAAACTGGATGGTAGCCCTCTGAAATTAGTAGACCAGCTAAAATACTTAGGCACAAATATCTCATCTACTGAAAGCGATGTCAATATACACATAGGAAGGTTATGGACAGCTCTTGACAGATTAACGTTAAGACGGAAATCTCATCTGATAAAATGAGAATTCTTCGAAGCTGTAGTGGTGTCAGTTCAACTGTATGGCTGCACCACTTGGACTCTAATGTAACGATTAGAGAAAAAGCTAGATGGGAACGACCTAAGAGTGCTGGATGCTGTCTTAAACAAATCTTGGATTCAGCAACCCACAAAAGACATTTGTATGACCAATTACATTCTATCACACAAACCTTCCAAGTAAGAGGAACAAGACATGCAGGACACTTCTGAAGAGGTAAAAACTCATAAGTGACGTTCTCCTGTGGACGCCTACACATGTACACACCAGTGTAGGATGAACAGAAAACAAAGCTACAGCAATCAGCTCCGTGCGGATAATTTGGTACCTAGTGGAAGAAATTATTAGAAGAACGGACGAGAGAGAGAGAGAGAGAGAGAGAGAGAGAGAGAGAGAGAGAGAGAGAGAGAGAGACATTCATGGGAATAAAAAAAAACAAGATCAGAAAATTATATATATAATATATATATAACTGTGGCGAGTGAAAGCACGCACCTGGTAGCTCAAAGCGCGGACATATATGTCTGGCGTGCAAAACGCGCGCGTGAACGTCGACTATTACGCATGTAAATTACTACACTGCGCGATTGACCCGGATGTAGGATTTTAGTATGATTATTTAAGGCCTGCCTTAACACATCGGGTAGTTGCGTTCCAGTCTTGCTGACGAGGGCACTGACGTACGACAAGGAACAATAGGCAAGTGAGCTTTGGCAAAGGAACTGCTTGAAAAGATTGTTGCAGGCGACAAGGTTTACCATAGGGTATGGTTAACATTATCTTCCTGGATAAAACAAATAAAGCTAATATATACAGTATTATTACGAGAGTGCTCAATATATAGAGCAATATTAATAATAAATAAATATATATATTTTTTGTTTATATTTAAATTTGTGGGGATTTAAATTAAATCAAAATTAAAATTAAATGAATAAAAACTTCTGAGCGTCTGGATGCTAGCAGAGGTATAGTTGGTCCTTCTAGCCAGGGAGGAACGCTATCGCCACAGTCCACTATGACCTCATTAAAATAATTCCTGATTAATAAAGCCACCTCTACCTTCTTACATACACAACCCTACAGAGGTATAATGGCTCCTTTTAGCCAGAAAAAAATTCCCTCGCTACAGGCCATTATAACCTCGTTCAAGCCTGAATAATAAAGCTATCTTTGCCTTACACACACCTTACATAAAAAAAAACTCACTGATGCATCCTTACCGGAGCTACGCTAATTAGGTGGAGATGTATTGTGGGTATTTAAATTAAATCAAAATTAAAATTAAATAAATAAAAAGGTCTGAGCGTCTGGACTCTAGCGTTCAGAATTAACGGTCGAGTCAATAAAGTCTCCATCTATACGGCTAACCAGTTGTGTTTGTTATTCTCGCTTCATTTTATTTCATACCGTCATACACAAAACCTATAAATTCATAGAAACTAATCTGCTACCATATTGGTTTCTTGCTCTTTTAAACTTGCTTGTGTAAATAGAGCAATCTTCAGACAGTGAACATTTTTCAAAACTTTTTATTGTCTGTGGGTTGCTCTGTTTAAACAAGCAAATTTAAAATACTATGAAACTAATATGGTACCAGATTAGTTTCCATGAAATTAAATGTATACATTAATAAATATTTAATTACACTGATTTACAAAGAAATCGAGGCAAGCACCAAAATAACTGTTGTAACCTAATTTGGGGGGGCTGAATTTAGATTTGAAATCAGTTTTTACTCATCACTAGTTTTTTTTTACTGTACATTTTGTACACATACTGTACATAAAGGCGTATATGCATTCAGGGTTAATTTCTAATATTGTGTGACTTATGTCTTCTTTTTTAGTTTTATGCAATAAATGTAAGTGATAGCATTACATTATATATATATATAGCTATATATTAAGACGGATTTTGGCAGTTAAGTGTAGCCAAACGTCCAATCAACAGTCAGTAGTGCACTGGCCAGTAGTGCACTGGCAGTCAGCAGATCATCTAAGAAAACACACTTCTAACTGCGGTACTATGAATTGTGTACATTGTGCCATCCAAGTATATTTATTCCGTCTATGTTCTTTATCTATCCTGTTTTATCTGTAATAAGCTGCTGCAACTGTTGAAATAAGCACGTATATACTCTGTATACACTAAAATGAGACTATTTAAAAAAATAGAGGTGATAGAGCAAAACTGTTTATAAATTTGAATTCAGCACACCCAAATTAGTAAAAAAACACCTATTCACATTCTTGCCAATTTTTTTTGTAAACCAGTGTTATTAATAATACAATAAAATAATACAAATAAATTATTGTTAGATGGAAAATAAAGGGTCTACCATGGTTTCAATCAAAAATGATCTCCTCAGGACCCCACTTTACATTAACCAAGTTGATGTAATTCCTCAGTTAAAATTGAATATATTTATCGGATAATAACGGTTGAACGCAAAGTCATTTTCC
The DNA here is from genome assembly GCA_023376005.1 of Doryteuthis pealeii. NCBI lineage: Eukaryota > Metazoa > Mollusca > Cephalopoda > Myopsida > Loliginidae > Doryteuthis > Doryteuthis pealeii. The sequence goes on from CM042142.1 coordinate 17,153,096, forward strand.
TCTCAATCTTTGCGTGCGGCCTGCACGCGAAAACTGAGAAAAAGCAATGTAACGTTCCACACGTGTATTCATTCCTTAATTCTCATTTCTGTATTGTTATTAATTTAATTCTAATTATAAATAATAGCTAGTAAAAATAATTAAAATTTAATTCTAATTATATTTTGTGGGTTTAATATTACTAATATACATATATATATATATAAATTTATTTAGTTAAATTTATTAATGTAGTTCTAACAATATTTTAGTGACCGACCCAACGTATGTCTACAATTGCAGATCGATTCAAATCTATTATTTAAAGGTTTATCAGGGAACCTAATTATACTTAACTTTTCTTGTAGACAAAGTTAGCATGGAACATTTAGAGATCTGCACACATTTGACTTTCTTAGGATATCCATTCAATAATTGGTGTCATACCTCCTTCAAATCCCAATTATATCAATATAATTAATTAATTGATTAATTACTAATATATATCTACTTATCATTAATATATATATATATATATATATATATATATATATATATATATATATATATATCTTATTATAATGGAGATTGTGTGTTATTCTGTATGTAACCGAACTATATTACTACTCAAGTCACAATTCTCTTAATTATTTACGTCACATTCTCCATGATTTCATTCTTTTAAACCTTCAGTTTATTAATAAAAATTGTTTTACATTATTAATACTGTTGAATTCTACGTACTAATAACATGCAATTGTATTTATATATACAACAAAAAATAGCGGTTTACAGTTTGAAACGAGAAGGCTAATTTGCATATGATATTTAAAATTTTATTTTAATAAATATGTGCTTGGTATTATTGATTTCTAATTGTTTGGTTTTATCTTAAGAAATATAAACAAAAATCTCGTGGATAAATCTTAAAAGAAATTTATTTACAAGAAGAAATAACTGTATATTATCTTTACTTCCTATTTTAACTAAATAGTTAAATTAGGAAAATTTACCAATGAAAGAGGGGAGTAATGGAAAATGATGGAATTGTTAGTTTCAAAGTTGTTCTATTTTTCGATTATACCCCCTCTGTTGCAGATCTTTTTATCTGCATTCTTAATCAGCTTCATTAGCCTTTCTAATATAATATGATATTTTATTATATCAAAACTTAAATACTTGCACCCGGAGGGTGCATATATTTGCTAGTATATATTATGGACTTTCTCTTCGATTTTCGACGCATGAGAGTTCATACAATGAACACCCACACAGTGATTTGTTTATAGTGGTGAAGGCTTGTGTTGGACCATCCACACTTTTTGGCACAGTCGATAGGAAAGAATTGGTGCATCAAGGGTTGCCACAAACCCAATCAACGACCGACCTCAGGAATTTTGAATTCAGAGTTATCCCTCTCTTAGACTGGTTACCTACCCAAGACTGAAGGGCCCAGTCTGTCCTACTATTTAACCCATAGCTGGAGGGAGAATATATGGATTCATACCTTTCTAAGGGTATTAGCGTGGGCTAGTGGTTAGAGTCGTGGAAAATGGACTCGTCGATTCGAGTTCAATTCCTAGACGAAGCTGTTGGCATTTCACATCCACAGACACACACACACACACATATATATATGTAATAGAATGAATAGAGAATAAATGAGAAAAGTATTGGCATAAAAAGGTGCTCAATGTTAATAAAGCAGAGCAGATTAATAATCAATAGTAATGGTATTATGGATGATTTAAATTCATAACTTTAAGTTTCATGCTTATGCAATCTTCAGATGAGTCAAATGATTGAGATTTTAAAAATTAATAGTTTAAAAACAAAACAACAAAAAACCTACTGGGTTTTAAAATCTCAACAATTCATCTGAAGATTGCATAAGCATGAAACTTAAAGTTATGTGTTTAAATCATCCATAATACCATTACTATTGATTATAATAATATATATATATATATATATAATATATATATATATATATATATATATAATATATATACATTTTTTTAAAAATCAGACATAAACGGATAAATATTAACTACTAAATTCGGAATGACTTCCTGTTCATGATAATACGTCAATTTCATTTGGGTTGTTTCACCGATCGAAAAGAAAAGATTTCCTGAAAGTATTGCAAAATTATGAATTTACATTTGGATGCTGCAATTGCAACGGTCTTAAATGTAAGTACATCCGGTTGTTTTCAAAAATTTTCCTTTGGTTTATTAGCATTATTTCCATATAGAGGCCATGT
>CM042142.1:17160340-17167840 GCA_023376005.1 Doryteuthis pealeii
TCAAAATAATTATAAGGAATCTTGAAAGAAAAAAGAAAAACTTGAAAATAATTCGATTCTGTTTTGTTTAAACCAATTTCTTTGAATCAATGATCGTTTCCCCGGAAATTTGATCTCTCAGTGACCGTAAAATATATAAACAAACCTATGTACTTAATAGTTTAAAAACACCAGTCCCCGCCACAGCTGTCATTGGCCGAGGGGATTAGAAATAAGGCTGTGTTATGTAATCGCCGCCCAGCACCTATATTTGTGGCCTTGTGCCAGACTTGGAAAAGAACCTTAGAAAAATGTACTACCGATTATCTTGAGTTGCTGGGTGGTCCTTGTGGAATCACCGAAAAAGTAGTTAGGATAGATAACATCTTTTTAACGAGAGAAAGCAGACGATAAGTCTAGGATTAAGAAAAAAACAGTCTTTTGGACTCCAAGAAATCTTTTGATCTTTTAGGTTGGTGAACTCTGGTTGACCAGTGAGATTGGAACGAATAGAAAGAATCGAATGGTCTCGAGAGTTCTAAAGTAGAACCTTCTAGAAGATTATTTAGAAATGCTATTTAAGACCCGCGAATAGAATCACGAGAGTCAGTTGGAGTTGGAGTCTGCGAGCAGAGCAGTTGGGGTCTGCGATCCGAGAAGGAGAGTCAGGCAGAAATCGGGGCCAGGGATCGTACGGAGTTAAGCTGTTGTCGCTAAAGGCGATAAGGAAAGGCTAAGAAAAGCTTGTTCACCGAGAAGTTTACTAAGGACTAAAAACTCGAAGATGAAACCAGTTAAAATACTCCTCTTGCTAAGACAGAGATTATTAGGGGCCCTCTCTCTCTCAAAAGTGATAGGAAGTTTGGAACATAATAAACTTCTGAGAAGTAAACCCGGTGTTATTAGTCTGCTCTATTTACAACGAAAGAAATCTTTTTATGAATGGACTCACGACGCAAACAAGATAGTAAAGTCACTATCGCAAAGAAATCGTACTCATGAATGAAAGTCATTAAAGTGTAAACTTGTCAACACGTCAAATTGGCCGTAACGAGGAGCACGCGGCCGTGAAACGTGATACCTTTCCCTTGACCAAAAGAAGTGGGAGAAGGATTTTGGGGCTAGCTAAGACTGACTGCTACAGCTAGATCTGTGTATGTAAACAAACGAAACTCCGTACGTACGTTAAATACGAATTGATACCGCTACGTTAAATATTCCTAATCGATACTGTGTAACAAACGCCACAACGTTACAGCTGCCAAACGGTCAGTCTGAGTTCGACCTTAGCCAAAGATAGTTGTGTCTAGCCACACTGAAGAGCCGTGAAACGCCGAAACACGTGTCTGTGGATGACTTATTAATATATATATATATATATATATTAATATATATATATATATATATTCAAAGACATTTGAATGTATATATATATATATATATATATATATATATATATATTATATATATGGAGAAAGGTAGACCAACACGGGATGTTGTAGAAAATGGATGTTTATTGTAGGTAGTGATGTCGACGTTATAACTTTTCGGTCTATTAGACATTCTTTAGGATGTTGGATTGAGTTCTTGCTTCAACGGTGAACATTTTCATACTGGTGAGTTAGGAGGTTGTGAATAGGGAAGGGATAGTCAATTGTTGGTGTTAGTAGGAGTGTTTATGTTGGTAGTGCGAGTTCTGTTGAAGCAAGAACTCAATCCAACGTCCTGAAGAAGGTCTAACAGACCGAAACATTATAACGTCGACATCCCTATCTACAATAAACATCCATTTTGTTCAACATTCGATATTTGTCTACTTTTCTCCACATCGGATTAATTCCCTCTTACTTCTCCCATATATATATATATATATATATATATATATATATATATATATATACTATAATAAAATAAATATATAAAGGTTTTATATGTTTATTTATTTGATGACAAAGGAACAGTCACTGTTGACTGACAGAATTGACTGTTCCTCTGTCATCAAATAAATAAATATATAAAACCTTTATATATTTATTTTATTATATTATTTTTAATATTGAGCACTCTCCCAATAATACTGCACTTTGGCACACCGTTCCAGTAAAAGCTGAAACAGTGCCAATCCCAAGCTATAGTTATATATATATAATATATATATATATATATATATATATATAAATATATATATATATATATATATATATATATATATATATATATTACGCTAACAATATTAGCATAATAAGTACGTTAATGCTTCACACATAAGCCCAAACCTGGTATAAGTATCTCTTACAACGGATACAAATACTAACATTCACCACAAATATATATATATATATATATATTATATGTGTGTGTGTGTGTGTGTGTGTGTGTGTGTGCGTGTGCGTGGGTTGTAAAATACAGATATAAACCCGCCGCTATATAAAAAATACAAAATATTCCAAATAGATGAATTTGCTTTCGATGGTGAGGCTGACATTAAAATGTTTCGGTTTTCATCTAAACGTTCATTAGGAGATTAGGATGAAAATTGTGTTGTCTAAACTTATGGAAATCTTTTCAAAATGAAACAAGAGATGAGAAAGTATTTGAAAAAGGGTATTATTTTTCACCTAGCATCATTTTTTTTATGTTGACGGGATTGGTAATTAGGATAACGAATGAAGCCTATTTTTCTAAAGAAGAAGAAGAAAGAAAGAAGTAGGTATGAAGGGAATGAGAAAGGTTTGGTTTGGTTGGTTTGGTTTTTACGGGCTGTCAACCCCTTGGGTTATTTTATGCCGAATACTTCTATTTGTAATTAGGTATTCAAAAATGTATAGCGGTTTATTTGCTGTAATCAAGTTTTCTGTTGAGAATTTTAACATCAAGAGAGTGGGTGGGTGATTTTTGTAGGTCTATGAACTTATATCCTTGATAAGAGGTGGGTTCTTTTCAAAAAGTTTAATATCCTCTTGGGATCTATTTTTCCAAATAGTTTGTCCATACTGTCAACATTGTAGAACTTTATTCGAGTGTGGGAGAGGTGTGTGCATTCAATCAGAATATGTTTTATTGTGTATCGGTTTCCACATGAACATTTAGGAGGAGGTTCTTCTTTTAAAATGAAGGAGTGGGTTAATCTAGTGTGGCCAATGAGAAAGACTAACTAATCCATACGTAATTAAGTTCAAATGTTTTATAAAAGTTTGCATTATTTTGAAATATCCTTTGGATATATACGAATCCATGTGTGTATTTAGTCAACCATTCTGCACCAGCAGTATATGGCACAAGGCCAATTTTTAGGTGGAATTTATATACTAAGCGGGCTATACCAAGATTACACTACACAGTCTACCTTATTAAGCTCGAAACTAGTTGAAGTCAATTAAAAGATGTATAACATAACATTCCTATTTCTCTTGTTCTTCTTTATATATACAGTTTAAACCGTGAAAATGAGTTTAAAAATCGAAGTTTTTAGTTCAAATTGTAATTCAATCAATAATCTGGTGTCTCTTCTATGCGAAACTTGATTTCATAATAATTCAATTATTTCAAATTCAACTTAAATCAGTTGTGTTTTTTGAGAAACAAATTTCTGTAAAATAATTAATCGTAGTATTTTCTTTTAAATGATGCTGTCTATTCTGAAAACGATTTTTGTGGCTATATTTTGGCCTCAAGCAAGAGCGCTTTCCAGCAGAGATCCTTTATGTTAAGCAGAGCGCTGTCCTTAGTGAAGAATCCTTTGGTTGCTCCTTAGTGTCGCTTAATATTGGGTATGATCCTTTGGTTGGTCCTTGTTGCTCCTCAGTCTTACAGGTCGTTCATTAATGAGTGCAAATGGATTTCTGTCACTATCAGCGATTAAATAGTTAACCAAGCCCGTATAATTGGATGAAGTTTAAACCACATGACCTCGCCCAATCTATAATTTTAAGTGGTGGATTGCAGCACGGCTTACATATAAGAATAATCCAACACTATTCAATTAGAGTATCAATCAAATAGGTTTCATATTGAATAGTTATCTACGTGTCCGACCATCAATTGATGACTCTTCATGTATCACACTAAAGCTTATATGCCTGCCTGAAACCGAAACTACGTCATAACCGATGCCACATTTCCCTTAGTTATTTTCGTTATATTCCTAATGATTATTAATTAATCATTATTCAATCTTAATTATTTATTCACTATGTCTCTATTACATCCTACGTGGATGTTCTACCAACTGAACCAAAGTGACCCTATATTTTCTTATAAATAATATTTTGCTTTTTTTGGAATTTAAATCTTTTAGTGAATTTATTAACATGAGTACATCCTGAACAGGATGAATATACAGAGATGCTGATAGGTACGCGTCCTGCGTCACAGATGCATAAAAATCTAAAAGGACGCAGAAAAATCGTATCCATGCGTCCCAGTGTTTTTCCTCCCCCCCCTAATTTCCAGCTACCGGTAAATAAATTTCAATATCATGTTGGAAACGAATTACACGGTGTGCGATACAAGGTAGGGGCTAGACGGCCTTAGTTCCTCGGCCTCAAATTTTAGCTGGTAACACAAAGCAAAAAATCGACCGAGTGACAGCTCGTAACTCAGAAAACTCGTAAGTTACGACACTCAGAAGTGAACGTATCTCTGTATTAGAAAAAACTAAAACTAGAAAATAGAAAGGGTATTTTTGGATGGATATATGTACGGGAGTCGTGAAAATTAATTTGCCTGGTGGGAGTTAAAAATTAATGCCAGAGGGTTTGTATCATAAGTAAGTAAAGTCGACGGAGCGGCCTAAAGTCGGTATCAGCCAATCAGCGAGGGAGTCTATGCCCTTTTCACTAGCGCTAGACAAGGAGATTGTTTTTGCATCTGAGGTGGAGCGCCACACCTACCATCAACTCCTTACTTTACCGCACAGATCCCTGTGCTACTCATACGCTGAGTTGGCGGGGGACCGGTATCGAACTAGGAACCTTACGGTTTCTAGCCGAACGCTCTACCGACTGAGCTAACCCGGCCCCTTGAATCATAAGTAAGCAAAATCCTCATATTTATTAATGGAGTAAAAAAAACAAACAATTTGAAATGAAAACTGTCGTTCAGAAATAAAATGTTGCGTGCATCTAATAATCAAACAATTATTTTGAATATTTTCCACATCAATTTTCCACAAAATCCTAGGTACTTATTTATTTGTGAACTTCTTAGTTAACTTCTTGTTACTGTATAAAAAAAGGTCGAGAGTAAAAAACAATTTTCAAAATTGCTTACTCAAATTTTGGGTGTATATAGCATAAAAATATTTTGACGTAAGCTGTGACGTAGGACTATGAATTAGTTTTTGTTACAGACAGAAATACAGACAATCTCCATTATTAATAGATATTGTTATCATTTTATGGCATAGATAAACTCATATTACATAAAAGATACTGTGTAGAATAAATAGGAAATAGACTATCTTGCTATTAGATAAACATCTCGTATTTCTTTTTTCTTCTTTCGTTCTACTATTCGAATAGTTCGGCCATTTTCATTTTGTTCAGTGAATAGGAATAATTTTCTAGTTATGAACTGTTCAAGATCCTCAGTTCCACATAATGCAACGGTTCAACAAAGTGGGCTCCACTTCTAGCTTTGTGGGCTAAGCGAAGCGCGGTTCTGTTCACCGCTGTACGGCCAATAAAAGACGCCTTTTGAATTAATTAGGCGTGCCCACCGGTCGCCATTAGTGCTAACGTAAGCCACGCTCGGCACATACGTCATTTCCCGTACACGGTGCACATGCGCACTTCGTTCGGCCGGGCATTACGGCAGAGTGCGCTTTGCATGGGAACGAGCGGTAATTCCATATCGGTTCTTTGGTTGGCAAGAATATGAATCAAAGAAATTCGCCATGTTTGGGGAAGACATCGGCGCCGTGAATATCAAATAGGTTCCACGCTTTTACAATGATACAGACGGAAAGGATACGGTTAAAAATGAACAATACATATATTTCCACATATCCAACTTCCTATACAAGCATATATATATATATATATATATATATATATATATATATATATATACATTTTTTGGAGGATATGTGCTTAATTGAAGTCATACCTAATTTTGAAAAATAATTAGTTAATAATTAATGAATTTAGGCGGGCATATATGTTCAAATGTAAGGCTAAACAAATCAAGAAAATGTCAATTCCTGAATGTACATTTCGACCTATTCAGGGATTGGCATTTTCTCGATTTGTTTAGCCTTACATTTGAACATATATGCCCGCCTAAATTCATTAATTATTAACTAATTAATTTTCAAAATTAGGTATAACTTCAATTAAGCACATGTCCTCGAAAAATTGTCGGCTAAAAGCCATATCAAATAAACACATTGTTTATTCACTCACTCTCATATATATATATATATATATATATATATATATATATGAGAAAGAGAGAGAGAGAGAGAGAGAGAGAGAGAGAGAGAGAGAGAGAGAGAGAGAGAGAGAAGAGAGAGAGAGAATAGGAAAAGATAGAAAAAGCGAATGGAAGCGATAATGCTAATGTTTCAATCGAACATAATAAAAATATTAAAAGAAGGAAATAAAGAAAAATACTAGGTCTGCTCTCCTGGCTGGGATAAGGTGATCCGTCTTTATCTGGGAGTCCCAGATTCTAGTTTATACATATATCATTTTGTTGTATAATCAAAATTCAGTTTTTGAATAATTCCCAGTGGATCACCTTCCCAACCAAGTTATACCAAGCTTTGTATTCCCGTTGTCCTAGTTTCCTACATTTGTAGTTTTTCTATTTGTCCATGTGTTGCATCTGCTGTTATTGGTTGTCATAAGTAATTATTCTTTGCTCTTTTTGTGTATTCTTCGAATCCTTTGATTGTGGCTTCTATGCAGTCATCCAGGTTGGAAATACCTCTTCTACATTCCTTTCTTGATACATATAGCCTATCTCTATCATCTTTCGGGTGTAACGCCTTGTGCATTGTCATTAATTTTCTAGTCCTTTGGTCAATCTGTCTGAGTTCCTCTTTTGTCTTGTTTAAGAATGGCCCAGAGTATCTTATAATGGGGACTTATAATGATTGGTTATGAGTGTATGAGTATATGTTTTTTATTTATTTTTATTTTATTTAGGGAAGATGGATTTACAATTAACATTCTGTTTGTTGGAATATTTGTGTAAATTTTGGTTGTAGGTTTTTGAGGATGGGGTGATAGTAAGATCTGTTATAATTGTATGTGAAGGTGATCCACTGGGAATTATGCAAAAAATTACATTTTGACCATACAACAAAATGTTATATGCATAAACCAGAATCTGTTCTTGAGAACGAAATACATAAAATTCTCTGGGACTTTGAAATGAAAACGAATCACCTTATCCCAGCAAGAAGACCAGACCTAGTGTTGATAAACAAAAAAGAAAGAACTTGTCAACTGGTGGATTTTGCAGTTCCAGCAGATCACAGGGCGAAGCTAAAGGAAAATGAAAAAATGGACAAAT
>CM042142.1:17172840-17201125 GCA_023376005.1 Doryteuthis pealeii
GTATTTGTTTTTTCTCAACCTTAACCTCTGGATATTGTGCGCTTCCAACGATCGTTCTATACCCACCAGTAAGTTAATACTTATACACACACACACACACACACACACACACACACATATATATATTATATATATATATATATATATATATATTCGAATTTGGGTTGAAGAGTTCAATTCAAAAACAATACTTCTTCCATATGATATTTTGTTTACACTTGAAGCAAACATTTCATGCTACCATTCTGTGAAAAATTGAAGGGTATCCCAGGTCTTTCTGTTTGCCCTCCACCTCCCAGGCAATTTACTTTTTATCACATTGTTATGTTTAAATACTCAACGGTAATCCGAATGATAAACCCGCATCTGGCATGTTATATTTTGCTTGTAAAACCAGTTTTAAATTTTGAATTAAATATATGAAATTATCATCTATACATATATAAAGGGAAGTTGGTATGTATGTATGTCTGGATGAAACTATGAAAATAAAACAATTAACGACAAAATAAATATATATACACATTAAATATCACTATTTCTTGATTTTTGTGCAAAAAATTATGAAGATTTTATTTATATTCAAAGATATTTAAAAATTAGAATATATACAGAATAGCATTGAAATTCTATTAAAAAATGTCCAGCATTTGTAAATCTCAAAAGTAAACAAATCAATACACCAGGGTTTTTTTTTCCGCCTTGGTTCTGTATGTTCTGTTAGGCACTTTTTACCAAAAACATCCCGTCTCATCAGCATTAAACACATGCCGTGGGAGATATTGTAACGTAGCGGCGTCGTCACGGTACCAAATAGATATATGTTACGTAGTGCCTTTTCTTGGACGGCACTAAATATCTATATATGTTATATACCTTCTTACGTCTTCTTACTCTGGTCTATTCTTCTGGCCGGCATATCTTCTAAGGTCTGGTCTTTCTTATTTGGGGATTCCGGGTCTGGTTTCTGCTGCTAGGGATTACTTGTTATCAGAAGCCTTGTGCTATTGTTAGCTTTTAGTAATAACAACAAGACTTCGATTTACGATGATGTTACTTTATTCGTAGAACCCCAGACCAGACAATCACGCAGTGAGGCTCACATCTTGCTAGCTTCGCTTCTAAGTCCTAACTCTAACTAACTGAATTGCTTACTCCTTAAACCGGAAGGGCCTTCTATTGCCTTCCGATTCTCACGATCATCCCCATAACGCAAGGTCAGAGTGAGATCAAACGCTGTCACTCACTCTCAAGGCCATCAGCTATACTGATCGCCATAATGATTTCTACGCTACCTTAAAAATGTAATAGGGATCCAATTAATATGTAACAATATCCTTCTGCTTTATGAAGTCAGTTAGTGCTGTATACTGGATCATACAATATTCAGTATACTAGTACATTCAAACTACCTTGTAACTCGCAACAAGGTGCTAAAGCCTTGAGTTCGACGGTTCGTGTAATACTTCCGTAATCGTTGCAGGCTGCTGAGTATTTGCCTCTCATTCCTTCTTATGAGGGCGTGACACAAGGACATTTTTATGTGGGCCCACTCGCAAGCCGAAGCTCATGGGTGGTAGGCACAAAAATGCGTTGATCCCGTCGGCATTCCCCCTCAAGGAGGCGCCCCAAGCACTGGGCAATAAAACCAGCCCTGTCCCTTGAAATTAAAGGGGTGGGTATTGCGTGGAGGATAGCCCCCTGGGATCAACGCTGTTAATTTTACTTAGCCGCTCAAAAGGCCGAAGCGCTCTGGAGCAGTCGCAGTAAACCACTGCGATGTTCCCAGACAGTTGTGTATAAATAGTCCTGGACCCGCGCATTCACTCTCTACGCAATGTATGCCAGGCTAGTCTACAACACTAAACTCAAATATAAACTTATCTGCCCCTTTATTGTTTGACTAGCTGCCTTCCATGCCTAACTACACTATAAATTTGTATAAATGTGGGGATGTTATATTAACGTTGGAAGGCTTAAAGTAACCTCCCAACGTGGGTTCATATAAGTACAAGCAATATTCCGACAAAGGTGTGAAAAGATAACATATTTATTCCATAAGTGACAGAGATACATTTAAGAGAAAGATATAAACAACTGATACATAAAAGTATTATGAGGAAATAGGCGTAAGAGTTGCGTCGTAGAGAATGTCACTTACTGGTAGCTGGTTTAGGGAAAAATCCCCTCACCTAATGTGGTTAGAGGCGCAGGTGCCTAGACCATGTTAACTTGTTGACGGCCTGGTGAAAAGAGGCAGGAAATCGTAGTTCCCGCTTGTGGCCAAAAACGCCATATATCGACCGAACCAACCACGGCAAGGGAAGATAACTCAGTTTGAACATGTCCACCCAGACCCCCTTTTACTGACCCAACAGTTGTTTCTATTTTTAAATTACTCGAACCAGGGGTTTTCTTAATTAAATCACCGTAAATGTGTAGTGCTTTCTCACAAATTAAATTTTCACTTAAACTGACACGATGTAACTGCTTCTCTTTTATTAACACCATTAACAACTATTAAACTTTCTCAATTATCTGTAGTCTTTGTTTATTTAAAACCTTTGCGCCTTTAGCAACACCAGTTGTTTTAAGGGCTTCCTTCTACCTTAGGAAAGTCAAGATGATTGACTTAGGGATACCATACAATGCAGCAAAGTCGGCCTGACGGGCACCACTTTCAATTTTCTCTATAATTTCTTTCTTTATTTCTATTGTTACTCGACTAATTTTTCATTTCGCTTTCCCACTATCACTTTTACTGTCCTTAGGCGACATGGTATCAAAATTAATTGCAAAATAAAGGCAAAATAATGGAAAAATGTCTATCGAACTGTGATTGACGCGTGTAAAATTGTCACTAGGCTTGGGGGACGCCATGGATGATGGTGAGAAGCGCAAGAGAACATTCGGCTCCACTCGAGTTGAGGCGAAACGCATGCTTCGCGTCACCATTTCAATTTAAAACTTCATTGCGGGCGGCTGAAAAAAAGGCCGAAAACGGATACGAAGCTTGAAAACCGAGACAAACATTTTCCAAAATTTAAGTTCGAAAACCGAATAGTTTGAAAACAGAAGCATTCGAAAACCGAGGTTTGACTGTACCAAGGTTAAAAGCCCAATATGTCCTAATCTCTCTCTCTCTCTCTCTCTCTCTCTCTCTCTCTCTCTCTCATATATATATATATATATAATATATATATATATTCGAATATATTAGTTCGAAAACCGATCGATACAAAGTTTGAAAACCGAGACAAAAAATTTCCAAAATTTGAGTCCTAAAACCGAATAGTTCGAAAACAGAAACCATCAAAAACTGAGGTTTGACGGTACCAAAGTTAAAGAGCCCATTCCGTCCTTATTATATATATATATATATATATATATATATATATATATATATATATATATATATTAAGAAAAAAAAAACACAGGTTTAAATAAGTTGAGTGATAAGTTTATTAGCCCACGCTGCAGTGTTTCGATCTATTAATTAGATCATCTTCAGGGCATTTGTTGGTATAAGGAAGACGATTAAAAAAAAACACACACACACACACATAACCTTGAGGTTTATTTCGATGTCGTTTATTGCAAAAGATTCATACACACGCGCGCAACCACACACACAAAACACCTAAAAATTCACAATGCCTTTTTTCGATACACACACTCACACACTCTCATAATCATTCCGTAAAAGAGAATATATGACGTCATATTTCAAACCGTCCACTTTTCAGCGACTTTTCTTCAGATTTCAAATTTTGAACAGACTGATAAACAAGGACTATCGCTTGCTTTTCTCGTTATTCTGTGATAAAATTTGTTATCACCTTCCTTATATCAACAAATTCCCTGAAGACGATCTTATTAATAGATCGAAACACTGCAGCGTCGGCTAATAAAATTACCACTCAACTTATTTAAACCTGTGTTTTTTCAATTTTCTTAATATACTACATACCGTCGGATTCACTTCCATCTCTTCACATATATATATATATTATAATATATTAATATTTTGAAGGCCAATACAATGCGTATGAAAAATAAAAACAAAAAGATGTTATTTTTGTCTTATCGATTTCGTAGCATGAACTTCATCATCAGAGTTTATTTTCAGAAATGTTTTTATTTGCGTGGTTATAATTTCTCTTCTTATTTCCTTTTCCTCTCCTTTTTTTTTCTCTTTCTTCTTCTCTTCCTTTATGAATGAAATGGGCGAATAACTGTAATTTCTTATTTCTCTCTTTAAAAAAAAAATGTTTGTTGAGAACAAATGTTCCTAATATTGTCTGTCATCCGGTCAAATGTTCCAAGTGTGTTGCCATGTCAAAATTCAAAATAAATAAATAAATAAAAACCGTCAATAGAAAAATTTATATACCTAGCTTTTGTTTCGCTTTCACTTTTCTTTCCTTTTCCTTTCATATATATATATATATATATATATATAATATTTATATATAGTTCGAAAACCGATACAAAGTTTGAAAACCGAGACAAAAAATTTCCAAAATTTAAGTCCTAAAACCGAATAGTTCGAAAACAGAAACCATCAAAAACTGAGGTTTGACTGTACCAAGGTTAAAGAGCCCATTCGTCCTAATATATATATATATATATATATATATATATATATATATAACTTAGCATCAGATCTAATAGGAGGTTGTTTATTAGAGCGAAAATAAATGGCAGTCAAACCGTAGTCACCGGGGAATGATCTGACTATTTCCATATTCGGGCAATGAAGTGGCGGTGTCTGTGTGTCGAGTTATATATTTCTTCGTGTGTGTTTCGTGGCCCGGGGACCAACAGGATGAAAGAAGAATAAATTGCGAACATATTTACAAAAAGAGTGTTGATATATGGAGAAGTCAAATTCCCAAAGGCCGAAAAAGACCAAAGCCAAAAAAACAAATAAGCAAAATCAAATAGAGAAAAAGAGAATTCGATGACAATACATAAATAAAAGGAGACTAGAAAGAGTAAATGTCTACGATGTGTGCCAATCAGAAATGACAGGGAAAAAAATAAACAAAAGGTTCAAGATAATACTAAAACTAATTAGCAATAAAAAAGAAGGTGTGTTGTTAGGATTGTTGTTATTGTTGTTATTGTTGTTGATGGAGGTGTTAGTTGTAGTTATGATGGTGATGGTGGTGTTGAAAGATATAGAAATTAACAATTCTAGAATTAAGATGAGACTAAAAGATGAATGTGCTTTGCGGCCATTCACCCATGCTTGTTTATCTATCTATCTATCTATTCACACACACACACACACACACACACACACACACATATATATATATATATATATATATATATGTATCCCTTAAATTTGATGTAATAGAGACAAACACCTACCAGGGACGAGGAGACATCCACTACACCAAGTCTTTAGTTTGTGTGTGTGTGTGTGTGTGTGTGTGTGTGTATCAGTTTGAATCTCTCTCTCTATTTTTTCTTCTTTCTTTCTCTCTCTCTCTCTCTCTCTCTCTCTCTCTCTCTCTCTCTCTATATATATATATATATATATATATATATATATATATTATACTTCGGCAGCATTTTTTCTTTTAGACATGTTCTGTTAAACGCCACAGACAATTCAAGTCTGAGGAGTTTTTTATGGTCCTTTAAAGTCGGTATCAGACTATCAGCAAGGGAGTATATCCCCTTTTCACTAGCACTAGACCTAGGAGATGGTTTTTGCGTCTGAGGTGGAGCGCCACACATACCATCAGCTCCTTACTTTACCCTGTGCTACTCATACGCTGAGTTGGCGAGGGCCAGTATCGAACTAGGAAACTTGTCTACCCTCGCCAACGGTCCCTACTGATCAACACCCCCAGTGAGTCGTCTTTGCACCATCCAGAATCCGCACTGAACAGATTGATATTGGTCCTTGTTGGACGGCCCACATTAGCGTGCTCACGTGCATGTTTCCACTGGAGAATTTCTCTTATATATTATGTTTGTCTAACATGTGTCTACCTACATATATTTGTCCCCACTTCTGTCTCTCTCTGTTCCTCTCTCTCCTCTCAACCCGTCATATATATATATATATATTATATATATATATATATATATATATATATATAATTTCGTTTATATATTCTTTTTGTATCGAAATTTGTTTTTAGATTTTCAAAGCATACACTGTTAAAAATAGTTTTTATATTTTTCAAACTAGTAAACTCACGATTTAATGTGAGTACACATCTGCACCCATCTTAAATAATTTTTATTTATCCAAAATTGTTACATAGGTGCGCGACACATCTCGGCATATAGCCGGAAGTTGTATTAGGGTAGGGGTGATAAAGCTGGTCATACTGTTACATGGTTCTAACTAGTTAGGTACACTCCGATTCATCCAAAAATAAACGCTTCTGTGTAGACTATTTTAACCAATATACCACATTCTCTCTATGACTTTATTCTACTTAAGATATCCCAAATTCCAATGATTTTGGTGATTTGCACGCAGTACGTGCTTCGAATAAATTTTTGGCAATGGAGGGGTTGGGTAAAAAAAAAAACAAAATAACACCAAAAAAACTGAAGTACAACAAAATAAAATAGTGGGCCATTTTGGTTGTCCCCTTTCCCTCGTTTAGTATATAGGACCACCGACTGTCTTTCGTAAACTCTTTTGAGATTAAAAAATAAAACGTTATGACGTAATCAATTGTAAAGTTTTTAAATGCCATCCTTGGCCAGTTGAAAAGGGCTTAGAGAAAGTCCTATGTTATGGAATCCTTTGGTAAGCGTATAAGTCCTATCCTACGTATTGGTAAAGGTCCAGTGATTTAATCCTATGTCCGTCGTCTGCGATGTCAAGTAATAATGTCCAGTAGGGTTGGTTTAAGTATTGTATCAACCTCAGAGTACTGCCAGTGATTGGCCAAGTGATAGATCACATAATTTTGGACGAGTCTATAAGTAGGAGTGGGCAATTAACACACACCTTATATCTAAAACTCTCAACATCAATTTCGAATGTTTTTCTTTTATTGGTCGTTTTTTTAAATATCAAAATACTCTGTCCTGAATAAAATCTCTTGGTTGCATGCGAGATATTTTGTTTTCTATTTTTTTTTATTTTATATTTAAAATAATCTTAGGATATTCTGTGTGTAAGTGAATTTTGACGGAAACATTTGTTAGCAGATAACCGTAATAAATTATATCCATAGAAAAGTATATATATATATATATATAGGTATGCGTGTCTATGTGTTTGTGTGTGTGTATGTCCTTGTGTTTGTGAAGAGACAGTTATTTAAGGAAGAAGGTAAAATATCAAGTGTGTCGCAAATTTGACTGTCGATAAAATAATTAACCGAATAAGTTGGGGATGTTAATGAATTTAATACTGCTCAATACGTTTGTAGGGCAGATTTAGTAAAATTGTATACAATCTTACTATATATATATATATATATATATATATATATATATATATATATTGCCTTCAAGTACTTTCTAAAAAGATATTATAACCATAGAATTAGTAAATATGTAAACATAGTACTAGTTTATTAAAATATGTGTGTGAAGTTAAAACATAAACAACAATTTTCGATGAGATATGTCCACTACAAATCTCTCTCTCTCTCTCTCTCTCTCTATATATATATATATATATATATATATATATATATATATATAAATGAAAGAATATATACATATATACATATATATATATATATATATATATATATATATATATAGTGAGACAGATATAATTATTTGTAGTAGACATATATCATCGAAAAAGGTTGCGTGTTTTATAATATATATATATATATATATATATATATATATATATGAATATATACATTGAGCTTATTCTTTTTCATTTATATATATGTATCTATTTATTGAATATGTTGTGTTATATATCTATCTATCAAACTCATTCTGATCATACCTATCTATCTATCGGACTTATTCTGATCATATCTATGTATTTATCCATCTACACACACACACACACACACACACACATACACACACACACACACACACACACACACACAATAATATATATATATATATATATATATATATATATTACTCTAATTCGAGAATGAACAAGCCTTTAAGCTGATTAATTTGCATTTACATAAGTCATATCGTTTGATATACTGTCTGCCAGATTTTTAATAAGACTCACCCTACCCCACTATCAGCCAACCAACTACCAACCAGCCAACCAACCAACCAGCCAAACCTTCCCATTAATAAACACGCACCCAGACATTCTCGTTGATATATGTCCGCTAAAAATAATGATTTTTGTCAGAATTCATAAAGGGTGAAATTCTTGTGGACAGCACAAGAATTAGGAATCTCTCGTCCATGAAATATAAGCCAAACTTGAAAGAGTCTTTGTGAAAAATCGATGTATTGAAAAAGAAAAGTAAAAGATGAAAAAAAAACCACAAAAGAAACAAAGAAAGATAAACAAAAAAAAAGAAAGATAGACGGCTCGTTGTTGTTGTTGTTGTTGTTGTGAGGGCGAGTATTGGTTTCTGAGTATTGGTCCAGATTCGAAGACAGATCGATAACTGCAATCAGAATTGGGGAGGGGGGTGACAAATTGATAGACATCAAAAGACGAAAGGAATCTCGAAATCTACAAGATTAACTGATTTGTGGTTGGACACGTTTCTTGTTTTCTTTTCTTTCTTTTTTCTTTTGTTGCCTTTTGCATTTGATTTTGTCTCCTCCTACTCCTCCTCTTCTTTTTCCTCCCATTATTCTATTATTTTCTTTTTCATTTATTTTACTTGTTTAATTTTGCTTTATTTCTGTTTACTTTAGAATATTTCGTTTCGTTTTTTTAATATTGTGATTTAAAAGGAAATGTGTAAATATTTTACAAGTTTATTATAATTTACTAAACGAATTATTTTGGCTCGTCTGACTCTCAACAAATAATTCAAGGACAACTCCTTGGCTAGGAATAACACAAATATATACGATCTATCTACCTATCTATCTGCTTTTCATATCTATCTATTAATCTATTAATCTATCTATCTATCTATCTATCTATCTATATATCAATCTATCTATATATCTATATCTATATGTCTGTCTGTCTATCTAAGTATATTCACATCTGTGCATATTCCTATCTGTCCACCTTCCAAGACAAACGATCTATCTATCTATCTATCTATCTATCTATCTATCTATCTATCTATCTATTTAAGTGTTGTATATCTATTCATCTATCCATTTATCTATTTCGGTTTTTCATATCTATCTATCTATCTATCTATCTATCTATTAGTATATTCACTTCTATGCATCTTGCTCTTCACCCACCTTCCCTCTTATCTATCAATCTATATTTATCCTTTTTCATATATATATATATATATATATATATATATATATATATATATATATATATATATATATATATATATATATATATATATATATATATATATATATATATATATAATCCTTTTTTTGTATAGATAAATCATTTCCCACATTAATGTGAGTGTTTTTTGTATTTCTCTTTTATTAAAGAAAGAAATTGTGATGTTTTTTAATTGTATTTTTAGGTTTCAATAAAAAATATTGAACCTTTTTTACACCCTTTCCAGAGAAATCTTCCAATTTCTGAATAGAAGGAAAAGGATTTTTGCAGAGGAGGGTAGATTCTTTTTTTTTCTTTTTTTTTTTTTTTTTTTTCTTTTTGTCTCGTTCTTTCTTATCATAGTGAATTACTGTGTACCACTTTAATTCTTTAGCAATTACAGAAATAAATAATTAACTATATACCGATTACGCATTAGTCATACAAGACTTCCGTACTCCGTTATACCCAAACAAGAACAACAACTACAGTGTGAAACATGTCAAACACCCAGAAGTGTTAAACATATCTTCAGAGTATGTGCAGCCTTCTTTCATTTGGAAATCTCAACATAGATGTCATTCTCTCCTTTTTGATAGAAATAGAATTATACCAAAAATATAAATGTAAACCAGGTCAATACCAATCAAAATTACGAACTTGTAAGATGCTAATATAAATTTGTCTAAAGAATGTATATGAAAACTATTGTGGAAAATCAATTGACCGAATTTAATTTGTCCAAAAACTGACTACCCCGAACATGTTCATGCCGAAATTATCGTTTCATCAAAGGTTCATTTCCTCGAAAAGTAAATTCAAAGAAAATTTTAGTTTGGTTTGCTTAATGGCATATCGACCCTGTAGGTTTTTTTAAATGCCAAAATGTTTTTAGTGTTGGAGATAAAAGTTAGTACTCAAGTTTCCTTTACAGATATATTTTTGAAGATAGTTTTGAGGTTGTATTTTATATCTGCTTCATAATTTTCGGAATATTTTTCTTTTTCTCAAGAAGGATAAAATGTAATCCATTTTAGTATTCTTAAACAGATCCCTCATATTATTTGCATTGAAATATTCATTTCTGATTGGAGCGAAAGTTACACTCTCCCTGACGAAATTTTTGCCAGTCCAGGGTAAATGACATGTCCCGAACCGTGGTTGGTCCTCCTGCTTGAGCATAAAAGAGTGCATAAATCTTGTATGGGTAATATGCAGCTGAGCCAGTATTATTCATTCCTTTCTCGATTTTCTATATCTTGGCTTCTACTACTGTTGGCTTAATTAATGATAATTTGTTCCATCTACTATTGTAAATTTACTTAATAATACACATTTTAGGCCGGGTTAGCTCAGTCGGTTTCTAGTTCGATACCGATCCTCGCCAACTCAGCGTATGAGTAGCACAGGGATCTGTGCGGTAAAGTAAGGAGCTGATGGTAGGTGTGGCGCTCCACCTCAGACGCCAAAACAATCTCCTTGGTCTAGCGCTATTGAAAAGGGGATAGACTCCCTCGCTGATTGGCTGATACCGACTTTAGGCCACCCCGATGACTTTTACTACTGTTCCAACATTGGTGCCATTTTTGCTTGATAAATCTTTTTATTTGGTTCTTTAGATATGTATAGAGGACCTTGAAGTTCTCACCAATTGAGGAAATGTTCGACAGTGCAGGGTGTTTGACAATTTTAACACCGTGGTTGATCCTCTTGTTTGGGTATAAAAGAGTGCATATTGTCTTGTACGGCCAATGCGCAGCCGAGCCAGTATTAGTTCTTCCTCGAGATTTTCTATATCCCGGTCTCCATTCTCTAACTGTTGGCTTGATTGATAATTTGTTCAGTGTACTACAATTCCAACGTTTTTTACCATTTTCGCATCATAACATATTTTTATTTGGTTCTTTAGATCTGTACATCGGACGTTGAAGTTTTCGTTAATTTCTTTATTGATGAGATATAATGCAGCTGAATCGGTTTTGTCATTTCTGTTATTCCAGCATGTCTTGGTATCCAACAATCACAACTTCATAATTAGTGCACACTAGAAACGGCTACCTGGCGTCGCCTAGGTAGATGGGCGGGGTAAAAAGATAGTGTCGCAGGTCAATTATCATTGAATCGTGAGTTGGATCCTCACAGGATGCCCCATTAAAATCCTTAAGTAAAAAGACCTTGTGTTGATTCAGCCACTCTGAAAGAAAAATTAATGTTGTCTATTTAAAAGATTAAATGCCAAAAAAAACAAACTCCATGCTGTTATCATTTAAATTATATATTTTTTAATTATTTTCACGAATCTAAATTATATCTTCATTATTTTTGCTCAAAATGCAAGATCTGGATATAGTGAATGTGTATATATATTTACTTTGTCGGTAATTTTTTTATTTTTGTAGTTTCCCCCGGACATACATACACAAAATTGCCCTTTATATATGTATACATAAGGAATCAGAAAATATAAATTTTGTGTTTATATTTATTGAAATAATATTAAGTCAAAGAAAGATATCTTCTTTTTTTTTATATATCAAACTGATTTTTCACTGGTTAATTCAATTGTTGCAACTGGTATTTGGTTATGTACGATAACAAAATAATAAAGAATACAATTTATACATAAATTAATTTGAAATAAAAAACCCTTTTCCATCAATTCATAGTTGGAAATATTATCGCATGAAGTTTATTGTTTGTAACTTTATTGTTTAGTCGAAATGGACACGTCGACCCGAGTTCTAATCCTGGACGAGACTGTAAGCATTTGACATAGTGCTCATACCCTGGGAAAGGTATGCATCAAACTATTCCCCCTTCAACTATAGGTAAACAGACTGGGTTCTTTAACCTTGGCTGTATAACCAGGATAAGGTAAACTCTGAATTCAAACCTGTTAAACTTCGCTTAAGAAATAAACCTCATGTCACATGCTGCTCGTGCAGAGGGGTTGTTATATATATATATATATATATATATATATATATATATATATATATATATATATATATATATATATATAATGAGTGGTAAGTTTATTAGCCGACACTGCAGTGTTTCGATAAACTTACCACTCCTTTTATTTAAACCTGTGTTTTTTCAAATTTCTTACTATACTACATACCGTCGGATTTACTTCCATTTCTCTTCACACACACACACACATATATATATATATATATATATATATATATATATATATATATATATTGTGTTATTTGTCCCACGAGAGAAAATTAAATATTTTATAAAAAAAAGGTTCACAAAATGTTTCATGTTTTTTTTTAATTCCAATATTATTTTGCGTTAGTAACAAGTGTTTCAAATCTGATATCTTCGTTAGGCTGTAATTAACCACATATATATATATATATATATATATATATATATATATATATATATATATATATATATATGAAGTGTTGTTCTGGTTCCAACGGGAGAAAATTAAATATTTTATAAAAAAGAAAGTCCGCAAAATGTATTGTTTTTAGAAAAATCTTTTTAATGATTTTTATCTTTCATTTGCGACACGTGTTTCAGATCTTCTGATATCTTCTTCAGGCTTTGATCAATAATATGAAAATATTATACATATATATATATATATATATTATATATATATATATATAGAGAGAGAGAGAGAGAGAGAGAGAATGAGAGAGGGAGAGAGAGGGGGGAGAGAGAGTGTGTGTGTGTGTGTGTGTGTGTGAGGAGAGAGAGAGAGAGAGAGAGAGAGGGAGAAGAGAGATATGAATAGGGTAATAAAGATACTAGTACATTTCGAGTCACCATATTCTCTTCAGCTTTCATTATCGAGCATCATTATTCTCATTTCAACAACCGACTTCTTTGAAGCTATCTATGTATCTGGTCTTCTTCCTTCTGCTTATTTTCATTTAGCTCGGTTAACACGGTCCTATTTTGAGAACATCTTCTTCCAAGGTGTGTCTTTAATGCTATCAAAACTCACACGCCTCTAACCTTTGCTCATATTTCTGGAAGGCCCGTGTATGGAACTTCCTTGTTCATATTGCTTTCTCCACAAGACGTGTATTGCCATTCGTAACACTCTTGTATACTGCCCTTTAACTTGTGGAAGGAAAACTTTTATATCCCGCTAATCCTACGGGCTATGCCAGTGGCAGCTATAACTGGCAAGTCCATCTCAGATGGACAGGTCATAGTACAGGAAGAGTCACGCCCGACATGTGTGTATTTAGCCATAGAAGAAAAAAAAACAAGAAGCAGATATATCTACAAAGTTTGCTCAAAAGACAAATACACTTTGTTTGTTAGTTAGATTTTGTGGCATGTCAACACGTGTTGAGTTATTTTATACCGAAAGAGTTTTGTTTTGAATAATTTTAATATTTCGAACTGTTGTCCTCATCTTTATTGTATATAAACACAATGTTGAAGCAACTGTAACTTGGGGCTCTGTTTATTTTTTTTCTAATTATCAATAATTATTTTAAAAAAAACCTTTAAAAACCCCACCTAAACACCCCCCGAGTTAACAGTTTGCTATTCTTTTCTATTGAAATATTATTCCTTGCAACAAAATTGGCATTTAATAGCCATTTTCAAACTTGTATTTGTATTTATGAGATGAGGTAAACATCTAAATCAAAGCCCAAGGTTAGTGTGGCCTGAGAATATTTTCGGTATAAATCATCAGAGGTCATAGAAGTACTTGTGTTTTTCAGTACTTATCCCACGGCGCAGGCGTAATCGTTTGTTGTTATTAAGTTGAAGGAACGCCAGATATTTGAAATGTTCGGGTTTTTCCGTGATGCCATGTCGGCCCGTTTGTGCAGTTTCTTCGAAATTCTTTTAATATATATATTACGATATATATATATATTATATAACGATTACGTTTATATATATATATATATATATATATATATTAAATTTTTACTTGAAGGCACTTACAATGCATGTATCGTATAAAATTCGATACTTTTTCTTATAGAAAATGAAATTGACAAGTGTAATCCCGGCAAAGGATCGCTCGGTGTGTAGAATATCGTACTGACTGTTTCGACTTTATTAAGTCTCATCAGCGATATATACTAACGATTTCCCTCCGACAGAAATCGAAACCGAGACCTCAGCAAGCATAGTGAAACACTATATCGCCTTGGCCACAGGCGATATAGTGTTTCACTATGCCTGCTGACGTCCCGGTTTCGATTTCTGTATATATCGCTGATGAGACTTAATAAAGTCGAAACAGTCTGTACGATATTCTACACACCGAGCGATCCTTTGACGGGATTACACTTGTTAAGTTCATTTTCTATAAGAAAAAGTATCGAATTTTATACGATACATGCATTGTAAGTGTCTTCAAGTAAAAATTTAATACATACTTTATTCAGCAATGCTTCTAAAATAAAAACAAAACATCCAAAAATCTTATACATATATATATATATATATATAATATATATATATATATATATAGTAAGATGGTATAGTCGGAAAGCCTACCCGGGTTTCACTCTTTGGATCCTAAGGGATATCTGCAATTAATTAATTGAAATAATTAAAACAAACAGAGTTTTAAAAAAATACAGTATTATAGATCAGCAGCGTACAGGAGAAACGCTGCGTGTTGGTTTGATTTTTTAACCACCGCTTGACTTGAAAAATTTTTTTTTATTAACCTCCGTTAAGTCACCCCTTTTCATATATACATATTTTTTCAAGTGTAGACGTTCAAATCCTTTTGTTGTTTTCCGTGTTGTGGGATCCACTCCCTAGTCGTCTTCAGGGGATTATTGGTGGTATTTATTTTTTTTTTTGGACACTTTCACAAGCATCTGGATCCAGATATACGGAAAACAACAAGAAGACTTGAACATCTACACTTGAAAATCATAAAGAAGAAATATTCCGTGATCTTTAACAAAACCTCCTTAATAATAACTTGCTGCAAAATACAATATATTATATATATATATATATATATATATATATATATATATATATATATATATGTGTATTTTGCATATATATATATATATTATATATATATATATATATATATATATGCTTGTAAATAATGCGAACAAATAAAAGAAGCTGTTGAAAACAAACAAGATGTACTTACATCTTAGGCTGTAAGAACTGAAGTATCCAAAAAATATTTAGCGATGTTTCGAAGATCCTATCTGTTTCATCCGGTGACAAAAATGAAACTATCTTCAACAGGAAGTAGCTCTAAGGTTTATTTGTCTGTATTGCTGAGATGCATCTGTTTTTTTGTATGCTCTATTGTCGACATTAGTAGTGTCTTAGTTTGAAGTCCAGGCCATTCGCAGTTGTTTACTGTTATAGTATATGTGCCCCTTTAAAGAAATATTAGCATTCTATATCTATATTACGATTGTAACGAATTCTGTACGTAAGATGTACTAGGTTATTTATACTAACAAAAATATCCACCCTCTGGGCAAAAGTATTTAAGTTTTAATGTAATATATGTCAAATTATAATGACTAACGAAACTAAATAAGAACGCATATAAAACGATTACACTTATCTTTATTCTATTTCAGTTGGTCTCTATGTAGAATTATACATAGGATTCAAGTCAAAATCCTGAACAAGGCTGTTTGCATTTCACAAAGCACTAATACCCTCGGGGGAGGTATGCATCTAACTACTCTCCCTCCAGCTATGGATAAATAGTAGGGCAGTCTGGGCTCTTTAATATTGCTCAGGTAACAAATCTAAGAGAAGAAAGAATCTAAATTCAAACCTGTTATATTCCGCTTAAGATATTGACCTTGTGTCACATTTTGCTCGTACGGAAGGGTTGCTAACTATATAATTACATACGGTATTTCATAATAGATTTGAGAATAAAACAATTATATTAGAAATTAATAACACTTAGTAATTCTTTATTAAATATTTGTGAATCCGCTTTATTTATTTAGATTGGTACGAATTCAATACGTGAGGTGTATTGGCTTATTTATTTATTCTAATTTATCAATTTAGAATGACTAACGAAACTAAATAAGAACGTACATAAAAAGTCTCACTTATCTTTTTTCTATTTCAGTTGGTTTCTATATAGACATTTACATAAGATTTAAAAAAAAACATCTTTAAGAATAAAACAATTATATAAGAAATCAATAACACATAAAGTAATTATTTATTAAACCCGAATTTGTTAAAACCAGTATGTATATTATACACACTATATATTATGTAAATCTTTATTTCTTAGTAATGTATAACACGTATTGCAGGATTTAAAACGCTTTAAATAACATGGACTGTTTGGTCGTAAACTCGGACTTTAATAGAGACATTGTTAATAAATAAGACACTAATTAAGATTAAATTATGATTATGATTTATAATATACAGACACATAATCTCCATTATTATAAGATAGTATATGTGTGTATTGGATAAAAAAGATGGTCTGAAAAATCAGTTTAATATGTTTCGTTAGAGCTATATATATGAGAATAGATATATGCTCATCTGATAACGCTAGACCACTAGTGAAACATGTTCCGTTGATTTTTCCGATTTTAATTTTTTCCATTTGCTGGTTGGTTGGTTGGATTTTACAACATATAAAAATTAGGTTATTTTTTGCCAAGACGTTTTATTTTATTTATTCATGTTTGGTATTCCTCTTTTTAAAACATATTTTTTAAAACTCATCTTTTGATCTATTTAACCCATGGACCCTAACAGGTACTACAATCCGGGTCAGACCAGACCTGGGAGCAATGGCAATGAAGGGTCACTTCCCACTCACTATATCTCCAAAATTCGAATCTCACCATGCGACGTCATACCTAGAAAACTAATACCCTCAGTCACCGCCTTCTAGCTCATATATGATAAAATGGTTAAAGTCATAGGAAATGGACTCGTCGCCCAAAGTTCAAATCCTGGACGTGGTGATTGCATTTCACTTGGTGCTAATACCCTTGGGAAAGGTATGAATCCTACTCTCCATCCAGCTATGGATAAATAGTAGAGCAGACTGGGCTCTTTAACCTTGGTTAGGCAACCGGTCTAGGAGAAGGAAAACTCTGAATTCAAACCTGTTAAACTCCGCTTAAGAAATTGACCTTGTGTCACATCCTGCTCGTGCGGAGAAGTTGGTATATATATATATATGATAAAAAGGTCAGGGATTGCTATGCCAATACGGTTGGGACAATCATATAGATACTAGGGCTAGAGGTGTCAGCCGAATGATTGGAGAGAGCCTCCCCAGCCGCCTTTAGTAAGAGTAAATGTGGATTCCGTCCTTAAGCATTTTTGATCGCTACTCATGGCCTTGTGTGTTTAAATTAAAGTTCTAATTCATACGCTTAGGTTTAAACCATGATTTAGGTAATTTAAACACAGATATAAAAACTTCAACCAATCTTTAACAACCAATTAGTAGTCCACAACAATAAAAAATACATAAAAAAAAAAGAAAAACAAAATAAATAAACAAAAACTTTATTCCTTACACCATACTCCTGCCACATCTAACATCAGCGGAGACAAAAAGGAACATGAAAGACAATCAACCAATTAACTACCAGGCAAGACAGAAGACCACGTGACGCCAACAGCAAAAAGAACAGTCAGTCTATCTTAAAACTTTGAGAAAATGAATTGAAACTCGAAATATTGGTGAATAAATAAGATTAAGAACACAATATTCATCATTTTGCTTCTGATATTCATTTTTACGTGTTTCTAAAACAATAAAAAATTTTTACTAATATATATATATATATATATATATATATATAGTCATCCACTGACTCTGTGTTTCGGCGTATGACGTCTTTTCAGTGTGGCTAGACATTAGCAGCCTACCTCCAGCTGGGATGGAAACCCGATCGATTTATCATCAGTCAGACTTCTTAACCAACTCACCATCAGCCCTTATATACACGTATGCGTATGTACGCATATATGTGTGTGTGTGTATGTGTGCGTGTATGTGTGCATGTGTATGCGTGGGGCACATAGTAGTATGCGTATACGCATCGGTATGTGTGAGTAAGATATATGTGGCACATATAGTAGTATGTGTGTGCGCATCGGTATGTATGAGTATTGTTTTGTATGTGTGTATGAGTACCATTTGTACAAATGTTTACGCACACATGGGCATATGCACTTACGCGTGCACGTCATTCTATGTTGTGTGTGTGTATGCCCACGTGCACGCATGTTTGACTGACACTGCGACCTACGTACGTATTCACGTGCACACTTGTAACAATTAGCCAGCCCCGACATTCTCTAACGCCCCACCCCGCCCGTAGCATACAACATTTGTAATCTTAAAGTTAAAATTATTCACCCCCTCAATTGAATCGCCCCGACAGTATCCATTCCCTTCACCATCACCCCCACCAACAACCCAATACACTTCGCTTTCTGACATCCGGCCATGCCAAAAAATACACACGCCCTGCGCAGACATATGCACGCGATTACGAACGCTCACACGTCCGCATTGATCAAACGTTCCACATTCATAGAACAATGTATTACGTGTGTTACCAGTTACTCCGCATACATAACCTTTATGCTGCCCATAAACACTAACATACATTCAAAATACCGCCACATACATACGCACATCACTTTATCCAATCATACACATCCGATATCTATTGAATTTTCTGATATTTATTTGCAATTTTTTCGATTTTCCTTGCATTCGTAACATCTTCACCTGACGATTGCCTCGCATGAAACCAATATGGTCATGAATGTTCCTTTGTCACCAAATAAATAGATATATAAAACCTTTATATATTTATTTTATTATATTATAAAAGCTCTATTTTATATTGAGCACTCTACATAATTGTAACAGTGCCTACTTGAAGGCACTTACAACGCATGTATCGCATAAAATTCGATACTTTTTTTATAGAAAATGAACATCCCGGCAAAGGATGGCTCATTACAGACTGTTTCGATTTATTAAGTCTCATCAGCGGTATATACTAACGATTTCTCCGACAGAAATCACTTCAGCAGACATAGTATAGTGAATCACTTTATCGCCTCGGCCACAGTACACAGCTGACCATCCTAGCGAAATTAAGCTTGTCAAATGATACTACAGCCTCTATCACGTTATTGAGAGAATAATAACACAACAGACGTACACGTTGCACTTGAAGGCACTTACAACATGTATCGCATAAAATTCGATACATATATATATATATATATATATATATATATGAAAATCTACAGAATTTAATGTTGCAGTCTGCAGAAGCACATTTTATATTAGTGGAAATAGATCATTTAAGCTTTTTTATTTACCAAAACACACACACACACACACACACACACATTATATATATATATATATGTGTGTGTGTGTGTGTGTGTGTATGTTGTCGTTATGGAGTCCACGTTTGCTTCTTTGTTGGTATATCTGATGCGTTTAAACAACACCCTTGACTCCAGCCAATTCCTACATCAACAATCAAGAGGTCATCTGAAGCTAAAGCAGGCCGAGAATTCAACACTACTGAATCGTAAAAACGTCAGCGACCACAGCAGTCAACAAGTCTAAAAAATCCTTGTAAAAAGGGATCATTCACTCGAAATATTGGATGAAATAAAATGGTAACATCCAACTCGGTTTTTCATTTGTTTCACACTTTACCCATGCTTCACACTAAATGCAAAAATATATGTTATAGACATATATTTATATTAAAAAATATATAGAAATATAATATATACAGAAAAATAGACTTATCATAAATATATATATATATATATGTGTGTGTGTGTGTGTGTGTGTGTGTCTGTGTCTGTGTGGAGAAAGGTAGACAAACACGGGATGTTATGGAAACTAGATGCTTATTGTCGACGATGCAAGGTTTCAGTCAATTGACCTTCTTCAGGACTTGGATATAGTTCTTGCTTCAATGATGGACATTCTCAAAAAGCATTGAAGCAAGTCCTGAAGAAGGTACAATAGACTGAAACGTTGCATCGTCGATAATAAACATTCAGTTTCCATAACATCTCGTGTTTGTCTACCTTTCTCCACTTACTGTCGGATTAACCTCCTCACATTTCTCCCATATATATATATATATATATATATATATATAATATATATATATATATATATAATATATATATATATATGTTATAAAGGTTGTCTGAGTATTATTTTCTGTTACTTTATTGAGTAAGCAGAGGCCAAATGTACCTGAATTTTGATGTATATTTTTGATATATCATCAATTCTTGAATTTTTAGAAAAGAAAAGAAAAGAAAATGCATTTTCAATTAAAAAAAACAAAAAACGACTATATGAATACATTTTGTTTATTGTTCCTTTCGATTCATTGAAATAAATTCTTGAGTGCAAAGGTTTATTCGGTTCGTGAAAACGGAAAATCTTTGATATTTTATATTCAGAAATTCAATTTAAAAAAAAATGAATTATTTCACTTGGTCTAAAAAGTAAAAAAAAAAAAAAGAACAATAATTACTTACACAGTAGACGTCTTTTTAAGGAGTGTTATTTGTCTTCACGTCTAGTGAAATAGAAACAAAACAAACTTTACAGAAATAAAAACATAGACTCACATATAGATCAATCTTGCAGAATTGAAATTTTTCAAGCATTGATCTTTCTGCTATGGAATAAAAAGAAATAAAAGAAAAAGTCTAAATTCTCCCAAGTCTGATGAGAATTCGCAAAATAATAAAAAAAAAGAACAACAAAAAAATTTCCAGCCGTAAAGAAATCATCGAAGTCATAGGATTAACAATGCTTTTTTTTTATTTTGCTTTTTGAATTTCTTTTCTGTTTTGTTTTATTTTCTCGGTTTTCTGCTGTATTTTATCTTTGGGAATCGAAAGAGTGCCACTCCCCAAAGTTGAAGACCAGCAAAGTTGGAATGGATGGAGACTAGACATCATGAAATGGTGGACGAGTTTTGGTCAGATTGAAGACTGATAAAGAAAAAGAGACGTTAGAAAGTCGATCAAAGGCAAAGGTTAATGCGGATATATTGTCTTCTTCTTCTTCTTCTTCTTCTTCTTCTTCTTCTTCTTCTTCTTCTTCTTCTTCTTCTTCTTCTTCTTCTTCTTCTTCTTCTTCTTCTTCTTCTTCCTTCTTCTTCTTCTTCTTCTTCTTCTTCTTTCTTCTTCTTCTTCTTCTTCTTCTTGTTCTTCATCCAGTTCTTCTTCTTCTTCTTCTTCTTCTTCTTCTTCTTCTTCTTCTTCTTCTTCTTCTTCTTCTTCTTCTTCTTCTTCCCTTCTTCTTCTTCTTCTTCTTCTTCTTCTTCTTCTTCTTCTCTTCTTCTTCTTCTTCTCTTCTTCTCTTCTTCTTCTTCTTCTTCTTCTTCTTCTTCTCTTCTTCTTCTTCTTCTTCTTCTTCATTTCACCCTTCTTCTTTCTTCTTCTTCTCTTCTTTCATTTCTTCTTCTTCCTCTTCTTCTTCTTCTTCCCTTTGTTCTTGTTCTTGTTCTTCTTGTTCTTCTTCTTGTTCTTGTTCTTCTTGTTCTTCTTGTTCTCTTCTTGTTCTTGTTCTTCTTCTTCTATATATAAAGTTAAAGTGGGGTCCACGCATTGGAAAGGGCACCTAAGATTTTGTGCTAACAACTAAGGTAACATAAATAATCAATTCAGCACATAAAACAACAAAAAGATCTATATAATAATTCTTTGGTTCTACAAGATACGATGGTTACCTTCTTGTAACAACCCTCTGGTTTAAAATGAACATCCACATGAGAGTTGTTACTTCATGTAAATAATGAACCATTCCGTTTTTATCATAAAAAAAAGGGAAGAAAAGTACGTGCTAGACAGAAAAAGTGAAAAGAAGGAAAGAAAAATAAGGAGAGAGAGAGAGAGAGAGAGAGAGAGAGAGAGAGAGAGAGAGAGAGAGAGAGAGAGAGAGAGAGAGAGAGATTGAATAAAGATTATCATATTTTTTTATATATTGAACTATTTTTCAATAGTTCTTAAGTAAACATATCAAACGTTGTAATAACTAAATTCTCACACTGTGGTATATCCGACGTCTCTTTAGTAGTAGATAGATATTGCTGAGATAGACAGATAAATAAACAGACAGACTGTGGATATATAGATAGACAAATAGAAAGATAGTAAAACAATAGGTCTTAGAATAAAGGGGGAGGGGGGATTTGAAACAGAAGGAAATGCGAGGATTTTACAATAAAAGATGTAAGCAAAATTTATTGATTTCAGAACTGTTTCCCATAAATGTAAATTCAGCATTGGTTTATAACATAAAATTATTTTCATCTCGCAAAAATATTTGTTTTGAGGCCATTCAAAATGACAGAAAATCAAACAGAGTTCTCCAGGCTTGAATAGAGGAC
This sequence comes from Doryteuthis pealeii, assembly GCA_023376005.1. NCBI lineage: Eukaryota > Metazoa > Mollusca > Cephalopoda > Myopsida > Loliginidae > Doryteuthis > Doryteuthis pealeii. Next base: position 17,195,644 of record CM042142.1, read on the forward strand.
AATCATCAATCTTTTTTTGCTGAACAAAGCAAAGCATGTAAAATTTACAGGGGAATGTGAGTCGAAATTACTGTCCATAGACGAGAAAAACATTTGGTCTCCATTAAAAGAAAACATTCCGAGCCAGTGGTCAGTAAATAAGGTCATCCTGACAGTCTTTTGGGACATGAAATGACCCATCACTATTGGTTTCCTTGAAAAGGGTACTAAGGCAAACAATGCTTCCTATTGCCAACTACATAGACAAAATCAAACTCATTTATTGAATCATCTTATATCTTTTACGATGCCCACAGTTGTTCATAACATAACATATATCAGCCCTGTTGACTGGGACTGTAGAATACACCGACTGCGCCTCTGCAGTAGGGTAAAACGCCCCAATACCTGTTAACCCTCGGTGGTGACCTGTGATGCTTACGGACGGCATCTTGCTGGATGATCAGTCCATGACATGCAATACTACACTTTGACCCTTACTTGGGTAAGACGAGCGGCCAGAGAGGCCGTCCCTGAAAAATCGACTGGTCACATTAAGCCCTGGCACATATATAATTGCCCCGACCGTACTGTCATTATGGCAATCCCCACCCACTTTTAACATATATAGAAGGCAGTGTCCTGGTTATGATGCTAAAAAATAGAAATTCATAGAAATATTTTTATGTATAAGTTTAGGCTTTTTTCTTAAGGAAAAATGAAAAAACGTTACAATTTTAAAATTTTGTTCTTTTCTTTATAAAAGTTGGTTGGCTGGTTGATTGGTTTTAACGGCATATCAACCCGTTTGGGGTTATTTCATGCCTAACGGTTAGGAATTAATTTATGTTGTGTGTTTATATTTATACTTTTGTAGTAATTGGTTTGAACTATGTGTTAGCACCATTGGGGATCATGTTGGATGGTATTGATTAAGTTCAAATGTAAGGGCGCCATTGTACCGAAATTTTGGTCATACCTACTATCTATCTATCCCAGTCTATTCACATCTATCAATACGAGGGTAAATTGAAAAGTAAAGTCTCTGGGAGGGAGCACAGGGGAACTATTGGCAACAATTGAATTCGTTGTGCCTGCCCTTGCACGCGCCTCGTTCGCACGGGCAGTCTTAACATGGCAGACGTTTCTCATGGAGATTCCAAATGATGCAAGTCACACGTATGAAGTTCGCGGAGTTATTCGATTTTTGAACGCAAATAGCATTGAACCGGTTGAAATTCATTGCCATTAACGAATGTGTATGGTGAGTCGTTCATGGATGTCAGAAACATCAGCAATTGGTGCAGGAAGTGTGCATTGACGATGAGATTCAACGCTTGCTCAACGACATGTCAGTGAGCTGGTATGACATGGGCATGGAAAAACTGCCACAGCTTCCACAAAAATGCATCGAACAAAATGGGATTATGTAGAAAAATAAATCCATATTTTCAAACTTTAAAATGACGTAAACATCATAATCAGTCGCCATTGACTAACTCATATATAGTTGAATAAACATTACAATTGAATAAAGTGACAAATAAAAGTTACAGTTGAATAAAGTGACAAATAAAAGTTTTAGCTTTTATTCATTTATTTGGGAACGATATTACTACCAATGGTTTCCTGCTAAAAGCATTCATCATGTAAACGAAATCATATCATCACAGCCTTCACGCATTTCCACGCGCACGCGCATGACATCATACACATACACACAAACAAAAATACGCACACGTACAAACAAAAAGAGCATTCGACATCACGTAAACACGCAAACATGCAACACAAGAATACAGTTAAAAAACGCACACATTTGATCATTTACACCATTTCTGTCATTAAAAAAAATATATTTCGTTTACCTGATGAATGCTTTTAGCCGGAAACCATTGGTAGTAATATCGTTCCCAAATAAATGAATAAAAGCTAAAACTTTTATTTGTCACTTCATTCAACTATCAACGCTCTATCACAGATATTGAGCACTCTTCTAATAACACTGTACGTTGGATTACTATTACTTTTTCTAGTATACTAGTGCCAACCATACACACACACACGCACACACGCACACACATACACACACACACACACACACATATATGTATATATATATGTATGAGTAAGATTTTAAAATTATACCCACTCTTGCTTTATGGAAGCCGAGCCCATCGTGGATAATTTGATCGGCAGAACCATGGCTAATGTGCAGAGAATATGCTACCCTCTCAACCTTGCTGTTTCATATCAGTGGGGGTGGGTGCTGGCTTCCAGCTCCCTCTTCGTGTGTCACATTTTCAGCCACTTTTATACTTCTCTATCGATTCATATACACTTCTACGCCGTAGGCCACTGTGCCCGTGTTGTGCTAAAATTTCAGCCCTTAACAATACTTATGCCCCCAAAATCATGTCACTTACTTGGTGCATACGTTTACACTGTTTAACACGGCAAGCAAAATGGTTCGATTAGGCACAACAAACGCCAACTATAATCACGTACAATGCAATGTGAAAATAATAAAGATATATTATAGCGGATAATTTGTGCGGATGATGTTTTAGTCTCCCACGTCACCGCATGGACCCGAACGAAGACCCTAGAGAATAAGCTAGATGGGAGCTGCGCAAGAATGCTGCCTGCGATCTTAAACAAATTGTAGAAACAACACCCACAATGAAGCAGCTGTACGGGCTCTTGTCCCACATCACAGGAACCAACCGAGTGAGACGAACACGACATGCTGGACACTGCTGGAGAGGCAAGGACGAACTCATAAGCGACACCCTTCGGTGGAAAGCAGCACATTGACAAGCCAGATCGGGTCCTCCATCAAAGTCCTACATTGAATAGCCTGTACGGATACTGGATGCTGCATATGGGACATCAGGAGGGCAATGAACAATATGGATGGTTGATGAGAGATTGTCATGAATATCCATGCTACTAGTGCAACATGAATATATATAATATATATATATATATATATATATATATATGGTGTGGCATAAGTAACGCCCTTTTTAATTTCATATCTTATAATGTATATTTTCTTTATTATTTTCTTTAATTAATTTGCTAAATAAGCTTTATATCAATTTTGTTAATATATTATATTAATCCATTAACCTGTGGCAATACATTCATGTTCGAAAAAATAAAGGATAATCAAAAAGGCTTTAATTTTGTTCCACTTAAACAAAAGGCGTTACTTATGCCGCATCCATATATATTATTATATATATATATATATATATTATATATAATATATATTCAAAAAAATTTAATGAATAAAACAGAATCCTTATTATTTTCAATTTTTTTTTCTCTTTTTTTTTCAAGCTCTCTAATAATTCTTTTGATATTAAAATCTTGAAAAGCATTAATTATTTCTCCGAAATAATCATTTTTGTCTGACCGAGTACTTTCGGTTCGTATCCGAACCCCTATCACGTTAGAGTATGTGAGTCTTTCATTATTAAAACTGTTTAAGTGTTGTTAAGTAATGTTAATGTAACTGTTAAAGTAAAATAAATAGTTATGTCGCTCTTCAGTCGTGTTGTAAATCTTAGGGGATTCCAAGATTATCCCTATATATTTACTCCGATACTTCACGTATTTACAATAATGTGTTTTGTTTCTTAACGCCTATCACGTTTCTAGGCATAAACAATGATTTTTGCTGTTGGGAATTTGACGTAATTTCAATGAGGATGGACGGGGGAGAAATGGCCTCGAGTCTTGAAAGCTCCATGGTGTAAAAGGAGGTTCCTTTTAAATTTCTATTCAGGGACCCTAAGGGGATACTTTTCTCTAACTCCTTTTAGGGTGTGCCGCAAGGGTGGTACTTATAATTTTCCACTGCTTCGTGGAACCCTATCTAATTTGCGGGGAGAACATTTTCCATAATATTTCAGCACATTTTTTTCAAATATAAGATAATTGACAACCCTTTCCTAGCTAAAGACCATCCTGTCGGCTTGGACTGTAGTATACGCAAACAACACAGGAGTAAAATATCCGCAAATGGGGACACCTTTTGGCCAAGGCTTGCGAGCCGTGATGCTTAAGGACGGAATCCTGTTGGCTGAGCAGGCCATGACATAAAACTCTCCAATTTGACCCCTTACCTTCAACTTATTCCTCGTAAATTCCTACCATAAAATAAACTGAACCCTCATATCATGTCCGTGTTTTTACAATAAATGTTTTATTTTTCTTGCACCCGTTATTTTAAAGTACTAAATATATTTTTTTTATTTATTTTAATATTCACTTCAATGTGTATATTCTAAAAGTTTTTATTTTGCGAGAATGATTACTTTTAAAGAGGGGTTCGGTTCGTCTCACACTTCAACTTTTTACTCGTAAATTCGTACCATAAAATTAGGCTTGGCTCAGATAATGCCCAAGCCTAATTTTATGGTAGGAATTTACGAGTAAAAAGTTGAAGATTACCTTTTAGTGTTGTTATTTCTTTTCTTTTTTTTTGGCTTTGGTACTCTAAAATAAAAACGTCAGATTTTAATCATCGTCGACGAAAAAACAAAATTAAAAGAGGATCCATTTATGCCTAAATTGTAAAAAAAGCCCCCACTTTAAAAGCGCATAGTTAATAAAAAAATATTTCTACTAATTTATCTATACACATGAAGTTAATGAACAGTCTTCCCACCGATTTATTAATACACATAAAGTTAATGAAAACTATTTCTATCAATTTATTAAAGCACTTAATGAAAATTATTTCAACTAATTTATTAATACACATGAAGTTAACGAGAAATATTTCTACCTACTTTAATACACATGAAGTTAATGAAAATTCTTTCCATCAAAAGTGAATGAACATTATTTCTACTAATTTATGAATATACATAAATTTCTACCTACCTATAAATACATATGAAGTTAATGAATATTATTTTACCAATTTATTAATACACATAAAGTTAATGAAAATTATTTCGCTCTACATATTGATACACATGAATTCAATGAAAATTATTTTACCAATTCATTAATACACATGAAGTTAATGAAAATTATTTCTAACTATTAATACACATGATGTTAATGAAATTTATTTTCTAAATAAATCATACATATAAAAAATAAAGATTTGGCATTAGATAATTCACGAGGGTTGTATGAAATTAAACCAATTATCCGACAAAAGAAAAAGCAGTGCCGAGTGGCATTGTTTTTTTGGAGAAGTAGTAGAGAAGAGCTGAAGCCGAATTACCTCCCTTTAAATTCCAACAAAGAGGAAATATTTGGTTTCGTTCGACGAGTATCTTGTTCTTTTTCTTTGTATCTTTGTTCTTTTTCTCCCTTATTTTTCAGTCAAACTTTTTCATCCTTCTTTATTTTTGTAAAACAAAAAAGAAGATATTTTCAACTCATGAAATCCAGTTCCATTTTTGTTTTTCTTTACGGTGTCAACCGTTCCTTTGGCGCATATTTTCTTAAATTTGCTTAGGCCGGGAGCTGACTA
>CM042142.1:17201225-17286225 GCA_023376005.1 Doryteuthis pealeii
AAGAGAGATGTGGTAAACGCAGATAGCGGTTACGTGCGGTGGTGTGATGTGATGCCGTTAAGGACGGGTGGGCATCGTGTGGCTGGAGTGAGTCGTCGATGGAATGCCATGACTAAGGCTGTTGGGAGCGGCTGTGAGCGTTGGGGTAAGATCCGAGCGGCCAGAGAGGCCGTCCCTGAAAAATCGACTGGTCAATTAGCCTGGACTATTATTGGGAGTATTGTATTATGGCATCACACTTTTACATATATAGAAGGAGTGTCCTGGTTATGATGCTAAAAAATAGAATTCATAGAAATATTTTTATGTATAGTTTAGGATTTTTTTCTTAGGAAAATGAAAAAACGTTACAATTTTAAAAATTTTTGTTCTTTTTTATAAAAAGTTGGTTGGATTGGTTGATTGGTTTTAAACGGATATCAACCGTTTGGGGTTTTTCATGCTAACGGTTAGGAATTAATTATGTTTGTGTGTTTATATTTATACTTTTGTGTAATTGGTTTGAACTATGTGTTAGCACATTGGGTCTGTTGGATGGTATGATTAAGTTAAATGTAGGGCGCCATGTAACGTAATTTTGGTCATACTATATTATCTATCAGTATATTCACATCTATAATGAGGGTAAATTGAAAGTATAAGTTGGGAGGGAGCAAAGGGGAATTTGGAAAAATTGAATTGTTGTGCTGCTTGGAGGCTCCGTTCGACGGGCAGTCTTACTGGGCAAGACGTTTCTCTGGAGATTCCAATGATGCAGTCAACCGTTGAAGTTGCGGGTTATTCGATTTTTGAACGCAAATAGATTGAGTTGAAATTCATGCAATTAACGAATGGTATGGTGGAGTCGTTACATTGGATGTCGAAACATCAGATTGGTGCAGGAGTGTGGCATTGAACGGTGAGATTGAACGCTTGCTAACGACATTGTCAGTGAGCTGGTATGACATGGGCATGGAAAAATGCACAGCTTCACAAATGCATCGACAAAATGAGGATATATGGTAGAAAAAATCTATTTTAAACTTTAAATGATCGTACATCATAATCAGTCCGTTCGATAACTCATATAGTTGATTCACACCCTTCAATTGAATACAAGTGGCAAAAATCCAAAGTTAGTTGAATAAACGTGCAAATAACCAGTTTTGGCTTTTATTCATTTATTTGGGCAACGATATTAATACCAATGGTTATGTAAAAGATTCATCAACTGTAAACGAATATATATCCACACCTTGCATTTCCGACGCGACGCGCATGACATATACATACACTACAAAATCGCACAGTCAAACAAAAAGAGCATTCGACACTCCCCACGTAAAGCAAAATGCAAACAAGATACAGTTAAAAACGCGACACTCATTTGATATTTCACATTTGTCATTAAAAAAATATATTTCGTTTCCTGATGAATGCTTTAGCGGAAACCATTTGGTTAGTAATATGTTCAAATGAATATGAATAAATAGCTAAAACTTTTTATTTGCACTTCATTCACTAAAGCTCTATACAGATCTTGAGCATCTCTAATAACACTGTATTGGATTACTATTAATTTTCTAGTATACTAGTGCAACATACACACACAACGCCACACACGCACACACATCACACAACACAACGAAACATATATGTTATATTCTGGTATGAGTAAAGATTATTAAATTATACATCTTGCTTTTGGAAGCCGAGCCATCGTGGAAATATTGATCGGCAGAACCATGTAATGGAGAGAATATGTACCCTCCCTTTCACTTGCTGATTTTATATCAGTGGGGGTGGGTGGTGGCTTCAGCTTCTTTGGTGTGTACATTTTAGCCACTTTATACTTTATATAGATTCATATACACTTCTACGCCTGTAAGGGCACTGTCCGTGTTGTGCTAAATTTCAGCTTAATATTATGCCCCGAAAATAATGTATTATTGGTGATACGTTTAACACCTGTTTTAACAGAAGCCAAAATGGTTCGATTGGCAAACAACGCATATAAATACGTAAATGAATGTGAAAATATTAAAGATTATTGATTTGTGCGGATGATGTTTTAGTTCCAGTCACGCATGGACCGAAGAAGACCTAGAGAATAAGCTAGATGGGAGTGCGCAGAATGCTGCTGGTTTAACAGAATTGTAGAAACCAAATGAAGGCTGTAGGCTCTTGTCCACATACAGGAAAACGAGTGAGACGAAACCGAATGCTGGAACTGTGGAGAGGCAAGGAGAACTCAATAAGGAACCGTTCGGTGGAAAGAGCCATTGAGTCGAGGGTCTCTAGTTACATTGAATAGCTGTACGGATACTGGATGTGCATATGGGATCAGGAGGGCAATGAATATGGATGGTTGATGAGAGATTGTCATGAATTCCATGTCTAGTGCAACTGATTTATATATACTATATATTATATATTATATATATTATGTGTGGTATAAGTAGCCTTTTAATTTATATTATAATGTATATTTTCTTTAATTATTTTATTTATTAATTTGCTAAAGCTTTATATAATTTTGTTAATATATTATATTAAATCATTAAGTGGCATCATTTCATAGTCGAAAAATAAGGATAATAAAAGGGTTTATTTTGTTCCACTTAAACAAAGGCGTACCTTATTGCCGCATCCTATATATTATATATTATATTATATATATATATATATATATTTATTCAAAAAATTTAATGACTAAACAGAATCCTTATTATTTAATTTTTTTTCTTTTTTTTTTCAAGCTCTCTAATATTCTTTGAATTTAAATCTTGAAAAGCATTAATTATTTCTCCGAAAAGAATCATTTTTGTCTGCCGAGTATTTCGGTTCGTATCCGAACCCTATCACGTTAGAGTATGTGAGTCTTTCATTTAAAATGTTTAAGTGTTGTTAAGGTAATGTAATGTAATGTTAAAGTAAAATAATAGTTATGTCTCTTCAGTCGTGTTGTAATTTAGGGGATTCAGATTATCCCTATATATTTACTCCGCTACTTCAAGTATTTAAATAATGTTGTTTTGTTTCTTAAACGCCTTCACGTTTCTAGGCATAAATGATTTTTTGTTGTTGGGAATTTGACGTAATTTCAATGAGGCTGGACGGGGAGAAATGGGCTCGAGTTTGAAAGTCCATGGTCCTAAAGGAGGTTCCTTTTTAATTTCTATTCAGGGACCTAAGGGGATATTTTCTCTACTCCTTTTAGGGTGGAGCAAGGTGGTACTTATAATTTTCCCTGCTTTTTTCGTGGCCCTATCTAATTTGGCGGGAGAACATTTTCCATAATTTCAGCACATTTTTTCAAATTTATAAGATAATTGACACCTTTTCTAGCTAAAGACATCCTGTCGGTTGGATGTAGTATACGCAAACCCCACAGGAGTAAAATATGCAAATGGGGACACCTTTTGGCCAGGCTTGCGAGCCGTGATGCTTAAGGACGGAATCTGTTGGTGAGCAGGCCATGACTAAAACTCTCCAATTTGACCCTTACTTAACTTATTCTCGTAAATTCTACATAAAAATAAACTGAACCTCATATATGTCGTGTTTTTACAATAAATGTTTTATTTTTCTTGCACCCGTTATTTTAAGTACTAATATATTTCTTTATTTATTTTAATATTCACTTCAATGTGTATATTCTAAAGTTTTTATTTTGCGAGAATGATTACTTTTAAAGGGGGGTTCGGTCGTTCTCACATTCAACTTTTTACTCGTAAATTCGTACCATAAATTAGCTTGTCAGATAATCCAAGCTAATTTTTATGGTAGGAATTTACGAGTAAAAAGTTGAAGATTACTTTTAGGTTGTTATTTCTTTTCTTTTTTTTTGGCTTTGGTACTCTAAATAAAACGTCAGATTTTAAATCATCGTGACGAAAAACAAATTATAAAAGGAGGATCCAATTTTGCCTAAATTGTAAAAAAAGCCCCCACTTTTAAAGCGCATAGTTAATAAAAAATATATTTCTACTAATTTATCTATACACATGAAGTTAATGAACAGGTCTTCCCACCGATTTATTAATACACATAAAGTTAATGAAAACTATTTCTATCAATTTATTAAAGCACTTAATGAAAATTATTTCAACTAATTTATTAATACACATGAAGTTAACGAGAAATATTTCTCTACTTTTTAATACACATGAAGTTAATGAAAATTCTTTCCATCAAAAGTGAATGAACATTATTTCTACTAATTTATGAATACACATAACATTTCTACCTACCTATAAATACATATGAAGTTAATGAATATTATTTTACCAATTTATTAATACACATAAAGTTAATGAAAATTATTTCGCTCTACATATTGATACACATGAATTCAATGAAAATTATTTTACCAATTCATTAATACACATGAAGTTAATGAAAATTATTTCTAACTATTAATACACATGATGTTAATGAAATTTATTTTCTAAATAAATCATACATATAAAAAATAAAGATTTGGCATTAGATAATTCACGAGGGTTGATATGAAATTAAACCAAATTATCCGACAAAAGAAAAAGCAGTGCCGAGTGGCATTGTTTTTTGGAGAAGTAGTAGAGAAGAGCTGAAGCCGATTACCTCCCTTTAAATTCAACAAAGAGGAATATTTTGGTTTCGTTCGACGAAGTATCTTTGTTCTTTTTCTTTGTATCTTTGTTCTTTTTCTCCCTTATTTTCAGTCAAACTTTTCATCCCTTCTTTATTTTTGTAAAACAAAAAAGAAGATATTTTCAACTCATGAAATCCAGTTCCATTTTTGTTTTTCTTTACGGTGTCATACCGTTCCTTTGCGGCATATTTTCTTAAATTTGCTTAGCCCGGGAGGCTGACTACAGGAAACGAACAGTAAGAAGCAATATTTTTTGTAAAAGTCTGAAAAAATACAATAAAAAAAAACAAATAAAAAAACAACAACGAAAAACAATAAAATGTTATCACAGGCAACGGGAAACCTAAAAATTCTCTATGCCTTCGAGCAGTGAAGCGAAGGCTTATTTTGGCTGAGTGGAAAAAAGGAAAGAAAGAAAAACAAATGATGCAATTTTAGCAAAATCAGTTTTCCTTAAAATAATTTTCATTTTCGTTTTGACAAGGTTTTAATAATATTAAAAAAAATCACTTCATTTTTTCCGAGAATTTAACCCTTTTCCTTCTTTCTTTTTTTCTTTCTTTCTTTCTTTCTTTCTTTCTTTAATTTTTATGAATATCTTTAAAAAAAAGATTTCATTGTTTTAAGTGTACATCATCCAATATACTATGTCCTTCCTATATTACTTGGTACAATCAGGGCATTTATATAAAAATTTATCAAATATAATGCAACACAGGTAATGATTTACCAATTTCCTAAAGAATTTAACCATTTTTTATTTATTTATTTATTTATTTGTTATGTTTTTTAAAGACTCATGTTTATATCAAATATCTATTTGGTTTGAGTAAACGATGTCGAATAGTCGATTTATGTCCCATAAACATTTGGTACATTTAGAGCATAACATTCGTAAACTAATGTATTATCTATTATAGGACATATGTAAGATTTACGAATATCGTTGTTAAATTTAAAACTTTTTCTTTCTTTATTTATTTTCGTTTCTTAATAGTTTTTTTCAATTTGAATGTTTCATTGTTTTAGGTAGACATTGTCCAATATATTAATGTCCATCCCATATTTGTTAGTACATTCAAATAATGACATTTATATACAAATGTATCAACTATTATGGGACAGAGACAGTGATTTTCAAATTGTTCTTTTTATTCTTTCTTTCTTTTTAGTAATTAGTTTTTTTTTATTTTTAAATGTTTCATTGTTTTAAGCAAACGTCTTCAAATAAAATATTTCTGTCTAATATTAGTACATTCAGGCCATGACATTTATAAGAGATAATAATTCGCGATTTTCTTCAGAACTAAACATTTCTTTTTTTATTTCATGTTTTATAAATTTATTTTTATCTTAAGATGTTTCATTGTTTTCAGTAAACGTCGTCAATTGTACAAATTCTGCTCCATATAAGTTTTTTATATTCAGGGTTTTTACACTTATAAACAAATGTATCAACTATTATGGGACTGAGGTAATGATTTACGACTAAAAAAAATTAACCCTTTTTTGTATCTTTCTTTTTTTTCTTAAAGAAATCATTGTTTTAATTAAAAATCCCCCGATATATCAACCTTGTCCAATGATAGCTGGACCATACAGTGCATGGAATTCATTTGCAAATGTATCAAATATGATTGGACAGAGATTGTGATTTACGACTTTTCCCAGCAGTTAGGCGTTTTTTTTTTTTTTTTTCTTTCTTTTTTCTTTTCTTTTTAAAAATTATTTCATTGTTTTAAGTAAATGTAATCTGATATATGATTTTCCCCCATATTAATTAGTACATTCTGGACATGAAATTTATATATCACCGCATCAGCTATTATGGGACAAAGGTATTGATTTACGATTTTTCCCAGGAGTAGACCCTATTTTGTTTGTTTGTTTTCTTTTTTTGTTTGTTTTTTTGTTTGTTTCTTTTTGGTTTCTTTCTTTTTTGTTCTTTTTTGTTATTTAAAAAATCCTCATTTAAAGATATTTCGTTGGTTTAAGCAAACATCATCTGATATACGATTTTATATGATTTATATAATTTTATATGATTTATGTGGTTTTATATGATTTCTGTACTACATTGGTTGATACATTCTGGTCCTGAAATTTATATATATATATATGTATCACATATTATGGGACATATGTAGTTATTTACGACTTCTATTGGAACTCAAACATTTGATATTTCCTTTGATATATTCATTATATTTTAATATTGATATTTTATTTGTAATTTAATTGTTTCAAGTAATCATCATCTGATAAATGATTTCAGTCCCATATTAATTGGTACATTCGTGACTTGACATTTATATTCAAATCTATAAACTATCATGTGACATAGGTAATGATTTATGATTTTGCACAGGAGTTGGCCCTTTATTTATTTATTACTTGCTTTTTGCTTCTTTTTATTTAAATATTACAAAGTTTTATATAAACGTCACTTGATATATAATCTCTGTTCCATATTCGTTGGTAAATTCTGAACATGCCATTTATATACAAACGCATCCGTTATTATGGAACAAAGGTAATGATTTACGATTGTCTCCCAGTTGTTGACCCTTTTTCTTTCTTTTTTTCAAATATTTAATTGTTTTAAGTGAACATACTTTGATATATAATTTATGTCCCATATTTGATGTTACATTCAGAACATGTCATTTATATGCAATTATATCAACTATTATGGGACAGTGGTTGTGATTTATGATTTTTACCAGGGGTTAATCCTTTGTCTATTTTCTTCTTTTTATTTAAAAAAAATATGAATTATTAGGACACCGTCGTCAGACATTAAGCTCGATGTCGAGTAACATCTAATTCGACGGGAAAGTAAAGAAATAAAGGAAAGTACGCAGTAATTAATATCTAGTAGTTATTTCCATTTTTATATAAAACTGAGTAGGGTGAGCGTGAACAAAGGTTAAGGATTAACCTTATTTCACTCCTTGTAAGTTTTTTTTACACTCGCTTTAGTTGATGGTCTTTCACTGAAGAGTGAGTGACAACAAGTCTTCTCGGATTTCCAGGACGCTCCTGAGTATTCTATCCAATTTCATCAATGCTGTTGTCTGGGTGGTCTCAATTCATCCACTGATTACCAGTTTCTCTAGTCTGTTTTTTAAACCTTTGAGGACCGTTCCAAGTGCACCAACTAATTTGGTATCACTTTCACTCTCATATTCCAAAGTTTTTTGTAAAAGTCTTTCCAGCAAGGTCCAGGTATTGGTTGATATTTTCGTTTTCTTTCACCTTCACCCTGTGATCTACTTGGAATGCAAAATATACCAGTTAACACATTCTGTTTTCTTATTTACCAATACGAGGACCGGTCTTCTGGCTAGGATAAAGGGATCCGTCTGTTTCTCTATTATTATTATTATTATTATTATTATTATTATTATTATTATTATTAGTAGTAGTAGTAGTAGTAGTACAACATGATAAACACCCTCCGGGCGATGTGAACATAGATTTTTGATACATATTGCCTGAGGGGTGGGAGTTAAAAATTCAATGTCAGCGAGTTTGTACCCTAAGGAAGTAAAATCCTCAAATTTATTAAAGGATTAAAAAATAAATCAATTTGAAATGTAAACTTTAAATATGTATTAAAATAAAACAAACTATATATAGATATATAATACCAGTCATGTATTTATTAAAACAATGAGGACTTTCTAATGTTGCATGTTCAAATTTATTATGACGATTTTGGGTAATGTGACGTAAGAAGTGACGTAATTTTTGTTACAGACAAAAACCGGAAGCGAATCTCCATTATTATTATTATTATTATTATTATTATTATTATTACACCAATTCGAGCTGGTGGACATTACGTGTGTTCAAGTAAGAGCAAGTCTCTTCAGTTCTGTGTGGGCTTGTGATATCGTGCTGTGAACTTTTGCACACGCACAGTACCTAATCCCCGAAATCCTGAGAACAGATGATCTGTCTTTGTGGTCTTTGGGCAAAGATTGATTTTAACGGCCACTGCTATCCAGTCGGATCTGCGCATCGCCATTCGAGTTTAAGTCACGTTTCGTCTCTGATAAATGATTGGCCATTAAAGCCGATCGCTAGGCCGACAACAAGAAGAAGAAGAACGCTCACTCCGGATTGTGAATGGGAAATGAGAACGGCTCTTGTTGCTGGGCATCTCGATGACAGGCTGAAATATTGACACGTCATCATTTAGGCTGAGGTTGCCGGCCTTCTTTGACCAGGGAGGTTGCTACGTCACCAATTCAGTTTAAGTTTGATCACGTGTAATGATGAAACTAGCAAAGATCAAATTAGACACATACCTTCAAGGCCAAAACGGGAAGGTGTACGTTGCTCAACGGTTACCCTCGTTGGAAATGGATCTGACGACCCGAGTTCAAATCCTGGGCAAGATCGTTTGCATTTCAAATAGCACTAAAGAAGAGTACAAATCCAACTACAATACTCCAGTTATGGGTAAATAGTAGGGCAGACTGGTCTATTTAGCCTTAGTATTGCAACCAGTTTAGGAGAAGGAAAACTCTTAATTCAATCAAGTTGGACACTTAAAAAAAGGTGAAACACTTATTTGTCAAAAGTACACCATCAGAGTGGGAGAAAAAGTGTCCCTATTGTATACCCACATCTCGGGCATATAATGAGGAGAGAGAGAGAGAGAGAGAGAGAGAGAGAGAGAGAGAGAGAGAGAGAGAGGAGAGCTGGAATACAAGTTGACGATGGGAGAGAAGAATGAGAGAAAGTGAGTGAATGAGAGAGAGAGGGGGGGGGGAGAGAGAGAGATATTATTCAAAGAATGGGTGCACCAATCAGAAATCAATTATTTGGGACATCTTTGCTACATATACTCAAGTGTTCATATTTTCTACATGAAGGTGTAATGGTTAACAAGCACATCTTACAAATTTACTCATTAAATCCGGGGTCGCCCCACACTTTTCGGCTTGCGAGCAACTTTTAAAATGTCCAGGACAAAATTATCGATATATAAAAAATTACCAAATATATCTATTCATATCTGTCATCTGATATATAATCTCAGAGAGAGAGAGAGAGAGAGAGAGAGAGAGAGAGAGAGAGAGAGAGAGAGAGAGAGAGAGAGTAGAGATGGGATGAGGGTTATTACTTGTTACTCTCTGCTTACTGGTTCCAGCTAACTCGGACGCCATCTTCTTTGTTGGGCTTATTTCTCTTGAAGACTTTCTGTTAAGGATTGGTTCTGTCTTTTCCATGCTCTCATCCCTTGTTTCAATTAACTCAACAAGACTTGGTTGTTTTTTTTATAAAGCTTTGTTTCGACAAACCAGCCCATCCTCCAAGCGGAGGAGAAGCGACATCTCGTGAACAAACAATAGTGTCCGCTCTTGACGAAAATCTAGCTGCATCTGAGTACATTGTCACGCGTCCAATCGCGCGCTTTCTAAGGAGCCAAGCAAAAAGGTTATTACACGGTGAATAACCACCGAGATAACTTTCCACTGGGACCCGCTATTCTGAATCTAACGGCGCCCTGATTCAAATTTTCTAACTACAGGTACGTACATAATTCATAAGCTGCCTATGAATTATGTAACATCTATTCTGTTCAATGAGCAGAGATGAATAGCATATCCACATTATTCCAAGATTGGAAACCAAAGACAGATCTTGTCTTAAAGAAAAGGAACCAAAATCGGAAGAGAAAGAGTTTTCAATTCCCACATGATCCCAAAGACACTTAATGTCTCACAACACGCTCTAATCCAAGTGAAGACAATTATTTATTTGTCTCCCTTCCCCATGATTATCTTCAACTGCATTTTGAAACTAATTGTTGAATATTGTGTTTTTGATTAGATGTCTAAGTAAGTAAAGTCGTCGAGGCGGCCTAAAATCGGTATCAGCCAGGCAGCGAGCGAGTATACCATTTTCACTAGCGCTAGACTAAGGAGATTATTTTAGCATCTGAGGTGGAGCACCACGCCTACCATCAGCTCCTCACTTTACCGCACAGATCCCTGTGATACTCATACGCTGAGTTGGCGAGGGCCGGTATCGAACCTGGAACCTTGTGATTTCTCGGCTGACACTCTACCGACTGAGCTAAAATCATCTTAATTGGAAGCAAAATATTTCTCGTGTCATTCAATAATTTCATCAATTTTGATTTTTTGTTTCATTTTTTCTTTTCTTTTCTTTTCAGATTCTAATCAAATAAATCAAATGGTTCTTGAACTTGATACAGACATATCACATTTCACACAAAAAAGTCTGGTAAGTTTTATGTTTTTTGTTAGTTTTGTTTTATCTAAGTATTACTTAATTGTTTGCTTATATGCAAATTAGATGAACATTTATTCCTGTCTTTTTTTTCTTTTTAATTTAATATTCTCAATTTATTTGAGACTTGATTTGATTTTCTTCTTTAATCAACAAATACGTTTTTAGTTTCGTTTGAATATTTTTGAAGGCTTCAAGCAATTTTTTTATTTATTTTGAAAATTGTATTTTCTATTTCCAATTAATGAATTTAAATTAAGAACTGCTATTTTATGAAACAATTAATTTATCCCTTCAATTCTTTTGTTCTTTTAATATTCAAATGATTTTCATCGCAATTTTTGTAATAAGCAAACACACACACACATACACACTCAAAACCACATTCATATTAACAGCTCTGCCGACTGAAGCTTCAGAATACACCGATGCACGGCTGCAGAGGGGTATAAACCTACCCAACAGGGGCCACCTGTTGGCCGTGGGTGGCGAGCTGTAATGCTTAAGGACGGAATCATGGTTGCTGAGCCGTTCGTGATATGCAACACTCAACTTTTCCCTTACTTAAACTAACGGGAGCTCGGTGAGGCCACCTCCGATCAATCGGCTCGTCACGTCAAGTCCTTACATCTATATGATTGTCCCAGCCCTATTGCCCTTATGGCAAATCCCAATTCTTTTTATAATATGTACTAGAAAGCAGTGGTTGAGGGTCTTGTGTCCTAGGTATGACTTTAAACTCTATTTGATGGTTAAGTTTAAATTTTGGAGCTCTGGGGCATATGGAATACCGATTCATCAGTATTACTCCCAGGTCAACTTTGAACTGGAGTGGTAGTATCTGTTAGGGTCCCATGTAGTGACTTAATAGAAAAATGTGTCTAAAATGTGCTTAAAAACTGAGTTTTAAAAAATTGAGTATCATCAAGAATGAATCAAATAAAACGTCTTCGGCATAAATAACTCAACAAGGGTTGACATGCCGTAAAATCAAACTAATGAACCAACTGACCAACATTCACATCAAATCTTTAACGGAGAAAGAGCTAACAATATGGCGTTGCGCATTGTACTAGAAAATACCTAAGTTTTCATGTCGACGAATTTTACCTGTATTTTCCATAGATAATATCGCTACCATTTGCCATTTTTATGACACAAAAAAAAAATATCATCACTATGATATAGCTGTGGTTAAATAATTAAATTGTAATTGACTGTGCTTTTAATGTGGAGAGGCACTATCTTGTTTAAAACAGATGAAATAGAAATATATCTTCTAGTAAGACTCCAGCAACAATTAAAAGAAATCTGTGTCACTATCGGGTGATTTCACAAATTGTATGGTTTCAAGTGTTCCCTGACACAAATAATTACATGGTTTCAAGTAATTATTTCCTCTTAATAATTGTCATTTATTTGCAACAAGTATATGTTTTCCAGTAACTAATAATAATTCTTTGTAAATAATCATAGCTTTAAGTAACTATCCTTAAAATAATTTATAGTTATAAGTGATCAAGTATTTCTCTCTAATATAAAAAAAAGGTTCTATTTGACACTGTTATGGTAATTTTTACCACGCACGCATGAAATCTTCCAACTATAGCTAGCAGCAGGTTCTGACCTTAAGTGAGAGTCAATATTTCAGCGGAAAGTTGATAAGACCGCCTCGCGAGTACCTTCTCATTTGTATATGTTTGTACTACTGTTCTTTGTTAATATATTTGTTTAACTCATCTCCTCTCGTGTCATTATTCTGACCCCTAACCAGGCCACAACAAACCCATAGATGAGATTCTAACTGGTATTACTCTTCCGTGTCAGAGGGGACCAGGGAGTAATGGCAATGAAAGAGTATTCAACACTCCTCAGATCTCCAGAGTTCTGGAGCCGTATCATCAGATACAGATTAGTATCATATTTAGGACTATTCTCTCTCTGCAGGGGACACAGCCAACTTATTTTAGTCACTACCGTCAAGGCATAACGATCTTTATTGATAAATACAAGAATGAGAATACTAATACTTAAAAAAGAAAAGAAAAATTGATTGATTTACCTTAACGGCATGTCAACTACTATGGGGTTATTTTATGTCTAGAGATTAGTAGATTCTAATCTACATTTTTGTGTTGTTTTTATTTGCACACCATCTTATCGAATACGAATACTTTTTAAACACGTTATTTGGCCCTTAGATGGGACACCAATAGCTACATCCACTCCGTGTCAAAATGGATATAGGAGTAATGATAATGATGGGTTTTGGTTTCTTTCTTTGTTTAAAGTATCAAACTTCGCACCAAAGTTATCATTGTAGAGGAACAGTAGTGTTACTCTTTAACACTGACGATAAACTGTATGTAGTGGTGAGTGAGTGTGGAGTATGTAACCTTTGTCTGTAAAATGAGTTCTAGAGCTTCCCTAGTCCTAAAATTTGATTTATAAAAGCATTTAACCCAAGGAATCCAAAAATGCCCTCAAAAAGGTTTTAAAGTCAACCAATTTTAAGTTATTGATGATTTCTGATTTTTTTTATAGCAAGATCAATATCCTGATGTGGCACTGCATCTATGACAATTTCTTTTCGATTATCATTTCAAATATATCGAACATTATTTGTAGCAAAAAGATAGTTTGGTTTTTGCTCAGAACCGAAGCTACAACATCATTTAAAATATTGCAAATCAGAAATCATCAATAACTTAAAATTGGGTAACTTTAAGACTTTTTAAGGGATTGTCTGAATTTAACATAATCCACACTTAGACAAAATTTCAGAAAAATTGAAGGGTGTGATTTGACATAGAATTATTCGTTTTTAAGTCAGTGTAGTTGAGTCTATAGTACTAACAACTGAAGTTTGTCTTCGTATGTTTGTCGTACGTGAGTACTATAACTCAATTATCGATAGCACTAGATGGGTGAGTGGAAACAATTCTGACACTTGTAGCAGACGTAAGAGTGCCTCTTCATTGTCATCACTCCCAGGTCCACTTTGACACGGAGTAGTAGTACCTGTTAAGGTCCTATATATAGGTTAATAGATAAAAAATTTAAAAAGATTTTAATACGCGACTAGAATGAATTAAACAAATGTCTTTGGCA
This sequence comes from Doryteuthis pealeii, assembly GCA_023376005.1. Lineage (NCBI taxonomy): Eukaryota > Metazoa > Mollusca > Cephalopoda > Myopsida > Loliginidae > Doryteuthis > Doryteuthis pealeii. The sequence continues at coordinate 17,215,222 of CM042142.1, forward strand.
TAAAATAACCCATGAGTTGACATGCCGTAAAATCCATCCAACTAAGTAAGCAACCAATCAACTATTTAACCTTTAGCTGGCGGAATGAGAGTGTTTTTTTCTCAAAGGTATTAATCCGAAGGTAAACGTTATCGCACGATTTGAGTTTGAACTTACGAACTACGTTGCCACAGTCCAGTACATTAGCCACTACGCTACGGGGAATACCCGGTAATGACTTGGTAATCCACACATCCCAGAGATACAGAACTAGAACCTTACCAACAGATAAAGTTTTGTGTCATATAAAAGAAGAGACAATGCGAAGGTAAAAGTTATCGTACGATTGGAATTTGAACTCACAAACTACGTTGCTGCAGTTCAGCACATTAGCCACTACGCTACGGGGACTACCCGGCAATCACTTGGTAATCCACATTTCCAGAGATCCAGAAATGGAGCCTTACCAGCAGATAAGGTTTTGTGCCATATAAAAGAAGAAGAAATCTCTAAAAATAGGGACAATGGCTCATCTACAAATCTCAGACAATGTCAGTCTTTTACGACATTTATTTGGTTTCTTCGATTAAGAAACAAGAAGCTTATTCTATTCAAAGACGTTAATCTATAAATCCTATGAACACACATATATATATATATATATATATATATATATATATATATATGTGTGTGTGTGTGTGTGTGTGTGTGTGTGTGTGTATATAAAGGTTACTATTTTCATATCTTTTCGTCAAAATGATTAGAGGGACAAATAAAAAAAACACAAACACACACACTTGTTGAAAGTGTTTTGACGTAAATACCGTTCTGAAAATAGTTAAGGCTATACAAATGAAACATTAAAATAGAAAAAAAACAACAACAAAAAAACAACAATACAAAACCAAAAAGAAAACAAAAAAAGACATAGGATAATAATATGAGGGATAGAAAGCCGACTCAAAGGAGGAAGTAAAGACAATTTCCTTGCGGCAAGAATTTGTGTAAAAGAAACCGTTGAAAGTCTGGAAGAAAGAAACAACTCGAAATAAAGTTTCTCTTGAAAGTTTGCAACCATCCTGACGTCTTCAGGGCGATTCGACACCGAATCAAGTGACAAGAAGGGCTTCACACTGCAACCGAATGGATTGAATAAAGAAAAGAGAGAGAGAGAGAAGAAAAAGGAAAATAGAAATAAAAAGTAAAAAAAAAAATAAATAAAAAGGAGACACACCGATATACTTTGATAAAGGATGGGAGATCTTTGTCTCTTTTCTTGAAACATAATTCTGAAGTATGACGTTAAATTTAGAACTGGTGTGCCAGTCTTCCTATTATTCACTATTGACGGCCAGAAACTCGCACATACATAATTAACCTGAAAGAGATCACTGAGAAAAGAGAGAAAGAAAAGAAAAAAACGAACAAGTAAACCGTATCGACAAATTCTTGCCTACCACAGAGCAAATGTTATTGATTTTACCCCATGAGCCTATTATACAATATATCTGGCCAGTTGTATTCAGAGATCAGTAATATCTATGAGCTAGTTCCTGGAGATCTATCTTGCAGCAGCGCCTCCCGATGCCATTGAAAGTGGTACGGTTAAATTAAATACCCGAAACTATCGATTATATGCTGAAGAAGCTAACCAAATCTTTGCACGTTTTTAGGCCAAAATGAGAGATAGATAGAGTCAATGTGATTACAAGATATATATATATATATATATTATATATATAGATATAGATAGATAGAGAATGAGAGAGAGAGAGAGAGAGGAGAGAGAGAGAGAGAGAGAGAGAGAGAGAGAGATTTACTGAAATTATGAGAAAGATAACGAGAGTGAGCGTCAGTAAAATTATGAGAGACAGGGACAGAGGGAAACAGATAGAGAGAGTGAGAGGAGAGAGAGAGAGAGAGAGGAGAGAGGAGGAGAGAAAGAAAGAAAGAAAGAAAGAATGAGAGACATAGACAGATATATAGATCGATAGGAAGAGATAGAGGGAGAGAGAGAGAGAGAGAGAGAGAGAGACAGAGAGATTTGCTGAGATTATGAGAGATAACGGGAGCGAGAATCAGTAAGATTATGAGAGACAGAGAGAGAGAGAGAGAGAGAGAGAGAGAAGAGAAAGGAGAGAAGAGAGAAGAGGAAAGAAAAGACAGACAAAGATAGATAGAGAGAGAAAGAGAGAGAGAGAGAGGGGGACAGATAAAGGGATTGACAGACAGAGGCAGAGACAGATGCAGAGACAGAGATAAGTATATATATATATATATATATATAGATATATAGAGAGAGAGAGAGAGAGAGAGGGGGGGAGAGAGTCAGTAAGATTATGATACTTAAAGGAATCTATTTACGTAAGAAATTACACTAATGACAATACTACAAACATTTAATATAATAATCACGCATTGATTGAATAGTATAACAATGAAAGGCAGTGCGAACTTCGTGATCCGTCGTTGAGCTTTATCTTCCAAATATGGTAGTCTATGAAATTATCCACGAGATGTTAGTATTACATAATTCATAGGCAGCTTATGGATAATGTATATACCTATAGTAGGAATATTTGAATCAAGAGTTCGTTAGGTTAAAAATCGGAGAGAGTTAACTGGGAATTTCCATAACTGATTGGCATGATATGACAGGCGGGAGATAGTCGTAAATATGTGCTCGTTCTGATAGTGTTTAACGTCATACCCATGACAATAAGACCCTCAGTCACCGCTTTCTAGCACATATATCTTGCCATAAGAGCAATAGGGTTGGGATAATCATATAAGTGCTACTGCTTGATGTAACAAGCCGAATAATCGGAGGGAGCCTCTCATATCGCCCGTCTAGCCTAAGTAAGAATCAAAGAGGAGTGTTGCATGTTATGGACTGTTCAGTCACCAGGGTTTCATCCTAAATCATTGTTGTACCGGCCGTTCCTACAGTGGAGAATATACACCGGTTCTCACTATAAATAATGAGACACCGAGTGAAAATGTTGTACTGTTACCGTTTAGCGGCAAGCTAGCCGTTCTTGAACCTTATTGTAAATACACTTGTCTCATTTTACCCTACCTCGACTTGACTTCTTTTTTTACTGTTGAACTAACATCACAACAATCATCATGATTTGTTTGGTTTGGTTTGTTTTACGGCATATCAAGCTCGGTGGGTCATTTAATGCCGACAAAGTTTTGAAATAAATTTCATTCTTAATGGATACTCAATTTTTTATAAACACATTTTTCTATTTAACCCATAGATGGGACCCTAACAGGAACTACCACTTCGAGTCAGATTGGACCTGGAGCAATGGTGATGAAGGGGTGCTCCACATTCCCTAAACATCCAGAACTGGAACCTTACCATTTGATAGATTTTAACGTCATTCCCAGAACATGAAGACCCAGATTCAACGCGTGCTAACACGCATATGATAAAAAGGTTTAGATGCTAGGGCTTGATGTGACTAGCCGATTGATCAGAGAGTGCCTCTCCGACCGCCCATCTAGCCTAAGTAAGGGCCAAATTGGAATGTCGCATGTCATGGATTGCTGCGTATAAGCATCACGGATCGTCACTCACGGCTAACAAGTGGTATATTTGGAGGGTCTTACTCCTCTGCAGAGGTGCAGTCGGTGTATTCTAAAGTCTCAGAATCTTTCGGCGGGGTGACATACGATGGTGGAATTTAGGAACGTTAAGTTCGATTTAACCGAAATTTTTGTAGCACTCGAGTACATAAACTGTTGTGAGGTTTTAAGGGGTCAAATAAGAACAAAACGACGGGTAACAAATGTAGAAAAATGTATTAATAGAAAGTAGACAAATACAATAGAGAGATGTGGAAATTACGTCCGACGAACAGAGTTATTGGCATACCCGCATTGGCTTACTGCTAAACCACAATTATCTCTGTTACTTATAGTAACCTGTCGGCGCATTCCATTGTCTTATAGGGTGTATCACCTATAAAATAAACCCTAAGCAATTGTACTTGGGAGTAAAATATGGAAAGGAATCTGACAATATATAGAAATTGAAAATTAAAGTGTTCCAAAAAAGATTAATTCACTTTGATGTTGATGTCGACACTTAAACATTTCGGTTTTTGTTAAACCTTCCTCGGGACAATATAATGGAAAACATTTTTTCATCAAACAATGAGGTATGTTTTTAAAAATAGGTGATATAAAAAAATCCTTCCTACGTAATAAAACGAATCCAATTACTGCCAAATTACAAAATCTTAAAGCTCATATTGAACTAACTAAAACTTAGCCCCTCATCCATTTAGTATTACCACATAACTGGCAGTGGATATTAAAATATAACAGATTCCATTGCTGACATTTGAATCTTTTCGAAAATTTTAAAAACATCCATTTTCGTATCAAGAAAAAGAATACTTTTCTTTTCAATTATGTTGTCCCGAGGAAGGTCTGACATAAACCGAAACATTTAAACACCGACCTCAAAGGTGTGGGTAAATATTGCAAACATGTTTGATTTGTGAAAGGTTGTAGTTTACTTTCTGGATACCCGTTATACTATTCTAGTATTAAACCGAAATCCGAGAATTTCTCCATGATGCCAAAACAAAATGAATCCCTCGCTATTTGCAGGAAAAGTTTTCTAATAATATCAAAACTTACGTTTATATCAGTGAATTAATGCATCCATTTTTTTTCTGGTGTCTTTTTTATTATTTTTATCTCAGCTGCGCGGAAAAAGCATTCCAATATAGCTAACAACTCGCTTGGTTGGCCATTCAGTTCGATCGGTAGGGTCTCTTTCCTCGTGGAACTCGGCTAAATTATTCCTAGAACATACACTATCGATCGAAAAATATTTTTTGTCGGAGGAGAGACATGGAACTAAAAGTAAAAAGGAAATATGCAGGCAATAGAATCGACACGACCAAAGAATTAAAATAACACATTCTGACTCAACGATCTAAATTGCTTATAAAACAGATTTTCCTATAACAGTTTTACCTGTATATTAATTTATATCGGTCTTAATAAGTACCGTAGATACTCGTTTCGTTTCTTCGGACACATGTGTCCAGTGGGTTTGGCTTTGGACCAGTAAGATATCAATACAAGCGTGACCCCCCCCCCAGGCATCAGCTGCTCCCTTATTTAAAGAGACAGGACTGGGTTTATATTCTTATCCTATATGTGCTAGAAGTGGGAAGGCGTGGTGTAATGGTTAAAGTCATGGGAAATGGACTCGTCGCCCCGAGTTCAAATTCTGGATGTGGTAATTGCATTTCACTTAGTGCTAATGCCCTTGGGAAAGGTATGAATCTTACTCTCCCCTCCAGCTATGGATAAATAGTAGGGCAAACGGGCTCTTTAACCTTGGTTAGGCAACCGAACTAGGAGAAGGAAAACTCCGCTTAAGAAATTGACCTTGTGTCACATCCTGCTCGTGCGGATGAGTTGGTAAATATATATATATATGCTAGAATGTTTATATTCTTATCCTATATGTGCTAGAATGTGGTGACGAGGGCTTTTTAGTGTCCTGAATATGATGTTAAACGGTATCTGGTGGTGAGGCTTCAATTCCCGAGCTCTGGGGAGTGTGGAGTACTCCTTATTTGTCATTACTCCCAGATCCACTATGATCTGGAGTGGTAGTACCTGTTATGAGTTAAATGAGTTAAAATGTGTTAAAATGATTGAATACCCAATCAGAAATTATAAAACGTTTTTGCTATAAGATAAACTAAGGGATAACATGCCGTAAAATCCAGCCAATAAATAGATCGTATAAAACCAAGATTTGGCATTGAATAGTCCACACGGGTTGATATGCGTGTGGCTTCTGCCATTGAACCGGTAAGATATATATATCAGCTTGATCCCAGAGGCCATACCACCAGCAACACCTGCTCCCTTGAATTAAAGGGACATGGTTGGATTTAGTGCCCAGTGCCGGAAGCGCCTCAAAAGAGATTGCCGACCGATATCCGTAAATGTTATGCACTAGCCAGGCATGAGCTTCATTTTGTGCGTGGTTTCCTACTGAATTGATCCTTAAGTTTAACTGACATGGTGGGATGCCAATAAATACTTACTATATGTAATGATAGCCCAGACGGCTGGGGCTATAGAATAAGCCAACTGCTCCTGTGCAGAGAGTAAGGCCCCCGCTCGCTCGACCACATATTGATCATCGGTGACTACCCATGATGCCTGGGGACGGAATACTGGTGGCTGAGCAGTCCACGACATGCAATACTCTACCTTGGCCCTTACTTGGGCTAGACGGGTTCCGAACGATCAATTGTCTGATCCCATCAATCCCTAGCTCCTGTATGATGGTTCCGACCCCGTTGTTCTTTTTGAACTCTTTTTATCATATATGTGCAAGAAGGTGGTGGCAGAGGATTTTAGTGTCCTGGGTATGACATTAAATGCATCTAATTATAGAATCTCAACTCTGGAGCTCTGAGGAGTGTGGAGTATCCCTTCATCGCCGTTAATCTCAGATCCACTTTGACCTGTAGTGGTAGTATCTGTTAGGGTCCCATCTATGAGTTAAATAGAAAACATAAGTTTAAAAAATGTATTTAAAAAATCGACGTTTTCTCCATGAAAATTAAATGCCACCCAAAATGAATAAAACAAACGTCTTCGACATAAAATAACATAGCAACGGTTTGCTCAACCAACCAACCAATCAACCAGCCAACCAACCTTGTTTACTGACTTCTGGCCTTACCAACACTTGAGTTTATGAAAAACACTACCATTTCATCCTCATCGGAATATCCTCCTCTTTCTATTTCATTATCTATTAACATTTGATACTGTTTATAAGTTATAATCAAGGGTGTCCTATCGTGGTTAGCAAACTAGTCTCTCAGATCCATTAATACTGAAATTAACATGCTAAGACGAGTTATCTCGCGTGTTGTAGTAAAATAATAACTTGTTAATACGAGTAAGAGGTGGCCTAAAGTCGGTATCAGTCAGACAGCGAGGGGTTCATCCCATTTTCACTAGCACGAGACCAAGGAGATTTTCTTAGCATCTGAGGTGGAGCGCCAAACCTACCATCAGCTCCTTACTGTACCGCACAGATCTCGGTGCTACTCACTACGCTGGGTTGGCGAGGGCGGTCAGTCAGTAGAGAACCCGACCTGTAAACACAAGGTTGTAGTAAAAGGGTAACATAAATTAATAAACTATCTCGTCCGTTGTGGTAAATGGTAAAACTGCCGAGACGAGTTTTCTCGTCCTTTGTGGTAAATGGTAAAACTGCTGAGACGAGTTTTCTCGTCCTGTGTGGTAAATGGTAAAACTGCTGAGACGATACTCTGAGACGACGTTGTGGTAAATGGTAAACTGCTGAGACGAGTTTTCTCGTCCGTTGTGGTAAATAGTTGCTGAGACTAGATTTCTCGTACGTTGTGGTAAATGGTAAAACTGCTGAGACGAGTTTTTTCGGTCGTTGTGGTAAATGGTAAAACTGCTGAGACGAGTTTTCTCGTCCGTTGTTAAATGGTAAAACTGCTGAGACGAGTTTTCTCGTCGTTGTGGTAAATGGTAAAACTGCTGAGACGAGTTTTTCTCCTGGGTCCGTTGCTTTCTGGTAAATGTAAAACTGCTGAGACGAGTTTTCTCGTCCGTTTGTGGTAAATGGGCTGACGAGTTTTCTCGTCCGTTGTGGTAAATGGTAAAACTGCTGAGACGAGTTTTCTCGTCCGTTGTGGTAAATGGTAAAACTGCTGAGACGACGTGGTAAATGGTAAAACTGCTGAGACGAGTTTTCTCGTCCGTTGTGGTAAAGAGACGATTTTCTCTCGTTTTCTCGTCCGTTGCAGTGAAGGGTAAAATTGCTAAAGACGATTTTTTTTCGTTTGGGAATCGATGCTTAAAAGTAAAGTCAATTCGTTTCTCGGAATTTTCCCAATTGGACACATAGCCTAGTGGATAAAGGAGTTAGGTTAAGACAGTTCTAAGTGACAGTTATTTTTAGACCGCAGGTTCAATCATGGTCAGGGGCAGCCGTAACATGGAATAATAATTAACACAGATTAACACCTTTACCCCACCTATAATTAGCGGAATGAGAACAGGATACCCCCGTGGACTGAATAAAAGGTTAGGTTCAAAGTTCCGTGATGGCTCCCGATTACGTCAAGAAGATTCCGGTATTGTTTTTAAATGCTATCCTTGGCCAGTTGAAAAGGGCTTAAAGAAAGTCCTGTGTTATGGAATCCTTTGGTGATCCTTTGGTAAGCGTATAAGTCATATCCTGCGTATTGGTAAAGGTCCAGTGATTTAATCCTATGTCCGTCGTCCATGGGTGTCACAGTAATTATGAACAGTAGTGTCCGTTTAAGTATTGTATCAACCTGAGAGTACTGCCAGTGATTGGCCAAGCGTTAGATCACATGATTCCAACCTAGTCAATAAGTAAGAGTGGGTATCTAGCACACACCTTATATACTGGAAATTCCCATCATTCGGATTACGACAAGAAGGGTTCCGATTACCAAAAAAGGTTCCCGAGTCCGAGATAGTTCCCGAGTCCGACAAGATATACCTGAAGAAGGTCGGAGGTCACATCGACCGAAACATTGTACAAATAACAATGGAGACGAGGACAATAGTCCGAATAATCCAAATAATACTCAATTCCTTTCATTGTTTTTTTTCTTTCGTTTTTCCATTTCAACTTATTCAACTTCCCAATGGTTTTCCTTTTCCCCCTCCCCGAACGCAAATCGGCATTTCATTAAATATTAAACTAATTCTAAAAAGGTCTGTCTGTTTTCATGACCAGGTGCTCAATAGGCCAGTCACATCATTAAGCAGTGTCATACCGATAGAGGTCGCCCTGCTAATTAACTTCGAGAGTAGAAAATAATTAGAAAACTGACAAACCGTTACAAGAGAGGTCGTGTCTCCTCGACTGTATACGATGAGATAAACGGCTATACATTTTTAAACACCTGTGGGAATTTCGAATTAATAAGCGCAAAGGACTCTACAAGGGCCTCTTCCTCGACGGCAACAATAGTCGGATGTCCATCAAAGAGTTCCTTTCATTAAAGAAGTTATAATAACTGTGGTCGACTATATTAAGCCTACGGGCTTTTTAAGCATTCATGCGATAGGCCCAGGGATCAAAGATTAGGGCGAACCTCGACACCCCCATCTTTCGGTAGCTAATTAAATAAAAATATTCAACACGAATAGATATATATCAATATCTGTGAATATTAAGATAATTCCATTCTAGATATTTCAGAATTAATTTTTAGACAGCAAATTAGTGTGGTAGTATTTTATTTACTAGTTCACGTACCTGCAATACAATGGATTGATTGGTTAATTTTTATGGTATCTCAACCCGTCTAGTGTAATATAAACTCGTTCACCTAAGTAGTAATTTAATTTAAGTTTTAATAAATACATTCATTATAATATATATTCATATACATATATCATTTATACTAGCAAATATTTGCACCCTCCGGGTGCAAGTATTTTAGTTAAATTTATAATAAAATATGATATTAAATTAGAAAGGCTAATGAAACTGAATAAGAATGTAGATAAAAAGATTTTGAACGGAGGGGGTATGATTGAAAAATAAAACAACTTTGAAACTAATTCTTCCATCATTTTCCGTTACTCCCGTCTTTCATTGGTAAATTTTCCTAATTAAACTGTTTAGTTAAAATAGGAAGTAAAGAATAATATTACAGTTATTTCTTCTTGTTAAGGGATTTCTTATAAGATTTATTGAAGAGATTTTTGCTCATATTCAATAAGATAAAACCAAACAATAAGAAATCAATAATACTAAGCATATATTTATCAAAATCAATTTTTTAAGTTCAATATGCAAATTAGCCTTCCCATTCATACTGTAAACCTCTATTTTGTTGTATATATAAATACAATTGCATGTTATTAGTATGTAGATATGGTCAACAGTCTTAATGATATAAAACAATTTTATTAATAATTGAGGTTTAAATAAAAATAAAATCATGGAGAATATGATGTAAATAACTAAAGGAATTGTGACTTGTATAGTAATATAGTTTCGGTTACAGACAGACAAACCCACAATCTCCATTATAATAAGATAAATTTATAGAAGAATATTTGTTGTTGTTTTTTCAATATATATTCAAAGTTATCGGAACTAAGTTTCCATTTCATGTTGTTTTATTTTTGTACTCATTTAAGAAATTTAAGTTAGTTGGTCTTTCAAACATTGGACGTCACAGTCACAGCGGGCGCTGTAACTTCAGGGGCACAAGAATTATATAGTCTTCCGAGACTGCAATGCTGATATATCTTATTATAATGGAGATAGTGTGTTTTTCTGTCTGTAACCGAAACTATATTCCTACTCAAGTCACAATTCTCTTAGTTATTGACATCACATTCTCCATGATTTTATTTTTATCTAAATCTCAATTATTAATAAAATTGTCTTACATTATTAATACTGTTAACTATGTCTACATACTAACAACATGCAATTATATTTATATATACAACAAAATAGCGCTTTACAATGTGAACGGGAAGGCTAATTTGCATATTAATATTAAAAAATCGAATTTAATAGATATGTGCTTAGTATTATTGATTTCTAGCTGTTTGGTTTTATTTTAATGAATATAAGCAAAAATCTCTTCAATGAATCTTAAATGAAATCCATTAACAAGATAAAATAACTGTCATTTTATTCTTTACTTCCTCTTATAACTAAATACTTAAATTAGAAAAAAGAACAATGAAAGACGAGAGTGATGGAAGAGTAAGTTTCAGTTGTTCCATTTTTTATTATACTCCCTCTGTTTCAAATCTTTTTATCTGTATTCTTATTTAGTTTCATTAGCCTTTCTAATTTAATACAATATTTTATTACATTAAAACTTAAATACTTGCACCCGGAGGGTGCATATATTTGCTAGTAGTTAATAATTTCTTTAATCTTTTCATGTTTATTTACCAAGGCCTTGATAAAATCCCGCAAATTTACACATACATTTATATATACATTAACAAAACAATTTAGATAACTCTAACCATGAAACGATTTCCAGTAAACAAATTGACTGATCTCGTTTGAATTAAGATTTTTCTTAAAATCATTTTTCTCATATTTTCGTCTTATGATGATCTAAGGTCGAAACTTGTAGAGAACTATTAAAAATAACTAACATGAAAATATTCCTGTTTGTCTGATCCCTTTTTGTTCACACACACACACACACACACACACACACACACACACATATATATATATATATATATATATATATATATATACCTTTAGAAAATAAATTTATTTCGACATTGCCGTTTTCTCGCACTATATTAGACACGCGCTAAACATAAAAATTAGAAAATCGTGACTGTGCGCGTGGCCATGAATTGGCGTATCTGACAAAAGCAGAATTTGAAAAAAAGTGAAAAAAATAAATATAAATAAATAAATGAAGATACCGGAAAATCACACCGGTAAGACCGACGGTGAAATAATAATTAAAAAAACCAGATCTGATGAGACGGCAAAGTCGAAATAAATTTATTTTCTAAAGGTATGTATCATTTATGTATTTATTTATTTATTCATAATATGAAAAAATATATACACAAATATTTATATGTACGTTTGAGTTCTCAATTCTGGTTGAATCCAATGAAAGTACTACTTGATCACTCTATGGTGGCCTTTACATACATCTAGATGTATGTATAAAGCAGTTAAAATCCCCTTCCAATTCTGTAGGTGACAATATCCGATCAGTTGAGCAGCCTGAATGATGATGAATCGATCGGGTTTCTATCCCAGCTGTAGGTAGCTTACTAGCCACATGAAGAGACATGATATGTCGAAACACGGTGTCTATGGTTGATATATATATATATATATATATATATATATATATATATATATATAATGTGTGTGTGTAGAATTAAACAAAAGGCACATCTCCTGTTTAACAATTTTTTTTTTTATTTTTTATTTTTTTTCAATCTTTTCTAATTTTCTGGCCAACTTTTTAATGTTTGGGTGGAATTGATGGATAAGTCCACCAAAGTTCAGTTCCCGAGTACTTTCGGTACTTCGAAGTGCCATCATCAGGGGTGATGTATTCCCATTTTTTTTTTCACCCCTGATGATGGCACTTTAGTGCCGAAAGTACTCGGGAACTGAACGTTGGTGGACTTTCCACCAATTCCACCCAAACATTAAAAAGTTGGCCAGAAAATTAGAAATATAAAAATAAATTGTTAAAACAGGAGATGTGCCTTTTGTTTAATTCTACATGTATAAATGAAGAATGCTGCCCAAACACACACACACACACACACACCAACACCACCACACACCACACACAACACACAGACATATATATATATATATATATATATATATATATATATATATAGAGAGAGAAGAGAGAGAGAGAGAGAGAGAGCAATATACAAACTATATATAATGTATGAATAATATATAATCTAAAATGATAATGTTATATATGTTTATTATATATTACTCTCTGTAGTGATTTAAAGATTCACTGTATTTATACATACTGGATCACACAATAATAATACAGTGTGTCTTAGAAATCACACATAGAACCATCCCTTACTATCAAGTTTGGATACCTCACACACACCACACCACACATACACACCACATATACACACACACACACACACACACATATATTATATATATAATATATATATATATACATATATATATATATATATACCTAATGAATATAAATACTTGTCGATCCAAATATAGTGATCTCCAATTTTTTATTCTGCACAAGGCTAGGACGAAACAGCATTTAAACATCTTAGAAGCTGTTTCTATTTTCTTTACTCGTCCTACCTTGTGCAGACAAATTAGGTCCAAGCACTCACTTATTTTATTAGGTGAGCGGCTTGGGGGCCTGGTGCGACTTCATGGGGGATTTCTTAGTTTTGTTTTGCCCCCCCCCCCTCTTGTCAAACCGTTTCCATATCCATTCATGTCAGATAATTTGTTTACAACTTGACTTTTAATCGATTCCGGGTGTATAACTTGAAAAGCACCGGACGAAAGGGCCCTTGTTTTACTAATAAACAATTTTTTATTCCTTTCATTCCATCCATTGAAGTGGTGATTACTATGATAACCCTCAATATATTATATAAATTTACCTGTACCAAAAATCTATTTAAAATATATATAATATATATATATATATATATATATATATATATATATATATATATATTTTAGCAAATGAAAAAACTCTAAACTTGCTTCATTACAATAATTTATTTCAACCGTATTAATACGGCATCTTCAGGTAATCACAAGAGTCATGTTCTTGTGATTACCTGAAGATGCCGTATTAATACGGTTGAAATAAATTATTGTAATGAAGCAAGTTTAGAGTTTTTCTTCATTTACTAAATATCTTGCTCTGTCCTTTTACTCACTGGTATTAGGTACATTGAGCTCTCCTTATGGTCTACCTGCATCAACTTAGTTAAACCACACATGGAAAGACCCTAACTACGGAAAAAAAACTATATATATATATATATATATATATATATATATAGAAGAGAGAGAGAGAGAGAGAGAGAGAGAAGAGAGAAGAGAGAGAGAGAGAGAGAGAGATATGTGAGGTATCCAAAACTTGGTAGTAAGGGATGATTCTATATGTGATTTCTAAGACGCACTGTATTATTATTGTATGATCCAGTATGTATAAATACAGTGAATCTTTATTTTATATTTTTTTGTTTTATCCTTGCTCCATACTTTTTCAGACTTATTTAATTCTCATAGTTGTTAATTTGTCTGACTACATCCCCTGAAAAAAACTTTCCTTGAAAAGTATTTTTTTTTTCTCATTTGACTTCCTGTCGCCATGGTGACAGTCTTTTAATGTATATATTTTGTAAAGGAAAAATATTTTTTTGTGGAGTAAATTTTTCTGTTATGCAATTCAAATTATTTTGATTTACCATCTGATGAGACTTGATTCTGGGGAGCTTTATTAAATCAACTTAGATTTATAAAGGCCCCAATTTTGGTCGAAATAAATTTATTATGGAATAACGGTGCTGAGTCTTTCATTCCTTTCAAAGATATATATATATATATATATATATATATATATATATATATATATATATATATAATGTGTGTGTTAAATGCAACTTGCACAAAATGGTTTAATTAAGATGGACTTCATTTTTTACCTCAAATAGATAATCTAATTGCGTATTTTTCGTTTCTATTTTTCATTCCGTTTCTTCCAGAGGCAGCACTGAATATACTTTGCCACGCTCTTCCAACAGGTCTTAATGACACGTAATTAGTTTAGAGAAACCTGAACAAGCCTTCTCGTCTTTCTCTGTTAACTGCCTGGGAATTTTAAAGTTTTTCTTTCGCAAAGTAAAACCTTACCAACCGGCAGCTTAGTTAAAACCATAAAAACTTTATGTCCATACATTATCTTACTGAGAAGCTCACCCACATAGAAATACATACATAAATGTACATTTACTATATATACATGCACACCAATATAGACACACCTACAGGCATATGCATTATTGCACCTAAGTGTGTGCATTCAGGAATAACTTATTGCGTCACAGTCAGTACAAACAAACACCGAGTATGCCTATATGTCAAATGAAAAAGCAGATAGGTTTTCCCTCAGTGATCTGGCTTCCCATATCTTAAAAAACAAGAACCAAATGAAAAACTTTTTAATGAGGTTAAATAAGATTAAACTTACACTGTCTACAGAGAGCAAAAGCTAGTGGAGGTAGGCTTGGCTTTTTAAAAAGGGGTATTATTATTATTATTATTATTATTATTAAGGTTTTTTCACACCCGCCTAAGCTGGTGGTTCATTGGAGGCTGAGTGACGGCAAGTCTCTTCGTGTATCCTGGACTTTTCTGAGTATTTTAACCTATCTTAAATATACTGTAGTTTGGATGGTCTCAATTCTTCTTCAGATTTCCAGTTCATTCAAACTCTTTTCCAGACTCTTGAGGATGGTTCCAAAAGCACTAATTACAATTAGTACGACATTTACCTTCATATTCCACAGTTTTCTCAGTTATTATTATTATTATTATTACTAGCAAATATATGCACCCTCCGGTGCAAGTATTTAAGTTTTAATGTAATAAAATATCGTATTAAATTAGGAAGGCTAATGAAACTAAATAAGAATGCAGATAAAAAGATTTGAAACAGAGGGGGTATAATCGAAAGATAGAACAACCGAAACTTACTCTTCCATCACTCTCGTCTTTCATTGTTCTTTTTTCTAATTTAAGTATTTAGTTAAAATAGGAAGTAAAGAATAAAATGACAGTTATTTTATCTTGTTAATGGATTTCATTTAAGATTCATTGAAGAGATTTTTGCTTATATTCATTAAAATAAAACCAAGCAGTTAGAAATCAATAATACTAAGCACATATTTATTAAAATTGAATTTTTAATATCAATATGCAAATTAGCCTTCCCGTTCACACTGTAAACCGCTATTTTGTTGTATATATAAATACAATTGCATGTTGTTAGTATGTAAATATGGTTAACAGTATTGATAATGTAAATCAATTTTATTAATAATTGAGGTTAGAATAAAAATAAAATCATTAAGGATGTGATGTCAATAACTTAAGGGAATTGTGACTTGAGTAGTGATATAGTTTCGGTTACAGACAGAAAAACACAGATATAATAAGATTATTGTTAATTTTACTAAAATGATTCTTTTGCAACTATTAATTATCCAAACCCCAAAATTATGTAATATATATAGATATACAGATAAATAATAATAATAATAATAATAATAATAATAATGGAATTGGAAAATGTGCTATGCTAGTAATAAAACGGGGTGAAAGAAAACTAATAGATGGAATACAACTGCCAAATTAGGAAACTATAAAATCACTTGATGAAAATGGAAGCTACAAATACTTAGGAATTTTAGAAGCGGACAACATCATGCAAGCAGAAATGAAAGGAAAAGTTAAAAAAGAATATCTCAGGAGAACTAGAAAACTTCTAGAAACGAAACTTAACAGCAGAAATCTGATCAAAGGAATTAATACCTGGGCTGTCCCCATTATAAGATACTCAGGACCATTCTTAAAATGGACAAAAGAAGAACTCAGACAGATAGACCAAAGGACGAGAAAAATAATGACCATGCACAAGGCTCTCCACCCTAGAGATGATAGAGATAGATTGTATGTGTCAAGAAAGGAAGGGGGAAGAGGTCTTGCCAACATAGTGGAATGCGTAGAAACCACAATCCAACAACTTGAAGATTACACAAGGAAGAGCAAAGACAAACTACTTATGGCGGCCACAATAGTAGAACGGCAGATGGACAAACAGAAAAACAACAAAGACTAGAAAACAAAATGGGAAGAAAAACATTATACGGACGCTTCAAACGACAAATAGAAGAGGTTGCACATGAAAAGACTTGGACATGGTTAAGAAAGGGAAACCTCAAAAAGAGAAACAGAATCACTTATAATTGCTGCACAAAATAATGCCATAAGGACAAACTACATCAAAGCGAAAATTGATAAGACCCAACAGAATAGTAAATGTAGACTTTGCGGTAATAGAGATGAGACTGTTAACCATATACTCTGCGAATGTAGCAAACTAGCACAACGAGAATACAAAACTAGACACGACTGGGTTGGGAAGGTGATCCACTGGGAATTATGCAAAAAATCAAATTTTGACCACACAACAAAATTGTATATGCATAAACCAGAATCTGTTCTTGAGTACGAAACGCACAAAATTCTCTGGGACTTTGAGATAAAAACGGATCACCTTATCCCAGCAAGAAGGTCAGACCTAGTGTTGATAAACAAAAAAGAAAGAACTTGTCAACTGGTGGATTTTGCAGTTCCACCAGGTCACAGGGTGAAGCTAAAGGAAAATGAAAAAAATGGACAAATATCTGGACCTTGCCAAAGAACTGAAAAAGTTATGGAATATGAAAGTGAAAGTGATACCAATTGTAGTTGGTGGACTTGGAACGGTCCCAAAAGGATTGGAAAAGTTTTTGGAAAGTCTGGAAATTAGAGGAAGAATTGATACTATTCAGAACACGGCACTGCTGCAACACAGTTTACAGTGAAAGACCATCAGCTAATGCTGATGTGAAAACTGAAAAGAAATAATAATAATAATAATAATAATAATTAATAATAATAATGGACAGATACCTGGACCTTGCCAGAGAACTGAAAAAGTTATGGAATATGAAGGTCAAAGTGATACCAATTGTAGTTGGTGAACTTGGAACAGTCCCAAAAGGATTGGAAAAGGGTTTGGAAAGTTTGGAAATCAGAGGAAGGATTGAAACCATTCAAAACACTGCACTGTTGCAATCTGCCATAATACTCAGAAGAGTCCTGGAGACCTGAGGAGACTTGCTGTCAATCAGACTCCAGTGAAAGACCATTAGCTAATGCTGATGTGAAAACTCAAAAGGAGTAAATAATAATAATGGTAATAATAATAATAATATATTATTATCATTATCACTCCTTTTGAGTTTTCACATCAGCATTAGTTGATGGTCTTTCACTGGAGTCTGAGTGAGAGCAAGTCTCCAGGACTCTTCTGAGTATTCTGACAGATTGCAGCAGTGCAGTATTCTGGATGGTATCAATCTTTCCTCTGATGTTGAGATTTTCCAAACCCTTTGTGACCGATCCAAGTGCACCAACAACAATTTTTAAATTAAATTTAAATGAAATTTTAAAATTATCATTTTGACTTTCATATTCCATAACTTTTTCAATTCTCTGACAAGGTCCAGGTATTTGTCCATTTTTTCATTTTCCTTCAGCTTCACCCTGTGATCTGTTGGAACTGCAAAATCCACCAGTTGACAAGTTCTTTCTTTTTTGTTAATCAGCACTAGGTCTGGTCTTCTTGCTGGGATAAGGTGATCCATTTTTATTTGAAAGTCCCAGAGAATTTTGTGTGTTTCGTTTTCAATAACAGATTCTGGTTTATGCATATACCATTTTTTGTATGGTGAAATATTATTATTATTATTATTATTATTATTATTATTACCTATCTGTATATCTATATATATTACATAATTAGGGGTTTGGATAATTAATGGTTGCAAAAGAACCATTTTTAGTAAAATTAAATTATGGGTGAAAAAGAAATAAATAAACATTTCGGAAAACTCAATTCTCTATATCTGTCAGGTCTTTCTCCTCACTCTTTCTTTTTCTTTATCCTTTTCTCTTTATTTATTCTCTTCCTTTTTTTTCTTTCTCGCTCATCAGTCTTTCTCTATCGTTTCTTCTCTTTCTCCTTCGCTCTATATCTCCGATATTTCTTCTCCCTCTTTCTTCTTCTTTCTCTTTTCCTACTCTAATTCTTTCTTTCTTTCTTTCTTTCTTTCTTCTTTCTCTCTCATCTATATTTCTCTTTCGTTTTTTTCTCTTTCTTCTTTTCCCTGTATCTAATATATATTTCTTCCTCACTTTCTTTTTCTTTATCTTTTTCACTCTCTGTTTTTTTCTCTTTCTTTCTTTCTTTTTTTCTTTCTTGAAAAAAAATACAGATGGGAAATCTGTATTTTTTTCATTTCTTTTCTCTTTCCTCTTTCCCTTCACTCACTTTTTCCTCATCATTCTTTCTCTTTCTCTCTCATGTTCTCACACATTATCTCTCTCTCTCTCTCTCTCTCTCTCTCTATCTATCTATCTATCTATCTATTTCCCTCCATATTTTTCACTCTCTCCATCTGTCTCCCCACCCCTGCTCCTACTCTTCTCCTCTCTCTCTCTCTCTCTCTCTCTCTATATATATATATATATATATATATATCCTTTACACTCTTTCCTCATCATTCTTTCTCTCTCTTTCTCTCCTTCTCTCTCCCTCTCTCATGCTCTCATTATTCCCCTCACTCTGACTCTCCATTTTTCTCACTCTTTCCACCTATCTCACCCTCCCCTGCACCTATCTCTCCCCCTATCTCTCTTTCTCTCTCTCTCTCTCTCTCATACATTACCTCCCCCTGTTCTGTCTCTCTACATCTTTTTTCACTCTTTCCATCTATCTCCCCCTTTCTGCACCTTACTCTCCTCTCTCTCTCTCTCTCTCTCTTTCTGTTTCTAAAGCACTTATATAACCATAAAACGACTCATTCATTCTGTTCTTTATCTTTTTCTTTCTTTCTTTTCTTTCTTTCTTTCTTTCTTCCTTCCTTCCTTTCCTTCCTTTCTTTCTTTCTTTCTTTCTTCTTTCTTTCCCATCTGTTTTTTTTCATTTCTTTTCTCTCAGTATTTATCAGACCTTTCTCCTCATTCCTTCTTTTGCTTTCTTTATCTTTCTTTCTTTCTTTCTTTCTTTCTTTCTTTTTTTCTTTCTTTCTTTCTTCGTTTCTTTCCCATCTGTATTTTTTTCTTTATCTTCTCTCAGTATTTATCAGACCCTTTCTCCCTCATTCCTTCTTTTCTTTATCTTATCTTTCTTTTCTTTCTTTTCTTTCTTTCTTTCTCTTTCTTTCTTCCTTTCCTTTCTTCCTTTCTTTCTTTCTCATCTGCTCCTTTCTCTTTCGAATCAAACCAAAATGTTGACAAACAATTAAATCAGTGTCGTTTATTTTGCCCCGAAATGTGCGTGTTGATGTTCCCTTTGTGAACGGCAGACAGTATTGAACAGCGAATAAAACTTCGCTTTTTACTCGCTAGACGGCACTAGTTTCTATCGGAATTCTTATACTTATCTACTCCTTATTTGGTAACAAGGACAGTGTTGTTCGTTTTATGTTATTTTTCCGAAAAATAGAATATGTTTTGTTTGTTTGTTTTTTTTTCTTTTCTTATTGGTTATTAACGATTTTTATATTCAGCCACATATCGTTTGCCATTAGGCAAACATGAATTAAGGAAACCAAAGAGTCGTTTTAGGTTATATTTAGTGCTTTAGTAACAGAGAGAAAGAGAGAGAAGAGAGAGAGAGAGGAGAGAGAGAGAAGAGACAGAGGGAGAAAGAGAAATAATTAAATAAAGAGAGAGAGGAGAGAGAGAGAGAGAGAGAGTGAGGAGAGAGAGAGAGAGTGAGAGAGAGTATGTTGCGCAGAGAGGGAGATATAGATGGAAAGAGTGAGACACGATGCTAGAGAGACAGAGCAGGGGGAGGTAATGTATGAGAGACGAGAGAGAGAGAGAAGGAGAGAGATGAGAGAGAGAGAGAGAAAATAAAAAAGAGAGATAGGGAGAAATATAGGAAAGAGAGATAGGAGAGAGAGAAAGAAGAGAGAGATTAGGTGCAGGGAGGGGGAGATAAATGAAAAGAATGAGGAAAGATGAGAGAGTCAGAGCGGGGGGAGATAATGGAGCATGAGAACGAGATGAGAGAAAAGAGAGAAGAGACGCAGTAGATTACATCGGAGGGGGAGATACGATGGGAAGCCATGAGAAAGGGAGAGAGAAGGGAAGAGTAGAGGAAAGAGAGACGAGAGAGAGAAAGGGGTAGACGAGCAAGAGAGATCAGGCGGCAGTGGGGAGATAGATGGAAAGAGTTGAGAAAGATGTAGAGAGACCAGAGCGGGGCGGAGATAATGTATGAGAGAGAGAGAGAGAAGAGAGAGGAGAGAGAGAAATAAGAAAGAAGAGATTAGGGAGAGAGAAAAAGAGAAGAGAGAGATATGTTGTAGCGGGAGGGGGCGATAGGTGAAAAAGAGTCAGAAAGATGGAGGGAGTCAGAGCGGGGAATATTGAGAGGCCATGGAGAGAGAGAGAGAGGAGAGAGAAGAGAGAGAGAAGAGAGAGAGAGAGAATCGATGAGGAAAAAGAGTGTGAAGCGATATATAAATATATATATTATAATATATAGAGAGAGAGAGAGAGAGGGAGTAAGAGAGCGAGGGATGGAGGAGACAGATAGAGAGTTGAAAAATTAGAGAGGAAGATAGATATACTAGAGAAATATTATGAGAACATGAAAGAGAGAAAAGAGAAAAGAATGATGAGAGAAGGTGCTGAGAGACGAGAGAGAGAGAGACGAGAGAGAGAGAGAGAGAGAGGAGAGAGCAGAGAGACAGAGAGACCATGTGACCGGAAGGTTTAATATTCGTCGTTATTAATTCCCTTTGTACAAGTTTCTCGCCCTTTTTTTATCAGGTTATTTAACTCTCTTTTAAAGACAAAATATCTTTTTTTCTAATGTTGTTCTTGCTGAAAAATAGAATCCGGGTCGATTCAGGAACAATTCAGATGTTTGTTGTATTTTTATGCAATTAAGGATATCCTATTTATTGAAATCTCCGTTACATTATTTCTATATTCTTTTTTATTTCGCCCAGTTATACATTTGTTTGTTGATTTGTTTCATTGATTTCTTTTATCTATCTATCTATCTATCTATCTATCTATCTATCATATCCATCTATCTCTCCCCCATTTCAATAATTTCTATCTATCATCTTATACTATCTATCTTATCTATCTATCTATCTATCTTCATTTTAATGCTTTTCTATATCTATCATTAATAATCTTTTATCCATCCCATCTATCTATCTATCTATCTTATCTATTCTATCTATCTATCTATCTCATTTTAATGCTTTTCTATTCTATCTATCTAATAATCTATCCATCCATCTTAATCTATCTATCTATCTATCTATCTATCTATCTATCTATCTATCTATCTCATTTTAAATGCTTTTCTATCTATCTATCTATCTACATAACTCTATCCATCCACTATTCTATCTATCGTATCTATCTATCTATCTATCTCATTTAATGCTTTTCTATCTAATCTATCTATCTAATAATCTATCCATCCATCTATCTATCTAATCTATCTATCTATCTATTCTATCTATCTATATCTATCTATTCTATTTTAATGGCTTTTCTATCTATCTATCTAATTAATCTTCATCTATCTATCTCTATCTCTTCTATTATCCAATCATCTATCTATCTCATTTTAATGCTTTCTATCTATCTTATCAAATAATCTATCCATCCATTCTATCTATCTATTATCTATCTATCTATCTCATTTTAATGCTTTTTCTATCTATCTATCTAATAATCTATCCATCTATCTATCTATCTATCTATCTATCTATCTCATTTTAATTGCTTTTCATCTATCTATTCAAATAATCTTCCATTCATCTATCTATCTATCTATCTATCTATCTATCTATCTATCTCATTTATGCTTATTCTTATCCTATCTATCTATCTATCTATCTACTATCTATCTATCTATCTCATTTAATGCTTTTCTATCTATCTATCTAATAATCTAATCCATCCATCTATCCATCCTATCTATCCATCCATCTATCTATCTATCTATCTATATATCTTATCTATCTATCACTGTATCTCATTTTATGCGTTTTCCTATTCTATCTACTAATAATCGATCCATCATCTATCTCTATCTATCTACTACTATCTATCTATCTCATTTTAATGCCTTTTCTATCTATCTATCTAATAATCTATCTATCATATCTATCTATTCGTATTCTATTCTATCTCATTTAATGCTTTCTCTATCTATCTATCTTAATAATCTATCCATCCATCATATCCATCCATCTATCATCCATCTATCATCTATCTATCTATATATCTATATATCTATCTATCTCATTTAATGCTTTTCTATCTATCATCTAATAATCTATCCATTCTATCTATATTCTATCTATCATATCTATCTATCTATCTCATTTTAATGTGCTGTTCATCTATCTTCTAATAATCATATCCATTCCATCATCTATCTATCTATCTATCTACTATTCTATCTATCCATCTCATTTTACTAGCGCTTTTCTATCTATCCATACCATCTATCCATCCATCTATCCATCCCATCTATCTATATATCTATCTATCTATCTATCTCATTTTAATGCTTTTCTATCTATCTAATCTAATAATCTATCCATCTATCTATCTATCTATCTATCATATCTATCTATCTATCTATCTCATTTTAATGCTTTTCATCTATCTATCTAATAATCTATCTATCTATCTATCTATCTATCTATCTAATCTATCTCATTTTAATGCTTTTCTATCTATCTATCTAATAATCTATCCATCCATCTATCCATCCATCGTATCCATCCATCTATCTATCTATCTATATATAAAATCTATCTATCTACATCTCATTTTAATGCTTTTCTATCTATCTATCTAATAACCTATCCATCTATCTATCTATCTATCTATCTATCTATCTATCTATCTCATTTCTTAATGCCTTTTCTATCTATCTATCTAATTAATCTATCTATCTATCTATCTATCTATCTTATCTATCTATCTCATTTTAATTGCTTTTCATATCTACTATCAAATAATCTATCCATCCATCCATTCCATCTATCTATCTATCTATCTATCTATCTATCTATCTATCTCATTAATGCTTTCTATCTATCTATCTAATAATCTATCCATCCATCTATCTATCTATCTATCTATCTATCTATCTATCTATCTATCAAGTTAGCTAGTTTGCTAGCTATCTTATTCTACTCCGTTCATAACACAGCTTATTTTTCTTTCTTCTCTATTACCTTTATTTCTTTCTTTCTTTCTTTCTTTTATTTTTTCCAAATGTAGTTGTGCCTTATTCACAGTTTTTATCTTTCTATCTATCTATCTATCTATCTATCTATCTATTTATCTTTTTATTTCTTTCTCTCTTTCTTTCTTTCAATTTTACTCCGTTCATAATAGATCCATTTTCTTTCTTCTCTATTAACTATCTATCTTTCTTTCTTTCTTTCTTTTTCAACGTCTAGTTGTGTAGTGTTCTTAGCTTTTATCTATCTATCTATCTATCTATCTATCTATCTATCTATCTATCTATCTATTTCTATTCTACTCCGTTCATAACTCAACATATAGTTGTGCCTTATTCACAATTTTTATCTATCTATCTATCTATCTGTCTATCCTTTTTTTGTTTGTTTGTTTGTTTGTTTCTTTCTCTCTGTCTTTCTTTCAATTTTACTCCGTTCATAATAGATCCATTTTCTTTCTTCTCTATTAACTATCTATCTTTCTTTCTTTCTTTTTTTCTTTCTTTCTTTCTTTCTTTCTTTTTCAACGTCTAGTTGTGTAGTGTTCTTAGCTTTTATCTATCTATCTATCTATCTATCTATCTATCTATCTATCTATCTCTTTCTATTCTACTTCGTTCATAACTCAGATTCTTTTTTCCTTCTCTATTACCTTTCTTTCAAAATTTAGTTGTGTAGTGTTCTTAGCTTCTATCTATCTATCTATCTATCTATCTATCTATCTATCTATCTCAAGCTTTCTTTCCTACATGGTGTTTTTATCTATGCATATTTCTCACATGCTTCTCTCTTTCTTTCTTTCTTTCTTTCTTTCCTTCTTTCCTTCTTTCTTTCTTTCTTTCTTTCTTTCTCTCCTTCTTTCTTTCTTTCTTTCCTTCTTTCCTTCTTTCTTTCTTTCTTTCTTTCCTTCTTTCTTTCTTTCTTTCTTTCTTTCTTTCTTTCTTTCTTACATGATCTTTATTTTCTTTCTAAATTTTCCACTGATATGTTTCCTTCTTTCTTCATTTATTTTTTCTTCCTTTCTTCCTTCCTTTCTCTCTTTCATTCATTCATTCATTCATTCATTCTTTCTCAAGCTTTCATTCCCACGTGCACTTTCTTTACATTCCTCTTTTCTCACAGGTTTCTGGAATTTACAAGTTAAGCAGCTCATTATTACTTAACCTCACAATCTTATCAATTGGAAAGTGACGTAAATAACTAAGGGAATTGTGACTTGAGTAGTAATATAATTTTGGTTACAGACAGGCAAATACACAATCTCGATTATAATAAGATATTTTAAACTAATTTTCAACTATTTTTTTTGTTTAAGCAATAGAAAAGATTCTAACAGTTATTGCCACTCCAGGTCAGAGTGGACCTGGGAGTAATCGTGATTAAGGGGTACTCAATACTCTCCAGCCGTCCATAATTGGAATATCACTACTAGATACAGTTTAACATCATACCCAGGACACTGATACCCTCAACCACTGCTATCTAGCACATATATACGTCAGGGGGGGGGGTACCATAAAGACAATAAGATTGTGATAATTATATAGGCTCTAGGATTTGACGTGACCAGCCAATTGGTTGGAAGGGGGTCTCTCCGACCACGCGTTTAGCCCAAGTTAGGGCCAGAGTGGAGTGATGCATGTCATGCACTTTGACTTTCTGTTCAACCACCAGGATTTCGTCTTTAAGCATCACGATCGAGACAGGAGGTTGAAGAGACTACTTCCGATGGATCAGTTGGTCATGTAAAATCCTTGCAATTATATGATTTATTGGAATTTATTGTGGGACTATTTTTGGCCTACACCGTTATCTGAGCCCTTAAGGAACAAGCGTCGGGTTTCACCGACAGACATCAGCAGCAGCCTGTCCTAACATCTTAGTCACGTGGTGTCCTTTATAAAAGGCTAGGACAGTGTCTGCTCTTCCTCTTTTAGTTGTAACCCTTAAGGGGTTCACCCCTCGTGGTCAACCAAAAAGGTAAGTGCTTTTATGCACCTCCTTTTCTATGAACTAGGATTACGGACAGAATATATCCCTCGAAGGATTCTTGCCACCCGAGCTGGACTTTGAGAGATTACTATCTTTTAACCCTTGAAGGCCGATAGTAATTACCTTTTAACCACCAGGATAAATCAACTAAGGGGGCCAACGACTAATGCAATTTCGGACAAGCTTCACCCTCTTGATGGCAACAGCCGAAAGGCTGTAAGCAGGATTAACTTTTTACAACCCTAACCTAACTTTACCAAACCTCACCAAACTAACTAACGAAATATCTAACTATGGCTAGACCTTTTACAGTGCTGTGGAACTAAACTAATTACGACTATACCTTCGAACGGTGCTGTTACCAAACCAAACCAACCTCACAACTTAATTACGGCTATACCTTCGACCGGTGCTGTTATCTTGAACTGAACTCTTAATTAAACTTCCGGGTCGCTTGTCCGACCTAAACTATGAACTTTCTTCTCTTTGTTGTACCCTTTTAATGTGGATTACATGTGTTAATAAACCTGTTGCATTCATATCGTTGTACGCTCGTTCCTTGAGTCTCATAACCCCTCCTTTTCCCACCGCATCCATCTTTAATCTTTAATTTTTATTGATTGTTTGTATTCTTCAAAATACCGTAACTTTTTATCATATAAATGCAATGGCTGAGGCTCACTCAAAAGTTTATTAATTCTACTAGCAAAATAAAAAAACGCCCTCTGGGCGACGTAAAATAAATATTGCCTGAGGGGATGGGAGTTGAAAATTTAATATTAGAGAGTCTGTATCATAAGTAAAGTAAAATCATCAAATTTATTAAAGGAGTAAAAAATAAAATAAATTTTATTAAAGGAGTAAAAAATATAAAAAATTGAAATGGAAACTTAGTTTGATAACTTTAAATATATATTAAAATAAAACAAACTATTTATAAATATATAATACCAGGTATATATTTATTAAAACTTGTTTAAAAAAAACCCAATGAGGACTGTCTAACATTGCATGCTCAAATTTTGAGTGTGTTTATTCTGTTATGACGATTTTAGCTAGTGTGACGTAGCAGTGACGTAGTTTTTGTTACAGACAAAAACCGGACGCGAATCTCCATTATTAATAGATTAATTCATTCATACTCTGCTATTATTAATGAAGTTAACTGAAATTAATTAAACCAGTTTATAAACCAAACTAATATTTACCCAGAAACTATTCGCTCAAAAGTCATATAAGTCATAAAAATGATTTGGCATTGAATAGCCCACAAGGTTTGATATGCCATTAAACAAAATAACCAACCAACGTAACAAGATAAATGAAGTCCATGCCGTTGCTATACATATATTGACATCACTTTCAGTAGATAAGAGATTGCTACCAAGGAATATGAATGAAAATTACTTTCTGTCTGTCATTCTTTTATTCATTCATTCTTTTTTCTTTCATTCTTTCCTTGTTTTCCTTTGTGTCTTATTTCTCCCTTTCTTTGTTTTTTCTTTCTATCTTTCTTTCTATCTGTATCTCTTTCTTTCTTTCTATCTTTTTTTCTATCTGTTTTCCTTTTTATTCTTGTTCTCTCCTTTCTGTCTATCTTTTATTTTATATATCTTTCTTTCATTTTCCCTTTTTTGTTCTAATTCTTTCGTTCTTTCTTTCTTTCTTTCTTTCTTTCTTTCTTTCTTTCTTTTTTTTCTTTCTTTCTTTTCAAATGTCTTTTTTCATTTCATTTTATTTTCCTTTTTTCTTTCTTTCTTTTTTCTTCTTCCTTCCTCTCTTACGGTTTATCATCGTTTCTTTCTTTTTATATGCCTTTCTTTCTTTCTCTCTTTCTTTCTCAATGCTTTTTCTATTACATTATTTTTCTTTCGTTTCTTTGTCTTTCTTTCTTTTGTTCTATTTTCCTTTCTTTCTATTTACTCTTTCTTTCTTTCTTTCTTTCTTTCTTTCTTTCTTTCTTTCTTATAAAAAAACAGCCCGAGGTCTCCTTCCACTTCGAGCATAACACTCAATCACAACTCATTTATCTCATACTTTTTTCCCATCTTTCTTTCTTTCTCTCTCTCTCTCTCTCTCTCTCTCTCTCTCTCTCTTCTTTCTCTCTTCCTTCCTGTCTTTCTATTTTATCAAAAAACCTGTGCATGGTCTCTTTCCTCTTTGAACGTGGCACTCAATTCAAACTCTTTTATCTGATCCTTTTTTCCTTTCTTTCTTTCTCTCTCTCTCTCTCTCTCTCTCTCTCTATCTCTCTCTATTTTATTTTTAAAGAAAAAACCTGCCTGAGGTCTCTTTCCTCTTCGAGCAGCATAGCACTCAATCACAACTCACCCTCCATTCGACTGATCACTGCAATAAACAAAAGACTTGACGTGAGCAACTAAATTCAAATTCCCGCGTTCCATAAATTTTTCACTGTTTAAAAGAAAACAAAACCATTTCTCTTCCAGTCTACACCGCTAACGTAAATTTCCTTCTGGCTAAAAAAGCAGAAAAATGATCGACTTTACCATAAATATTAATTATAAATAATCTTAATCAATAACTGTAATTACTCAATGCTTCTTCCTTGGGCAATGCCAACTAATTACATTAAATCTGATAAAATGTTGAATTTAAAAGGAAGATAAAATAAGACTAAACCTGAAGAGAAACTAATACAGAAAAATAAAAAGAACGTTAGCCTTAAGAATTCACTGTTAATGGCTTGGGAGATGAGCAACATCGCAGACGCTTAACTAATTGGCTAAATTATATTATGATACCCGTCCGTCGAGCCAGACGATGGGTCAACGACCAGTAGCGAGCTTCTATACTAGTTG
Organism: Doryteuthis pealeii; assembly: GCA_023376005.1. Lineage (NCBI taxonomy): Eukaryota > Metazoa > Mollusca > Cephalopoda > Myopsida > Loliginidae > Doryteuthis > Doryteuthis pealeii. Next base: position 17,243,712 of record CM042142.1, read on the forward strand.
CCATACAAGGTTAGAGGGGGTACCCGTGGTGTAGTGGCTACCATGCTGGACTGCCACAGCGTAGTAAGTGAGGGGGAAGTTCCCGTGTTGCAGTGGTTATCGTGTTGAACTGCAACATCGTATTTCTCTGAATGTTTGAGATGAGGCTTGATGATTAGTATTATCTGCGTTATTCGGACTATTGTCCCCATCTTAATTGTTATTTGTACAACGTTTCGGCCGATATGCCCTCCGGCCTTCTTTAGGTATTTCTCGTCGGACTCGGGAACCTTCTTTTCGAACTTCTTTTTCGGGAACCTTCTTTTCGGACTCGGGAACCTTCTTTTCGAACACGGGAACTTTCTTGTAATCGGGAGCCATCACGGAACTTCGAACCTAACCCTTTATTCAGTCCTCGAGGGTAAGCATAGCTGGGGTAGGAGTTGTGCTAATTATTTTTCTATGTTACAGCCTCTACTCAGGATTGAACCTGGAATCCAGAGATAACTGTCACTTAGAACTGTCTTAACCTAACTACATTATCCACTAGGCCATTTGTCCAATTGAAGAAGGCCGGAGGGCATATCGGCCGAAACGTTGTACAAATAACAATGAAGATGGGGAAATAGTTCGAATAACGCAGATAATACTGCAACATCGTAGTTAGCAAGAGAGTGAAGTCTAAGTGAAAAAAGTAATATTATAAATGCGGGATTAATATGCTGAATGAGTAGTCTTATATCACTAGCAGTGATATAAGATATCTATTGGTTAAAGTCGTCAGAAATGGACGTCGATCCGAGTTCAATTCCTCGACGAAGCTATTTGCATTTCACATGGCCCTAAGACCGTTGGGAAAGGTATGAATTCCAAATTCCTCCCAGCTATGGGTAAATATCAATGCAGACTGTGCTCTTTACCCATGGCCAGGTAACCAGTCTAGGAAAAGGAAAACTCTGAATTCAAACCTGTTAAACTTCGCTTAAGGAATTGACCTTTGTTCGCATTCTACTCGTGTGGAGGGGTTGGTAAATATATATATATATCACTAGCAGTGGTTTACCTTTTCCACATGAGTATTGTATTTTGTTAATGTTATGAATATTCCATTTCGTTTCCAACCTCCGTTTAGTTATTTCTCATTTAGTAATTCTTGTTAGGTTACGAGAGAATGTTAGTTTATCAGATCCCAATAACGAATTAACGTATTTTGATTTGAATTATATGGCAAGATTACAACGTTGAATTCATTGGAAAATCAAGACATTTTTTAGCAAGAGTATCCATAGAAAATATATTAAACATGGTCTTCTGGGGTCCACAAGCGAGCTTGTCCCTCAATGTAAGGTGGTTCGGGGTAGTACGCTCTGGTCCTGGGTGTACGTATTTTTGGACTCATATTTATCTATCTCTGTTTCATTTATTTAGCATGACTTAAAATGTATTAGATTAAAGCCATTACATATATTGTAAAGCAAATCTTATTATAATGGAGATTGTGTGTTTTTCTGTCTGTAACCGAAACTATATTACTACTCAAGTCACAATTCCCTTAATTATTTACGTCAAATTCTCCATGATTTCATTCTTTTAAACCTTCAGTTATTAATAAAAATTGTTTCACATTATTAATATTGTTGACCATATCTACGTACTAATAACATGCAATTGTATTTATATATACAACAAAATAGCGGTTTACAGTTTGAACGAGAAGGCTAATTTGCATATTGATATTCAAAATTTTATTTTAATAAATATGTGCTTGGTATTATTGATTTCTAATTGTTTGGTTTTATCTTAAGAAATATAAACAAAAATCTCGTGGATAAATCTTAAAAGAAATTTATTTACAAGAAGAAATAACTGTAATTTTATTCTTTACTTCCTATTTTAACAAAATAGTTAAATTAGGAAAATTTACCAATGAAAGAGGGGAGTAATGGAAAATGATGGAATAGTTAGTTTCAAAGTTGTTCTATTTTTCGATTATACCCCCTCTGTTGCAGATCTTTTTATCTGCATTCTTAGTCAGTTTCATTAGCCTTTCTAATTTAATATGATATTTTATTATATCAAAACTTAAATACTTGCACCCGGAGGGTGCAAATATTTGCTAGTATATTATAATATATCTATCTCATAAATATTCAGCAGATAAAGGTTACTTATTTATTATAAACTTAATGTACCATAGACATTTCTTTATTCTCTTTTGCTACATTTCTCAGAAGGCATAAATCTGTGGGTAGATAATAAAAACTATTTTGATAATATTAATCTCAGTTCTAGGGTGAGTCAAAAGGTATACATTATTTTGGTAATGTGATTCACAATTTGTAGCTATGGATCTATCAATAATGAAGATTCGGTCTCTTTTTGTCTGTAACCGAAATGACGTCACAGCTTACGTCACAGTAATTTTTTTTAATTCTATGAAAAATCAATTAAGAGTCAAATTTTCACGAAATTTTTTATACTTATTCACCATTAGATGAATTTATTTAAAATAGTTTTTTTCCTAAAATATATTAGAGGATTTTTTTTTACTAAGTCATCGAACCCCCCCCCCCCACACACAACACACTATTTCATTTTATGAAATCTGAACAAAATGTATTTTACTCGTACGATTTTACACATTTCTATAAAGATAAGAGTCTGAATAACTAAATCAGAATTTTTTAGAAACGTTTCGGAGGTCCTTAAAACAAATATTGCAGTGGAGTGGAGTGAATATGGTGTTTTTTAAGTAAGTAATTAAAAAAAAATTATTACACGTTTTATCTTATTCATTTAATTTTTACACCACCCTGAGTGTTTTTTTCTTTGCTAGTACTTATAATGAACTAACCATTTTTTGTACTCTTTTACAGTTGGATCGCAGGCCGTGGGAGAACGTGTGCGTACAACTTAAAATAGGCAAAGAGTTAAATCCATATATTTGAACCCTAAATCCTACAGGCTTGGTCATTCAAAAATACACCGTAGAATTGGATTATTGTCTTTGGTATAGGTCATAAACATATTTATGTATGAAATAAATAACCACTGACGTTGCATTCTGTAAAAAATGAATCTTCTAGGGCCGGTTTATCTCGTTTGTCTCGGTAGAGCGTTTGGCTATGAATCAGAAGGTCTTTGGTAGGATACCGGCCCTCGCCAACTCACCGTATGAATAGCACAGGGATCTGTGCAGTAAAGTGAGAAGCTGATGGTATGTGTGGCGCTCCACCTCAAGCGCTAAAATAATCTCCTTAGTCTAGCACTAGTGAAAAGAGGATAGACTCCCTCGCCGTCTGGTTCATACCAACATTAGACCGCCTCGGCGACTTTACTTTACTTACTTATTATAAAAAATCTCCTCTAAGCCATTCAATGCAATGGCTCGTGCAAGGAAAAATGTTGGATCTACGATTGGATTTACCTATTTGAAAGTTTATCTTTTCTGTATTTAATACTAAACTGGATTATACAAACTTTGTTGTCCACTTTTACCCTTACTTAGGCTGCACGGACAGTCGGAGACGCCACCTCCGATCAATCGTCTGGTCACGACAAGCATCTATATGTTTGCACCAACTCGATTACCCTTATGGTAAGACGAAACTCTTTTCATCCTATATGTGCTAGAAGGCAGTGGCTGAGTGTCTTAGTGTCCGGGCTATGACGTTAAACTCTGGTGAAGTTCAAATTCTGGAGCTATGGGGAATGTGGAGTATCTCTTCATCATCATTACTCCCAGTGCCATTCCCAACCGGAGTGGTAGTACCTGTTAGGGTCCCACCTATGGGTTAAATAGAAACAATGAATTAAAAAAGTGTTTAAAAATTGAATTAAAAAAAATTGAGTATTCATCAAGAATGAATAAAACAACACGTCTTATGCTTAAAATAACCCAACACGGGTTGGCATGCTGTAAAATTCAACCAACCTAAGCAACAACCTTTATTGATTCGGGTTTTGATATCAAATCATTTATGAGCTAATTGGAAATAAACACTTTTCACAAGTTTATTGTCTGTATTTTGTATTACCAGTTAATTGTACACATTGTGTAACTGCGTGTAATAATGATTTTGAGTAATAATTCCTCCCCAGAGGATGGTTGCAGATATACAACCAACATAATACAAATGTGACGATTAACGGCTTTTGAGTGCTGTCCTATCTGGTTTCGTTCATTTACGAGCTTCATTGGATAGGGATATTGAAAATAATATGGAAAGAATACTGAAAAAAAGTAATCTGCCTATGAGACTATAGCAACCTATATATATATATATATATATATATATATATATATATATATAATATACTGACATTTATACAGACAGTTCATCGATTGAACGATCAATAGGTTGATCGATAAATAGATCGATAAAGAAGAATAAGTGGTGTTCAATGTCTTTTTAAAATGTTTGGGTCTGACATACTGACTGAAAAATCGTTTCTGAAATTGAAACAAGAAGAAAGACAAAAGTCAAAGCTCCTTAAAACAATATCGGAAGAAGAACTTTCCCCAGAAAATCGCCAAATGAAGAATGCGGAAAGAATATGGATGTTTAGAATATATTTCTTTATTTCTTTATTTCTTTAGCTTTTATTTTTCCTTGTTTGAAAAGGAAAGACAAATAGAAAAAAATGTATACTTATGATTTTTTTTTCCTGAGGATAGAAGCTTTTGAAAAAAAAAATCGGTTTTTGATTTCCAAAGTCAGGAGAAGAGGATAGAAATTCAGGTCATGATATATAAGCAAAGTCTGTCTAAAAAGCAATGAGAATGAGACTGCGTTTTTATTTTTTATTTTTCAGGTTTACAACCTTCATTGTAAATCTGTGAATCATTGTTGATCTTAAACACGTATTAACGCTAACTTTATCCTCTAAAGAGGTGTAAGAACCCCCCCCCCCACCTCAACTTTCGAATATCTCATTTACTATGTGTATATACATATATACAAGGTGAATAATAAAAGTGCCGTTTTGAAGCTGTATTTACCAAGATAGAAATGAAGAATGAATGGAACCCTATTTTTTTCAGAATACAAGGTGTGTCAAAACGTACAAAAAATCTCGATACTTTTTGACACAACCTGTATGAATATACACTTTTTTATATAAATATGCATACGTATTCTGATAAGAAAATAAGACTTTTTGGGGGAGATACTGTTGCATTATCATGCAACGGAAGAGGAAAGCTTCCGGCAAAAGACAAAGAGAAAGATAAAAATATATATCTAAAAAAAAAAGGAGAACTGAAGAGAGGTCTTCCGGTCAAGAAGCAGGCAGAATATGAAGAAATAGATTAAAAAAACGAAAACGGAAGACACCTCTTCCGCTGAAGAGGCCGAGAGAAAGATAAAGAAATATATAACAAATGTCCGTTAGCAGATCAAAAGATCAAAAAATACATGGGCATATTTTTTTGTATAAAAAGGCTAGAGGATTATGGGTGAGATCAGTCCTCAGCGAGCAACAGTGAGCGTAACCTCGTCGCCTTCCGTTTCCATCAACCCCCTCGGGCAGTTCATTGGGAACATTGCGCTCTTCACCAGCCACCCAGCATTTTCATTGTGAACACTCGTCGCCACCCATATAGCGAAGAAAATAAAGACGGGTCCTATTTTTATATATACGTGTCTGTGGTTTTATTGAAGTACAGTAGTCGGCTATACAACAATATTAATCTTTTCTATACGTGATGAATACAAGTTTGTCAGTGAATAAGAGTTAATTTGCATATGACATCTATAAAAACAGATTGCAATAAAAATGTTCGATATTATTGTCCATTTGAAATGGGTGCAAATTGATTCTTAGCAAAAATCGCTACTCACAATATCTATTAATAATGGAGATTCGCTTCCGGTTTTTGTCTGTAACAAAAATTACGTCACTGCTTACGTTACACTGCCTAAAATCGTCATAAATAGAATACAATCAAAATTTGAGCATGCAATGTTAGACAGACCTCATTGGTTTTTTAAACAAGTTTTAATAAATACATACCTGGTATTATCTATATATATATAGTTTTTCTTTTTAATATATATTTAAAGTTATCAGAACTAAGTTTCTATTTCAATTTTTTTAATTTTTTACTCCTTTGATAAATTCATTTTATTTTTTACTCCTTTAATAAATTTGATGATTTTACTTTACTTATGATACAAACTCTCTGATATTAAATTTTCAACTCCCATCCCCTCAGGCAATATTTATTTTACGTCGCCCAGAGGACGTTTTTTATTTTGCTAGTATTAATAATAGAGATTCGCTTCCGGGTTTTTGTCTGTAACAAACATTACGTCACTGCTTACGTAAACTAAAGTCGTCGGGGCGGCCTAATGTCGGTAACAGCCAGTCAGCGAGGGAGTCTATCCCCTTTTCACTAGAACAAGGAAATTATCTTAACGTTCGAGGTGGAGCGCCACACCTATAATCAGCTCATTACTGAGTATAGAATACCCTGTTATTGCCATTATTCATAGTAACCGAGAGTGGTAGTAATGGTTCGGCACTAATCTATGTGTCTATTCGGGGAGATAACTCTTCTCTAACGAACGATATCCCCTTGTTGTGAAATGAAAAAATGAGTTAAAGCCTGTTAAACTCCGCTTAATAAATTGAGCTCGAGTCTCAACCTGATCGTGCTGAGAGCTGGTAAATATATATATATATATATATATATATATATATATATATATATATATATATGCGTGTATGTGTGTTTATGTATATAAATGTAAGCATGCGAGAATTTTATTATGAATTCTATATATATGTATCTGCCCAGGCAATTGAGATGCATTCGTCGTAAATATTACCATCGTAAAAATGAAAATGGCCACCCGAGTTCAAATCCTAGCCGTGCTTGTTTTCATTTCATTTCAAGTTAATGATTCAGAGAACGGTAGGGAATTTGGGAGGAGATTCCAAGAACGTATGGTCAGAGATGGTGAATATCTGGAAATCTTTTGTAATTTTTGTGCTGAGAGCTGTATATATATATATATATATATATATATATATATATATATATATATATATCATGTGAGGATAAAATAGTCAACCAACTATCGTTTTTTAACACACCCAATACTTTCAGAGTTATTCTAGCTGGTAAATATTATATATATATATATATCTTATTATAATGGAGATTGTGTGTTTGTCTGTCTGTAACCGAAAATATATTACTACTCAATTCACAGTTCCCTTAGTTATTTACATCACATTCTCCATGATTTTATTTTATTTAAACCTCAATGAATAATTAAATTGTTTTTACATTATTAAGACTGTTGACCATATCTACATACTAATAATACGCAATCGTATTTATATATACAACAAAATAGTGGTTTACAGTGTGAATGGGAAGGCTAATTTGCATATTGATCTTAAAAAATTGATTTTAATAAATATATGCTTATTATTATTGATTCTTAATTGTTTGGTTTTATCTTATTGAATATGAGCAAAAATCTCTGGATAAATCTTAAAAGAAATTCATTAAGAAGAAATAACTGTAATATTATCCTTTACTTCCTATTTTAAGTAAAGAGTTAAATTAGGAAAATTTACCAATGAAAGACGGGAGTAATGGAAAATGATGGAAGAGTTAGTTTCAAAGCTGTTCTATTTCGATAATACCCCCTCTGTTCCAAATCTTTTTGCCTGCATTCTTATTTAGTTTTATTAGCCTTTATAATTTAACATGATATTTTATTATATTAAAACTTAAAAACTTGCACCCGGCGGGTGCATAAATTTGCTAGTATATATAGTTAACCAACTATCGTTTATAAGCACTCCCAATACTTTCAAATAGAGTTAGTCTAGCTGAGGGCTGGTAATGGGCCGGGTTAGCTCAGTCGGTAGAGCGTTCGGCTAGAAACCACAAGGTTCCTAGTTCGATACCGGTCCTCGCCAACTCAGCGTATGAGTAGCACAGGGATCTGTGCGGTAAAGTAAGGAGCTGACGGTAGGTGTGGCACTCCACCTCAGAGGCTAAAACAATCTCCTTGGTCTAGCGCTATTGAAAAAGGGGATAGACTCCCTCGCTGACTGGCTGATACCGACTTTAGGCCGCCCCGACGACTTTACTTACTTACTTTTATATATATAGTCAACCAACTATCGTTTTTCAACACACCCAATACTTTCAAATAGAGTTAGTCTAGCCTTAAACAACGAGCTTTCGAAATATTGATAAAATTATATACTTGATAAAAAAAAATTTTAAAAAACGCTCACAAAAGGAAAGCCTAATATTTTTATCATCGATATTTTGCATATCTGTCCGTGTGGTTGTCCATATTAACTGTAAATTAAGTCACTTCCTTCCAATTCGATTTCACAAATTCTCTTCAACATAAACGTCCGGTTTTGAAACCTTTGAAATCGCAATAAAGAAAGTCGCAGGAAGAAATTATTTTTACTGCATAGGTCGGGCTTGTTTTTGACAATGCCAACCGGAAGGAAGGAGAAATGGCGCGGAAAATGAAGGAAAGGAAATCGCATTTAGATTTCAGCTCAGAACGAGGCTGTTATGTTACTTTGAATATTTTATTCTTTAATTGAAAGCCGGCCGTTTAAAATAATAAAAAAAAGAGTTATCTACTAAAAAGCCTTTCTGAAACGGAGCCAGTGAATAATTCCGCCAATTATTCAGATTAATTTAGTCAATTTTCTTGTTTGTATCTCGATATTTCAGTCGACAAGAAAACATCGGATAAATTTAGTAATCAAAACAACGACATTAAAATACATCACTAGACAATGACTGGATCTCAGGTTTTCAGCTAAAACTGATGGGAAGTTCAAAGCTCATATTGTGTTAGTATAGCATATATTTTAACAGCAACAAATTCTTGTTAGTTAAACTACTTATAGAGCTCCACCTCTAACTAATTCTCACGAATGTAATATATTAATTTTCATGAATGCAATTACACTACTTTTTCATGAATGTAATACTAATTCTTATGGATGTAAGGTAAAAAAATAAAGTCGTCGGGGCGGCCTAATGTCGGTATCAGCCAATCAGCGAGGGAGTCTATCCCCTTTTCACTAGCGCTAGACAAAGGAGATTATCTTAGCGTCTGAGGTGGAGCGGCACACCTACCATCAGCTCCTTATTTTACCGCACATATTCCTGTGCTACTCATACGCTGAGTCGGCGAGGACCGGAATCGAACTAGGAACCTTGTGGTTTTCTAATATACTAATATTCATGAATATGGATGTAATTCTGTCTGTCTGTATTAATATTTTTAGCGAAATAAATAGATATCTTCATATTTTTAATAAATGAATTAAAACCTAGTTCAATTCTAATGAGTTATTTAACAACGGAATAATAACTAACAATATAAACGTCCTTCGTATGTATAGGGTCAAGTTTGAGAGACTTGCCAGTGTAATGGAATTTGAAGATGCCTGGTATCTTCTGTTTTAGTCACTACTTGGAGATAATTTCTGGTCGACGACTTCTGGAACTACTAAATATGGCTGTCTGGTCTTGGCACTAGAACTTCTGGATGCATCACGTGATTGCTATGTCAAAACAAAGAAAGCTCTACCTTACTTAGCTCAACACATAGAAATAAACCTATTTTAGTTGCCCAACACTCAGAATAACAAACATAATTATTGATACAAACAACTAAGATAATATGTTGTATTTTTACTTGTGAAACTTGGAGGAATTTTATCACATTAAAAAGCATACATTTTTGCCAATAACCCCCCCCCCTAAAAAAAACCCAAAAAACAAACCCAAACAAAACAAAAAACAATTGTTCATGTTAATACTTTATAGAATAGAATATTATTAGGTTTGGTTGCGTTATTTGTTTAGCGGCATATCATCACCTTGTGGGTTATTTAATGCCAAAATGTGATTCATTTAGGCTACTTTGCTTTATTTTCTAATACCATATCAATTCCTCATGGGTTATTCAATGCTGAGATTTGATTAATGCCAAACCATGATTTATTTTATTTGGTTGGTTCATTTGTCTAATGGCATATCAATTCTTTATGGGTTATTTAAGGCTGAGATTTGATTCAGTAGTTTTTTTACATTCTTAATGGCATATCAAATCCTTATGGGTTATTTGATATAAAAATTGATCCACTTGTTTTTGTCTGGTTTATTTGTTTAACGGCATCATATCAACTGTTTATGGGTTATTTAATGTTATAATGTGTTACATTTAGTTTTCTTTGGTATAGTTTATTTTTTAATGTCATAGCAACCCCTTATAGGTTATATAATGCAGTAATTTCATTCAAATGTTTGCTGGTAATCATGATAATAATTTTAATGTTCCATAGCATTTTTTATTTGTTTATAGTCCTTTGTGTTCCCATGGATATATGATATCACGTATTTCCATCTAATACAAATAATTTGCACACAGTTTAATGATTTCAAGTATTCCATTCTAATACTAATAGCGTATACCAAATTATGTAGTTTAAAGTAACCCTTCCTATGCAATAATTACACAGTTAAATGATTTCCAGCGACTAATAATGAAAATAAATTAGTAAATAATTATAACTTCAAATAATTGTTCTTCATCCTTTTATTTTTTATGTTTATAGGATATCAAATACTCTTATCTAATACAAATAATCGGTTAAATCGAACTTAACGGACCTAAATTCCACCATCGTATGGCACTCCGACGAAAGAAATACCAAGAATCAGGGAATTAACCGGATTTAATGAAATTTTCAGTGTTGATATATGAATGAATAACAGATTTTTCAGATCAGTTAACTTTGAACCACGTATTTTTGAGAATCTGTGTTAAGCCTCAAAGATACGTGATTCAAATTAACTGACCTGAAAAATGTAAATGCGTTAATTAGAATAACTGGCCATTATATTTTTATTCATTAATATATCGACACTGAAATTTTCATTGAATTCCGTTAATTCTCTGATTTTTGATATTTTTTTCTTTCAGTCGTGTGGTATGCGATGGTGGAATTCAGGTCGGTTAAGTTCGATTTAACCAAATAATCTATACAGCATTATATGGTCTCAAGTATCTATTCTTATATAATAACTATCATCTGTCTGCACACAGTTTATATGGTTTCAAGTATACCAATCCGATACAAATAGTTTTCAAACAGATTTATTTGACCCATAGATGAGACCATAACAGGTACTACCTCTCAAAATCGAGTGGACCTGGGAGTAATAACAAAGAGAGGTTATTTCACATTTCCCAGAGCTCCAGAACAAGAACATTAATACCAGACGTAGTTTAGGATATTTGCCTCTTATCCCACTTATGAGGGCGTGACACAAGGACATTTTTTATGTGGGCCCACCCACAAGCCGAAGCTCTTGGGTGGTAGGCCCAAAAGATGCGTTGATCCCGTCGGCATTCCCCCTCAAAGGGGCGCCTCACGCACTGGGTAATAAACCTAGCTCTGCCCCTTTAAATCGAGGGGGCAGGTGTTGCCTGGGGGGATAGCCCCCTGTGATAAACTCTGGTAATTTACATTAACAAACACAGGCCCCGAAAGGCCCATGGTTTTAGACGCAGTTTAGTGTCATATCCAAGGCACTTTTTTGTTTTTCTTTTACATATCTTCAAGTGATGTAGTCAGTATATTCTAAGCGTGATGTGGAAGGCGCATAGTAGTTCTTGAGACTAATGAATATCCAGCTTGTATCTTTCAACAGGAAAACGGTTGGAAAAATAACTTTTAATACTTCAAGTGGTGTTTGTATTCACTTTCTTTCTTTCTTTCTTTCTTCCCTTTTTCTTTCTTCTCTTTTTATCTCTTTTATTTACCATCTCTTCTTTTTTTCTTTCTTTCTATCTTTCTTTCTTCTTTCTACCTCTCTTTATTCTTTTTATTTACCATCTTTCTTTCTTTCTTTCTTTCTTTCTTTCTTCTCTTTTATCTCGTTTTTACTGCCATCTTCCTTCTTTTCTTTCTTTCTTTTTTTCTTTCTTCTCTTCACTCTTTCTTGTTTCCTTTTCCTTCCCTTAGTAGTCGTGTACCAACAACCTGTAAAATTTACTTGAGTTTTACTGTAGTTTATTCCCCAACTCTTTCTTTTATTTTTTCTTTCTTCTTACTTTCTTTCTTCTCTTTTTTTCTGTTTTCTTTCCTGATATTGACTTTACTCTCTTATGCTCCTGTTTATTTTTTTTTCTTTTCCTTCTCTCTCTCTCTCTCTCTCTCTCTCTCTCTCTTTCTCTCTAACTTTTCTTTTGGTTGTTTTTTCTTCTTTTTGTTCTGTCTTCTTTCTTTTTGTCTTTCTTTCTACTTTCTCTCTCCCCTTTTTTTCCTGCCATTTACATTACTCTCTCTCTCTCCCTCTCCCCCCCTCTCTCTCTCTCTCTCTCTCTCTAACGCTTGTTTCTTTTTTTCTTCCTTATTTCTCCTTATATATCTTTCCTCTTGTCTAGTTTTCTTTAGTTCTTTTATTTATTTCTTCATTCTTCATTCTTTCTTTCCTCCTTCCTTCCTTCCTTGTCTTTCTTTTTGCTTTTCACTCCAACTGTATCCTCCCTCTCTCTCTATTTTCCTTATTTCGTTCTTCCTCTTTTTTCTTTCTCAATTTTTCTTTCATCTACCTTCCCTTTCTTTAAAAAAAAATTATTTCTCATCTTTTTAATGAACTTAAAACCTTTCTCTAAAACAGCATACCATCACTAAATGAATGTTACGAATAAGACGCAAAAATCGTGGCATACCAATGACGAGAACCTTAATATAACAGACCGCATTTAGAATTGGTTACGTATTTTTGCGTTGGATAACAGTGTGATGCGTAAACAAGCTACGTAATCATCCACTCCAATGAACTTTACAGCGAGACGAACCTGTGCAGAAATAGCAGTTGCTAATTTCAGTCGACCATGTTTTTTTTCTGCTGAGATTTAAAAAAAAAATGGAAAGAAAAATGTGAAGAAAAAGTATCAATTATTGGAAGATCGAGACGCTAAGAATGGGGACGACCGAATTCTTCTTCAAGCTAAAATTGAATGTACAGAGAATTCGATCCGAAAAAAGCTTACGAAAGCGAATCTTCAGCAGTATTCTTTCAATAACACAAAATTAAACTAACCCCACGTCGCTCAGATAAGCAGACACATTGATATTTTGTATACATTTTTTTTTGCTTTCTTCGGGTTTATCTTTGGACAACAAGACTTTCTCGACTGATGAGAGCAGATAGAGACAACGCCATTTTGGTTGGTGCCTACTAGTGTCTCATTTTATGACTTTTTAGTTACTGCTTTTGGATTGACCGTTCTTGATGGAATTGGACTATTTCGAACTTTTGCTTTTTGCTTATCTGAGCGTCAATCTTATGTTTTTTTTTGTTTTTTTTGTGAGTCAAAATTTGGGTTAACGAAAATATTTCCAATAACGCTAAGATGCAGATCGAGACAAGAAACGAGACAGAATTAAATAATAACGATACAGTAGTTTGGATAAAGGAATTTGAGCAAGTTCACTTTTTCATGTCCTTAAAAAGCTGAACCAGCAAGATACACTTATGCAGATGTCTACATGCTTACGCAAACATACGTATATAAAGAAATAACATATATATTACAAATATTTTACAGACGCGACCGCTTTCAATAACAACAAAGACAAAGGATCCGTTCAACAGGAGCGACATTCATCTGAGGAAGGGAATCTAACGATCCCGAAAATTGATGATAAATAAAAAATAAGTGAATCTAGTCCCCCACAACATCGAGTTACTTCATTTATTGTTAAATGCTTCATAATAACGCCCAACTTCAACATCAAGAAGACATATATATATATATATATATATATATATATATATATATATATATATATATATATAACAAATACATATGTATATTTTGGCAGCATTTTTTCTTTTATGCGTGTTATGTTGAACTCGACGGACAATTCTTGTGTGACAAGTTTCTTTTCTATCCTTTCCAATTGTCTGGCCATATTTTTTATATCAGGGTGGAATTGGTGAATTAATCCACTTCACACCTGATGATGGCAATAAGTAGTGCAGAAAGTACTAGTGTAAGTATCTTTGGCGGATTCATTCACTAATTTCACCCTGATATCAAAAAGATGGCCAAACAATTGGAAAGGCTAGAAAAGAAACTCGTTAGACAAGAATTGTCGAGTTCACTACCCTCATCAAATATACCAACAAAGAAGCATACGTGGGCCCCCCATCTGTATATATATATATACATATATATATATATATATATATATATATATGTGTGTGTGTGTGTGTGCGTGTGTGTGTGTATGTGTGTGTGTTAAATGAAAATGGAAGTAAATCCGACAGTATGTTGAAAAGAGAAATAAAGGAAAGAAAGTATAGAATGGATAAAATAGAATCCTATTTCATCCATTCTATACTTTCTTTCCTTTATTTCTCTTTTCAACACACACACACACACACACATATATATATATATATTGTAAAGTGTTTATGTGCCATCCTTGGCCAGTTGAAAAGGGCTTAAAGAAAGTCCTGTGTTATGGAATCCCTTAGTGATCGTATAAGTCCTATCCTGCGTATTGGTAAAGGTCCAGTAATTTAATCCTATGTCCGTCATCAAAGAACGCTGTAGTAATTATGACCAGTAGAGTCGGTTAAGTATTGTATCAGCCTCAGAGTATTGCCAGTGATTGGCCAAGAAATAGGTCACATAATCTATTCTAGTCTATAAGTAGGAGTGAGGATCAATCACACACCTTATATATCAAAATTCTTAATATATATATATATATATATATATATATATATATATATGTGATTTGGGTTCGTTGTCTAATGGCACATGAACTTTCATGGGTTATTTAATGTTAAGGCAATCCTTGTAGAATCATATAAGTAGTAGTATTTGATACATAGCTGCGGATAGTTGGGCGTTCATACCTTTTTTCGAGAGTATTAGTCAGAAAGGGATCGAAATAAAGTGACTGGAATTCGAACTCGCTTACTACAATTTCGCAGTCCAGCACGTATGTCACTACACCACCTGAACTTCCCCTGATGCATATAACATAATCACCACAGATTGTCATGAATCCATCTCTCTCCCTCCCCCTCCCCCCTCTCTCCTCTCTCTCTATATATATATATATATATAACTATGAAAGTAAACAAACAAACAATGTGTTTTGATATGGCCTTAGCCAACAATTTTTGGGAGAATATGGGGTTCGAATCACACACGGAGCAGCTTTCCTGTCTATAACTCTGCTGATAAGGCATAATAGGCCGACATTTATATACAGAGATTGACTTTTTCTCGATTGGTTTAGCCTTAAATTTGAATATATATGCCCGCCTAATTCATTAATTATCAACTAATTAATTTTCAAAATTAGGTATGACTTCAATTAAGCACATTATCTATCTATTTATCTATCTATCTCTCTATCTATCTATCTATCTCGCTCTCGCCACCCATCCCTACCGGTAATTGGTCCGAGTAGGTTTCCTGGATGTTATCCAGAATTTGTTCAGAGAAGATTGATGTAGGTTTTTCTTGGTCGGCCCACACTAGTGTGTCCATGTGTAGGTTTCCACTGGAGAACGTCCCTCATGAGCTCGTCCTTGCTTCTCCAGTAGTGTCCAGTAATGTTTTGTTTCTCTTATTCGTGTGATGGGGTGAATGGCTATAAGTGGCTCTTTTTGTTGGGTGCCGCTTAGAAGATTTGTCCAAGACAGCAAGTGTTGCATTATCGTGCAACGGAAGAGGAAGCTTCCGACAAAAAGACAAAGAGAAAGATAAAAATATTATCTTAAAGAAGGGGGAGAACAGAAGAGAGGTCTTCCGGTCAAGAAGCAGGGAGAAGATGAAGAAATAGAAAAAAGGAAAACGGAAGACACCTCTTCCGGTGAAGAGGCGGATAGAAAGATAAAGAAATATATGTCCGGTATCAGATCAAACAATAAAAATGCGTGGGCATATTTATTGTATAAAAAGGCTAGCGGACGAAGGGTAAGATCAGTTCCCAGCGAACAGCCGAGAAGGTAACCTCATCGTCTCCCGTATCAAACACCCTCAGAAGTTCATTGTGAACACGGCGCTCTTCACCATCCTACCCTCGGGCAATTCCACCCAAATATTAAAAAGTTGGCCAGAAAACTCGAAAAGATCAAAAATAAAATTGTTAAACAGGAGATGTGTCTTTTGTTTAATTCTACATGTATAAATGAAAGAATGCTGCCCAAATACACACACACACACACACACACACACACACACACACATACACATATATATATATATATATATATATGTGTGTGTGTGTATGTGTGTGTATGTGTGTGTGTTTATTATCAAATATATGAAATTATGTTAGATAAATCCTCTTACAAAATCAATCAGATAATTCAATTAAATCGTGTTAGATAGACTATACGTGATTTATTCATTTTAGAAAAAAAAACATATCTGTTCATGTGAGACGAATTTACACTGAGAATGATAAACTCTTCAGAACTTGGTCTGTATCAAAATAACTTAAAAAAAATACCGATTTAATACGTTAGATGAAAATGATAAAGTTAGCTGCCGTGACCAGACCAGATTATTTTTGTGCTTGGCGCCTTCCGTAGCTCAGAGGCGTCGACAAATGGTAAACATCGTCTGATCAAATTCCAGGAATTGATTACATACCTCAATCTGGAGAGAAATCAGGTGTTTAATCTTTCAGAGGGAGACATTTGATCGAATCACGACAAATGTTAGGAGGCATTTTTCGCAACTCCAGCCAGATCACCATGATTCGAAGAAACAACAACAACAACAACAACAACAACAACAACAATAAAATAAAATAAAAACAAAAATAACAAAAAGCTATAATGAAACTTTGCATCTGTCTTGGCCCCAAACTTTGAAGAAATTGCACGTTTCTTCTGATTTTGTTTGTTTGTTTGTTTTACAATGTCATTCAATCAGCCAGTTACAGGATGTGGACAAAATTTGTTCAGGAATCAACATACCAAAAATTTCTCCACCCTGCCGGCTGCGGCGTTAGAATGCACCGACTGCACCTCTGCAGAGGCGTAAGACTCCCCCAATGAGGGAACCTGTTGGCCATGGGTGGAGACCCATGATACTTAATGATGGAATCCATGTGGCTGAACTGTCCATGACATGCAACACACCATTTTTGACTAGATGGACGGTTGTAGAGGGCCCCGCCGATCAATTGGCTGCTCAGGTCAAGCCCTAGCACCTATATGATTGTCCCAACCCAATTGCCCTTTATGGCAAGCCCAACCCTTTTTATGATATATGTGCTAGAAGTCAGTGGCTGAGGGTCTGGGAATAATTTTAAACTGTACCTGATGGTGAGGTTCCAGTTCTGGAGGTTTAGGGAATATGGAGCACCCCTTTATCACAATTGCTCCCAGGTTCACTCTGACCCGGAGTAGTTGTACCTGTTAGGGTCCCATCTATGGGTTAAATAGAAACATATGTTTATAAAAAATTGAGTATTCATTAAGAATAAATTTGTTTCGAAACTGTCGGCATTAAATTACCCACTGAGGTTGATATGCCGTAAAACAAAACAAACGAAATATAATATAATTGTGAATAACAACAACCACAATAAACTCTTTCTAATCAAACCCACTTAGGGAGACTGGAGAACAGCTTTAAGAAAGTCTAGAAGGGAACAAGTCACTGTGTCCCGATTACGCATTGGTCACACAAGACTAACGCACTCCTATGTACTCAAACAAGAACAACAACCACCGTGTGAAACATGTCAGACACCTTTGACTGTTAAACACATATTCATGGAATGCAGGTTCTTTGATCACATCAGAAACCGTTATTTTAATGCAAACGATATTAAAGATCTATTTGAAAATAACAGGTACTAGCAGTTCAGGTCAGAGTGGACCTGGGAGTAATGGCAATAAAAGGGTACTCCTCACTTCCCACCATTAGAAGCAGTTTAACTAAGTCACTCAGCCACCACCTTCTAGCGCATGTATAATGAAAAGGTTGAGGCTTGTCATATGAGTAAGAGGTCGGGACAATCATATAGGTGCTAGGGTTTGACGTTTCAAGCCGATTGATCGGAGACGACCTCTCCAACTGCATGTCTATCCTAAATAAGGGCTAAAGTGGAGCTTGTCATGACAGCGACAGCTCAGTCACCAGGTTACCGTCCTTAAGCATCATGGGTCGCCACCAACGACCTACAGTAGCCCCACTGTAGAGGCTTTACTCCTCCATAGAGGTAAAGTCAGTGTATTCTACAGCGCCAGCCGACAGGGCGATAAATACTTGGAGTCATGCCTTTCCCAAAGGAATTAGCACTATATGAAATGTAAACAGCCTCGTGCAGGATTTGAACTCGGTTGGCCAGGTCTCTTTCTTACGATAACCGTTACACGAAAAACACCTCCGATATTTTATTCTGTATATACCTGGATATGGGGATGTAGCAGGTGTTCCAGGCTGGGTTTCCGGTTGACGAGGCTTGTCTTCACTTCCTGCTAATACCCTCTGGGAAAATTCTGAAGGCGCTGCACGCTGTCGTTCTTATGTATCTTGTTTATAAACATGAGGATCGGAAATGCGCTTACACCTGTTCTGGTTAACGTGCCGTTAAACCAAAATCGACAGATCGAATTGGATTTCAATCACGTGCTGGTTTCGCGCTAATGCCACCGGGGGCGGGATGGAAGGGATCCAGCTCTTCCGAGATTCTCTGCAATTGCCAGATGTATTGACAGGATGCATGGTCGCTGGCAGTGACCTGATGAGCGCGTAGGAGGAAACGGGTATTTTCGGCAAACCAATCTTCCCTAAATAGGGGACGTGTTTCGGCAGTAGTGGCTACATGCGGTAACACACTTAGTGAACCCTGACAAGTTTCAATAATGATTTTATCCTCTCTGCACCCTACCTCTTAATATATGTATATATATATATAAAGAGAGAGTAAGTACGATATTTATCCATCTAGAGGGAAGGAAGGAAACACACACACACACACACACACACACACACACATATATATATATATATATATATATATATATATAGAGAGAGAGAGACAGACAGAGAGAGACAGGGGTGGGATGAAAGAGACACAAGAAAGAGAATGTAAAGGACATTTAATTAGGTTTTACACATGCTCCCTCTCTATTAACATATATGTATATAGAGAGAGCAAGAGCAATATCGAGAAGGATGGGGGTGGGGAGAAAAGATAGACATAGAGAGAAAGAGAGAGAGAGAAGGAAGAGTTAGTGAGAAAGAGAAACACACACACACACACACACATATATATATATATATTTAGGGGATTATGTGCTTAATTGAAGTCATACCTAATTTGTAAATTAATTAGTTATAATTAAATGAATTAGGCCTGCATATCGGTTTAAATGTAAGATGTAAACAAATCGAGAAAAAGTCAATCTCTGTATATACATTTCAGAGATTGACTTTTTCTCGATTTGTTTACGCCTTAAATTTAAACCGATATGCACGCCTAATTCATTTAATTATAACTAATTAATTTACAAATTAGGTATGACTTCAATTAAGCACATAATCAACTAAAATTGTCGGCTATCGCCATCTCAAACAGATTGTTTGTCTACTTCATATATATATATATATATGCATATTCATGCTTGTGTGTGTATATATGCATGCGCATATATAAATATATATATTATATAATATATATATATATAATATATATATATACACTGCTCTTGCCAGCATTTGGGCACTAGTTTAACCTAGTTCTAAATAACCGGTGGTTAAATCGACCTTAACGGACCTAAATTCCACCATCGTATGTCACCGCGCCGAAAGAAAAAATACCAAAATAAATAATAATTTGGTGGATAAGCAAAAACAGATAATCAGAATTGATATTTTTTTATTTCGTCTTGAACGGTCTCATTTTTAACCAGAGGGTGTTGCAAGATGATAACGGTCGTACTATTTAGAAACACAAGTATTAATATATAGATGGACTATTTTACCTGAAGTCGTTGCTGCTGGCAGTTCTAAATGGAAGTGGTGATATTGTGAGCGTCTTATATCAAAATTAATCCAACAAAACCAATGTTCTTAACATCCTGTTAAAAATTTTCCAAGTTCAGAGCCCCATTCCTATAAGGAACTATTTTTTTTTTCTAAATGGCTAAAAATGGCCTTTTCATTTAAATTTACCTGTTATTTCCCTTAAATTAAAGACTTCTAAATATGTTTAATATTATATTTAAACAAAAACTATCATTTAGTATGGATTAGGAAAATGAAGGTGACTTCCAGTCGGGCGGAATGAGGCGGTATAGGACATTAAACTTGATGCGCGTTTATAAAATTTGTCGCGTTTTAATTTCCTAAGAAATAGGTGATTTTTGTCACGTACGTTAGTGCTTTAATGTTGTGACTTTATTTTTTCTAAAATGTTGGTGACAACTATCAACATCGAGATAATATTGGAAGTAACCAATTCAAAGTAATAATTTACATATTTCCTATATAGCAATGATAAATCGACAGAAATAACACACACAAAGAAACAACACACACACACACACACACACACACACACGCATGCACGCACGCACACAGAGTCCACGGCGCCTGGTTTTCTGACAGAACATCTTCAGACCAGCCAAGTAAATGACTTTATGTCTACGCTACCTGCACTTAAATATATATGCTCTATCAATGATATTGAGCACTGTTTACTTATAAATATAGTATTCATATATATATATATATATAATTGTTTCGATGTCGTCTTTCGTAACATATACACACACACGCGCACACACGCACACACACAACACCTAGAAAAATGCTCAATGTCATTTTTCGACACACACACACACACACACACACACACACACATACACCATAAAAGAAGAATACTTGATGTCATATTTCAAAACGTCTCTCTTTCCAGCGTTTCTCAATTTTCAAATCAATCTAAGAACGTTAACTCACTTTCAAAACATATTTGAACGATTGATAAACAAAGACTATCACAGTCTCCTCATTATTCTGTGATACAATTATTTTTACGCTTCCTTATATCAACAAAAGTCCTGAAGAAGATCTACTCAACAGATCGAAACAATGCAGCGTCGGTTAATAAACTTACCACTCATTTTATGTAAACCTGTTTTTTCAAATTTCTCACTATAACTACATACCGTCGGATTCACTTCCATTTCTCTCTCTCTCTCTCTCTCTCTCACACACACACACACACACACACACACAAAACACACACACACACATATATATATATATATATATATATATATATTATTATAATATATATACATACAGAGTCTTGCCTATTCCATTTTCAGACCAGGCGAGTAAATATAGCATTCATATTATGATGGACTCTCCCGTCGATTTCGACGTATGAGGTTCAGACAACTTTTCATATATATAATATATATATATATATATATATATATATATATATATATATATATATATATATATAAAGTCATAGTAATCGAATAAGAATGTAAGATGGGCTCAGTTGCTTGAATCTTGAAACTCTTAATGAGAAAATAAGAATTTATTGAACTGTGGCTTGTCTGAAGTAATTAGCGAAAGTTTTCGAGCGATTTGAAATTTTAATTTGCATCCCTTTTACATTATCGGGTGTTAATTTTTTGTGTTTCCTAAATTATTTCTCTTCTGTATGCGCAAAATACATTCTTTTCTGTGGTTTCTGCGCAGATAGCTTGTAATTAATAATCCTCATTTCGTTATTCGGGTCTTCATAAAAAGAAAAGCAAAGAACTGTAAAAATTACTTGAAATTAATGAAACTATATTTTCTCGGGGTTTGACATTGTGAAACCGTAACTCATTTTGACATTTTGAAAGTATGATAAATTAATCGAGCAAAGTGGAGAGAATTCCGAAAAATTCCTTGGAGATGACCAAAATCTTTCTGTATTTACGAGATTAAATTTTTACATGCAGGACCCGTGGAAATTCCACGGAACGAAAAAACGTCAAGAACACCTATATAAGCAAGATATGATTATTTGCAATTTTATCTATCTATCTATCTATATCTTCTTTATATAATGGAGATTGTGTGTTTTCTGTCTGTAGCCGAAACTATATTACTATACAAATCACAATTCTTTTGTTATTTACATCACATTCTCCATGATTTATTTTTTTTAAACCTCGATTATTAAAAAATTGTTTTACATCATTAGACTGTTGACCATATCTACATACTAATAACATGCAATTGTATTTTTAAATATACAACAAAGAGCGGTTTACAGTATGAATGGGAAGGCTAATTTGCATATTGATATTAAAAATTTGATTTTAATAAATATATGCTTATTATTATTGATTTCAAATTGTTTTTTTTTCTTATTGGATATAAGCAACAATCTCGGGGATAATCTTAAAAGAAATTTCATTAACAAGAAGAAATAACGTAATTTATTCTTTACTTCTATTTTAACTAAATAGTTAAATTAGGAAAATTTACCAATGAAAGAAGTAATGGAAAATGATGGAAGAGTTAGTTTCAAAGTGTTCTATTTTACATCATACCCCCTCTGTTACTAATCTTTTTATCTGCATTCTTATTCATTTTCATTAGCCTTTCTAATTTAATATGATATTTTATTATATCAAAACCTAAGTAATTGCACCTGGAGGGTGCATATATTTACTAGTATATATAAAGGACAGTTATGTGTATGCACGTATGTCCAGTTGAATCTGCAAAAATAATACAATGAACGATAAAGTAAATATATATAAACATTTAATATCACCTAAACTAGATTTTGAGTAAAGACTTATGAAGATTTGATTTATATTCATGAAGATATTTCAAAATTAAAATTGAATTCTACTCAGCCTGCTTAGCCATCTTCACGAGAGCGTTCGCCGCTATGAAACATCAACAAATCTTTCGCTTTGAGATATAATATTAATTTAACTAATCGTCTCATTTATATCTTTTTTTACAAAATCGTAAAATACTTAATTAAAATTTTTATCGTGATATGAAATGTAATTTTCTTTACCTAGGCGACACTGGTTAGCCGCTTCTAGTACATATATAAAGGGCAGTTGGTGTCTGTGTATGTATGTCTGAAGAAACTACGAAAATAAAACTATTAAGACACGGTATATATATATATATATATATATATAATATTACACACAATATATATATATCTTATTATAATGGAGATTGTGTATTTTTCTGTCTGTAACCGAAACTATATTCCTACTCAAGTCACAATTCTCTTAGTTATTGGCATCACATTCTCCATGATTTTATTTTTATCTAACCTCCAATTATTAATAAATTGTCTTACATTATTAATACTGTTAACTATGTCTACGTACTGACAACATGCAATCATATTTATATATACAACAAAATAGCGGTTTACAGTGTGAACGGAAGGCTAATTTGCATATTAAATTAAAAATCGAATTTAATAAATATGTCCTTAGTATTATTGATTCTAACTGTTTGGTTTTATTTTAATGAATATAAGCAAAAATCTCTTCAATGAATCTTAAATGGAATCCATTAACAAGATAAAATAACTGTCATTTTATTCTTCACTTCCTCTTATAACTAAATACTTAAATTAGAAAAAATAACAATGAAAAACGAGAGTGATGGAAGAGTAAGTTTCAGTTGTTCCATTTTTTATTATACTCCCTCTGTTTCAAATTTTTTATTATACTCCCTCTGTTTCAAATCTTTTTATCTGTATTCTTATTTAGTTTCATTAGCCTTTCTAATTTAATACAATATTTTATTACATTAAAACTTAAATACTTGCACCCGGAGGGTGCATATATTTGCTAGTATATATATATATATATAATTTTATTTGTACTTTGTAATATTACACATACACTATTACACAAGTAAATTGATATTTCTTTGTTAATTTGAATATCATTAGATATGTTGCTTTGAACTTTTAAATGTAATATATCAATTTTCATGAATGTAATTACACTACTTCTTCGTGAATGTAATATACTAATTTTTCTTGAATGTAATACTAATTCTTATGGATGTAAAAGTCGTCGTTGAGGGAGACAGCAAGGGAGTCCATCCCCTTTTTAATAGCTCTAGACCAAGGAGATTATTTTATTATCAGGTGTGATGCACCACACCTACCATCAGTTCCTCACTTTACAGCACAGATCCCTGTGCTACTCATATGCTGAGTCAGCGAGGACCGGTATCGAACCAAGAACCTTGTGATTCCTAGCCGAACACTCTACCGACTGGGCTAACCCGGACCTTTATGGATGTAATATACTAATATTCATGAGTATGGTTGTAATTCTGTGTGTTTTTATTAATATTTTAGCGAAATAAACGAACCCTAATCTAATATATAATATATAATATATTAAATTTTCTTCGCTGATTTCAAGTCAATTTCAGAATGCTTTTTTTTTGTGCTTCTAATTGTCGAGATACAACAAAAACTAATATCGTGATTGTTATCTTGCAAATTGATCTTTGGTTCTTTGCGTAAAAGCTTTCAGTGTCATTCGTGACGTTTTGAACAACAGTGGCAAAACTCAATTATGAACGGTCACCGGATGATTTTAATAAGAAGAAAAGAATCAACAAATGAATATGAATGCTGGCGGCAAAATTATATGCCTGTCGAGACAACGCCAATCCAGTTAAATTACCTTGCTTATTTATCGAACATGAAATTAAACAAAGCATTTTTGAAAAACACCAATTATCTGGTAGAGAGCACTTATGTTGTAGGCCAATTATAAGTCTATTCTAACTTCGTGGCTTGCTGTTTCACGTTGATGAATTACGCGAAACATGCAATAATAATAATAATAATAATAATCTTATTATAATGGAGATTGTGTGTTTTTCTGTCTGAAGCCGAAACTAAATCACTACTCAAGTCACAATTCCCTTAGTTATTGACGTCACATTCACCATGAATTTATTTTTATTTAAACCTCAATTATTAATAAAATTGTTATACCTTATTAATACTTTAACTTTATCTACATTCTAATAACATGCAATTATATTTATATATGCAACAAAATAGCGGGTTACAGTGTGAACAGGAAAGCTAATTTGCATATTGATATTTAAAATTATTTTATTAAATATGCGCTTGGTATTATTGATTTCTAATTGTTTTGTTTTTTTTAATGAATATGAACAAAATCTCTAATCTTAAAAGAAATCCTTAACAAGAAAAAATAACTGTATTATTCTTTACTTCCTTTTAACTAAACAGTTAAATTAGAAAAATTTAACAATGAAAGACGGGAGTGAGGGAAAGTAAGTTTCAGTTGTTCTATTTTTCAATCATACTCCCTCTGTTTTCAAATCTTTTATCTACATTCTTATTCAGTTTCATTAGCCTTTCTAATTTAATATGATATTTTATTATATTAAAACTTAAATACTTGCACCCGGAGGGTGCATACATTTGCTAGTAATAATAATAATAATAAACAACTAGTGAAAACCGGATATACCATGTTTTGATAATTTGTCTATTACAATGTTTGATATGTTTACTAAAGAGATATTATAAAATAGTTGAATATGTAAAAAGTATAATTATTTCTGGCGAAATTTTTTTTTTTTTTCTCTTTTATCATCGTTTTTTCTCTTCTTTTTTCTAACTTTTTCTTTCTTTATGTTTTGCTTTTTTTCTATCTAATTGAAACAGACAATAAGTGTTATCGCTTTCCATCTATCCCATTTGATTCTTTCTTTCTTTCTTTTATCTATTATTTCATTTCTTTTCCCCTCTGATGTGCAGAACTCTCCTTTCTTTCCTCACAATTACAATGACACGCTCCATTATTTATGAGGTGATGACAGGGTATAACATTTGAACACATGCGTTCATATCATTTGAATCAACACAGAATGGTCTATTATTTGTTGTTAGGGCGTAACACATGTATGTTCATTTCATTGTGGCATACGATGTATTAAAAAAAACAGAGAGTTTAAGCTCCTTGCTAAAACAATCACGCGGCCTCAATAATCATTCAGTAATATTGATTCGTCTAATCAATGGGAATTTAATTCAGCGTGAGGAGAGTATTATACACGATATACGAAATATTGGAAACCCTGAATAGCAGCATGGTAGATGTAAAGCAAGGCGGTGAATTATAATTCGAATCAAAGGTGCGCTTCACAAGATTCCGGACGAAAGAACCTCATAAGACAATGATCAGAATCAAACAGTTCAGTCAGAAAACTAATGTAACTCATTTGTAAAGGTGGCATCCATTGATGAGATAAATAATGACCGATTACCAAAATAATAATAATAATAATAATAATAATAATAATAATAATAATAATAATAAGAGAACGTGCCAACTGGTGAACTTTGTGGTTCCAGCAGATCACAAGGTGAAGTTGAAAGAAAATGAAAAGATAGACAAATGCTTGGACCTTGCCAGGGAATTGAAAAAGCTATGGAATATGAGGGTGAAAGTGATACCCATTGTAGTTGGTACATTTGGACTGGTCCTAAAAACTTGGAAAAATGGACATGGAAATAAGAGGAAGAATTGAGATGATCCAGACAACTGCATTGCCGCAATTGGCTAGAATACTCAGAAGAGTCCTGGAGACCTGAGGCGACTTGTTGTCACGCAGACTTCAGTGAAATACCATCAGCTAACGCTGATGTAAAAATCTCAAAAGGAGTAATAATAATAATAATAATAATAATAATAATAATAATAATAATAATAATAATAATAATAATAATAAAGTTTAGAAAATAGACTAGGAGAACTAAAGTAGAATAATAAATCAGAGGAAGACATAAGAACATCCAGACATTAGAATTATTGAGATTGGTTAGAATATTCAGAAAAGGACTTGAGACATGAGGAGACGTCTTGTCACTCAGACTCCAGCGAAAGACCATCATTGTTAAAAACCCACAAAGAGTGAAGAAATTATAATAATCAGTGCTGACAAATAATAATATATCAGTTAGAGAGTATAATAACATAAGTAACTACAAAGACCTAGAAATAAGAGTTGAAAAATAATGTGGCACTTTAAAATTAACACCGTACCAGTAATCATGGGAGCCCTGGGTATGATCAAGAAAAAGACATATAGAATATATTAAAAAAGTATCTTCCAGCGCCAGCCAATATTAATTATGAAAGATTTCACTTTGTGAAATTGATCATCTCCATAGGAGACTTCTATCAATGAGACAGGAAAAATATGACACAAAAGAGGTAAAATAATAGTTAGAATATATAGTTACCACATTCCCTCACCCTAGGTCTTGGTGCACTCCCCTTAAGATTGATCATTTTATTAATAATTTATTTGTAATTAAATCGCGATAGAAATAATCCAGTGACAAAGGTTTGACACAATCTCTGTTTAACTAATGGGTAATCATCCAGGCTATGTTACCCACCGATTCAATTTTTCTGAGATTTTGTCCATGTGAAAGTTAGATAATACCCAAAATTTGAGCTTCCAATTCCAAAAATTGACGGAGTTATGGCGTTATTTTAGCTCTCCAAATTTGAGGGAGGGTGCAAAAAATAGCGACTTTTTGTTATCCGTGTTCATTGAAACCATAGATTTTAACTATATTTCTAAACATCTTAAATGTGGCATTTTAAAGAGTATATTAATATTAAATCGAAAAAAAAAACCGTTATCGAAATAGATTCAAATCATTATAAGAATTTTACCTATATATATATATATATATATATATATATATATATATATATAATACTTTTATAATTAAATACACACACACACACACACAAAAAATGAATACTAGCAAATATATGCACGGGTGCAAGTATTTAAGTTTTAATGTAATAAAAATATCGTATTAAATTAGAAAAGCTAATGAAACTAAATAAGAATACAGATAAAAAATTGAAACAGAGGAGGGTATAATCGAAAAATAGAATAACTGAAACTTACTCTTCCATCACTCTCGTCTTCATTGTTATTTTTTCTAATTTAAGTATTTAGTTAAAATACGAAGTAAAGAATAAAATGACACTTATCTTTTCTTGTTAATGGATTTCATTTAAGATAATTGAAGAGATTGTGCTTATATTCATTAAAATAAAATCAAACAGTTAGAAACAATAATACTAAGCATATATTTATTAAAATTACATTTCTAATATCAATATGCAATTACACACTGTAAACGCTATTTTGTTGATATATAAATACAATTGCATGTTATTATTATGTAGATATGGTTAAGAGTATAAATAATGAAAATAATTTTATCAATAATTGAGGTTAAAATAAGGATAAATTCATGGTGAATGTGACGTCAATTACTAAGGGAATTGTGACTTGAGTAGTGATTTAGTTTCGGTTACAGACAGAAAAACACACAATCTCCATTATAATAAGATATATGAGTATAGATAAAAGGATATGAAAACAACACAATATGCTATTAAAGTGAAAATATTTTATATCATATTCATAGCTAATATTGAACAATATTTCAATTTATAAAAATCATCTTCAGAGCTTGTTTTACTCCGTCCTTAACAAGATCGGAGACGAAAATAATATGAGTTCAAAACGAAAACATTGATATAGCAAAAAACGTTATGCGGTAGTTTCAAATATAAGCACATCTAACTTATAACTTAAATATAACTTATATACATTTAACTTATATATATATATATATATATATATATAAGTGTATTTTGACAGCATCTCTTCTTTTATACAAGTTTTGTTGAACTGTACAGACAATTCGTGTTGTGTATGAATTAAAATGTGCCGTAGGAGATTGTCTCTCCAAAATTAATGACACATACATTGGCCACACGACGACCACATTATCACGCAGATTAACACAACACTTATCTGATTTCAGTTCCATTAATCAACACCTTAAAACACATTCATGCCCCCCTCTACCTACCGCAAAATTCTAACAGAAAATACACGCACACTACATAAAGAAAAAAAAAAAAAAACTTCAAATAATCGAAGCTTTATATATCAAACAAAAAAAACCTACCTTAAACAAAATAAACTTTGAATATGTCAACATATTCTTAAATGCTTATAATTTTCCGCCTATCCTCCTTCCACTATACCCCTCCCCTTCTCACAACTTGTGCCCCCCTCCCCCCAAAAAAATCACGACTGCATCGCTCGCTCGAACCACTACCATTTCTACAACCTCCCACTACCAATTGTAATTATCTCCCACATCTAATTCCTTGCTACTACTCGTTCTCGTTAAAAACGAGACACGAAACCATATCATGGTTTCCTACCTGATGATGGCAAACTGTATTGCCGAAAGCACTCGTTTTGAAACCTTTGGTGGACTGTTACACCAGTTACACCCCAACACCAAAAAGATGGCCCGAAAATTAGAGGATCAACCAAAAACTTGTCCGACAAGAATTGTCAGTACAGTTCAACAAAACTATATATATATATATATATATATATATATATATATATATATATATATATATATATATATATAATTAAACAAAAGGCACATCTCCTGT
Source organism: Doryteuthis pealeii (assembly GCA_023376005.1). Lineage (NCBI taxonomy): Eukaryota > Metazoa > Mollusca > Cephalopoda > Myopsida > Loliginidae > Doryteuthis > Doryteuthis pealeii. The sequence goes on from CM042142.1 coordinate 17,273,329, forward strand.
TTAACAATTTTATTTTATCTTTTCTAATTTTCTTGCCAACTTTTTTAAATGTTGGGTGGAATTGGTGGATAAGTCCACCAAAGTTCAGTTCCAGAGTACTTTCGGCACTTCGAAGTGCCATCATCAGGGGTGATATATTCCAGTTTTTAAAAAAATTATATTAATGTGTTGGCTGGATGGAGAAGAATTGGTGAGAAAGGTGTTATAGGCATTTTAGAATGTATGTACTGTATTGGAAATTAATTTTGTTTAAGGATGGTTTGTATTGTTTTATGTATAAAGCTTGATAAATAAAGAAAATGATTACATACATTGGATTCACCTATTGTTTTCTCCATTTAACAGACAATGCTCCATTTCACAACACCTAAAATTACATTCATGCCCCCACTCTAATTAGAAATATTCTAACGGAAATTACACACATTCTAATAAACTCCAAACACTAGAAGCTTTTATACATAAAACAATACAAACCATCCTTAAACAAAATTAATTTCCAATACAGTACACACATTCTAAAATACCTATAACACCTTTCTCACCAATCTTCTCCTTCAGCCTCCACATTAATATAATTTGGAATATATCACCCCTGATGGTACTTCAAATGCCGAAAGTACTCTGGAACTGAACTTTGGTGGACTTATCCACCAATTCACCCAGACATTAAAAAAGTTGGCCAGAAAAATTAGGTCAAAAATAAAATTAAACAGGAGATGTACTTTTGTTTAATTCTACATGTATAAATCAAAGAGTGCTGCCCAAATAAACACACACACACACGCACACACACACACACACACACACACACACACACACACACACACACACACACATATATATATATATATATATATTGTTCTGAAAATCTATAAAAACTGATCGATGACTTTAGAAAACTGTCCTCTACGGCAAAACCATATGCTTTTCTTTTTGAGACCTATGTTTCTAATACATCGGCAAAACTTGATTGATCACAGATGTAATCTATTTCAATTTTGCTTGTTCAATTTTAAATTAAAAATTAATTAACGCATCAGTAAAAAAAAGAAAACATTCGAAGAAGTCTAAAACTCTGGAAATTTTAAAAAATTGTCAAAGCTACAAAAATGCAAATAATTAATTCATTGAATTTTTTTAAACATGAAGAAAAACAGAACTTTCTTTTTAAACTTAATATTTAAGGTGTACTGGAATCCACCACTTAAACTTATAGACTCTGCGTGGATGCGTGGGTGCGTGGATTAAAACCAGCCAATCAACAGCTCGAATACATGGTTAGTTAACTATTTAATCGCCTATTTTAAAAGCCGTTTATTTGTACATAACCCAACACTAAGAGAATCTGAGGACTCCGAGGAACAACCGAATGATTCTACCCAACACTAAGGAGAATTGAGGAACAACCACAGGATTCTTCACTAAGGATCAGCCTCAGCTTAACACAAGGGATCTCCACTGTAAAGTGCTCTCACTTGAAGCCTAAAAATGGCCACAAAAATCCGATTTTAATGAGATTTTAAGTGTTAATTTATCAATAAATGGATTTTATCATGCATCAATTATTTTATTTCAAAACTTTCTGATCTAATTAGGTATTTCTGCTATGATAAATTAATATATAAAATTCATTTAAAATATGAAACGCCTAATTTTAAGTTTTGAAATTTCATATTTTTAGATTTTAAAACAAATGTTTATTTGATAACTACTTTAGTTTATCATCGTTATCTAATATTTTTTTTTTAGAAAAACTCTATTGAAAATTTAGGCCCCCTCATTTTAAATAGAACAAATATCGAAGCATAATTATCGAAAAGAGTAAATAAATATCTCCAAAAATTATTTTTTATTTTACATTTTATTTTTCGATTTTCGGTACTCATTTCTACCAGGATAGGTCTCTTAAGAAAAAATTAACACTTTTGGTCCTTTGTCATTGTATTTATAATGTAATTAGTTTTAACTTTATATAACCCCACTGATATTTTGCGCCTCAAAAACAAGGGGGGGTGTCAAAGTTAAGTGACCTGAAAAAAATTTGAAAGACACTGAAAATCTCATTAAAATCGGATAATCCCCTGATTTTTGGTAATTTCTTTTCAATGGGGTGAGGGGTAAATTTATTTTATAAAATACGGATTTTACGGCAACTTTGGCATTGCCAATATTTATTATCTAAATACAGGGTGCGGCAGAAAGATATAAACCTGTAGCAGTATCGATTTTCTATACAGAATAGCATAATTCTGACGTAATAGGAAATGAATCTGAAAAATCTCTCTGCCGCAATTATAGATTCACCAATCTTAAAAACATCTCAACAGTAAATGTGTGGTTACATAAATATGGGGCCTAAAACGTACTACCATCCCAAGACAGTGTGGCCTTGGGAGCAATGAAAACGATGACGTCCCATCTCCCAGAGTTGTAGAACTGTATATAGCTCTAATATGACACTGAACTAAATGTGGCACTAAATGTGACACTAGATATGACACTACATATGACAGTAAATTAATATAGTTGTAAATATGACACTAACTATGACACTGAACTAAATGTGGTACTAAATGTGGCACTAAATGTGACACTACATATGACATTAAACTTAATGTAATTGTAGATATAACCCATCGGTCGCTACTGAGTTAAAGGGCTCACGGAATTTCCGAAATTGGCCGTCAAGATCAGATTTTCTGCATCAACCATGGATTGCAGGGTTTCTATATTTGTTGAAAGTCTAGCCGAATGCCCACGTTGTGTTCAGATCTCAAACGACTAGAAATCAGCTATAGAAACTGATTTCCAAGTTTAACGGTGGCCTAGTGGTCACATAAAAAACAACGACCCTTTTTCTTTTTTAAAAACTCAACAACATTCATATTCAAACAAAATGAATACAAACAATTAATTCTTTTTCAAGACTGTGGGAGCGATGGACCTCTAATTAATAACTTCTGATCGGAATACAACCAGAGCTCTGCAAAGATATTGTTCAAAACAGTTCGTAAAGTTGACTAAGTTTTCAATGGTTAGCTGAAGTCAGTTTCTGTCGGCCCTCAGTATTTGTGTTAATCTTCTCTACTAACCCCGTCAGCTAATCTCCGAGCACGCTTGGCTTCGTCTCGTCTTCATCTGCTCTCAAGCCCGGTTTGGCTTCATCTGTTTTTTCGCCAAAAATTAGATATGACACTACATATGACAGTAAACTAAATGTAGTTGTAAATATGACACTAAATTTGATACTGAACTAAATATGGCACTAAATACGATACTGAATATGACACTAAACTAAATGTAGCACTGAATATGACACTATGGCCCTCAATATGAAACTATGTATGATACTAAACTTAATATGGTACTAAATATGACACTAGATAAGATAATAAACTAAATATGGCCCCAAAGATGACATTAAATATGACATTAAAATAAATATAACACCAAATATGATCGTAAACTAAATATGACACTAAACTACTGGATACACATTAGTGTCACATACTGACCACATGTACGTGTTTATCTGTGCGTTAGAGTCAGAGAGAGAAAGAGATAGTGTGTGTTTGTGCGTGTGCGTGTGTTTTGTGTGTGTTTGTGTGTGTGTTGTGTGTGTGTGTGCATAAGAGAGAGAGAGAGAGAGAGAGAGAGAGTTAGGGAGAGAAATAGTGTGTGTGTATGCGTGTGAGAGAGAGAGAGAGGGGGGAAAAAGGAGGGAGAGAAAGAGTGTGTGTGTATGCGTGTGATAGATAGATAGATAGATAGATAGAGAGAGAGAGAGAGAGAGAGAGGGAGAGAGTTAGAGTTAGAGAGAAAGGGAGGGAGAGAAATAGTTTGTGTGTGTATGCGTGAGAGAGAGAGAGAGCGAGAGAGAGTTAGAGAGAGAGAGAGAGAGAGAGAGAGAGAGAGGAGAAAGGAAGGGAGAGAAAGAGTGTGTGTGTGTATGCGTGTGATAGATAGAGAGAGTAGAGAGAGAGAGAGAGAGAGAGAGAGAGAGAGAGAGAGAGAGAGAGAGAGAGAGAGAGCTAGAGAGAAAGGGAGGGACAGAAAGGGAGGACAGAAGTAGTGTGTGTGTGTGTATGTGTGTGAGAGAGAGGGAGAGAACGGGAGTGAGAGAAAGAGTGTGTGTGTATGCGTGTAGATAGATAGATAGATAGATAGATAGAGAGGAGAGAGAGAGAGAGAGAGGGAGAGGGAGAGAGAGAAAAATAGAAGGAACAAAGAGAGAGGAGAAATGAAGAAACATATGTATTTTGATTTTATTAATGTCTGAATTTTAATACTATGCCTTAAAGGCAAAAGACTGATAAACTCTTCAAGATGACAAACTTCAGCGGTGAAAGCATTTCGAATTCGAAATTCTCTAAATTTCGAAGAAGTCTGATTGTCTATTTCCTTTCGGCTAGAGTGTCTCCTAACAGACAGGAAAGACAACAACTATTCATATACGTGGTTATTATGCAAAGTATTTTATCGTGAATATTACAGGGTCAACATTTACACATCCAATGCATTTAAATGTCTGAATGTAAGGAATCAAAATAATATTAGTCGGTTGAATTTTACGGCTTGTCTACCCTTATTGGGGTATTTTATGCCCAAGACATTTTGTTATTTTCAGAACTTTTCTTTTAAACTTAATATTTAAGGTGTACTGGAATCCACCACTTAAACTTATAGACTCTGCGTGGATGCGTGGGTGCGTGGATTAAAACCAGCCAATAAACAGCTCGAATACATGGTTAGTGTTGTGATGTTAGTCCCAACAGTAAAAAGAAGTCAAGTCGAGATGGGGTAAAATAAGACAAGTGTATTTACAATTAATGGTACATGTACGACTAGCTTGTCGTTAACGGGAACAGTCCTCCTTTCCACTCGGTGTCTCACTATTTATAGTGAGAACCGGTGCATGTTCTCCACTGTAGGAACGGCCGGTACAACAGTTAGTTAACTATTTAATCGCCTATTTTAAAAGCCGTTTATTTGTACATAACCCAACACTAAGAGAATCTGAGGACTCCGAGGAACAACCGAATGATTCTACCCAACACTAAGGAGAATTGAGGAACAACCACAGGATTCTTCACTAAGGATCAGCCTCTGCTTAACACAAAGGATCTCCATTGTAAAGTGCTCTCACTTGAAGCCTAAAAATGGCCACGAAAATCTTAACAAAAGTAATATTTTCATTTAACAATAGACAGCTGTTTACCCAAAGTTCTTTGGTTTCGAGTAACTAATGATAATCTAAAGTAAGTAATTATCGTCTAGTCTGAAGCGCCACCGCCAAGTAACTATTCTTAATACAAATAATTTACAGTTAAATGACTATCGAGACGGATACCGTTTATAGTCATATCGAGAGGAAACATATGGCTGGAATAATAATAATAATAATAATAATAATAATAATATAATCGAAAAATATTAGAATATATAGCCAGGATATAGGGATGGAATTTGGAATCGAAAAATGTGCTATGCTTGTAATTAAAGGGGTGAAAGAAAACTATTAAATGGAATACAACTACCAAATCAGGAAACTATAAAATCTCTTGATGAAAATGAAAGCTACAAATACTTAGGAATTTTAGAAGCGGACAATATCATGCAAGCAGAAATGAAAGGAAAAGTTAAAAAAGAATATCTCAGGAGAACTAGAAAACTTCTAGAAACGAAACTTAACAGCAGAAATCTGATCAAAGGAATTAATACCTGGGCTGTCCCCATTATAAGATACTCAGGACATTCTTAAAATGGACAAAAGAAGAACTCAGACAGATAGACCAAAGGACGAGGACATTAATGACCATGCACAAGGTTTCTCCACCCTAGAGATGATAGAGATAGATTGTATGTGTCAAGAAAGGAAGGGGGAAGAGGTCTTGCCAACATAGAGGAATGCGTAGAAACCACAATCCAACAACTTGAAGATTACACAAGGAAGAGCAAAGACAAATTACTTATGGCGACCAACAATAGTAGAAACGGCAGATGGACAAACAGAAAAACGACAAAGACTAGAAAACAAAAATGGGAAGAAAAACAATTATATGGACACTTCAAATGGCAAATCGAAGAGGTTGCACATGGAAAGACTTGGACATGGTTAAGAAAGGGAAACCTCAAAAGAGAAACTGAATCACTTATAATTGCTGCACAAAATAATGCCATAAGGACAAACTACATCAAAACGAAAATTGATAGGACCCAACAAAATTGTAAATGTAGACTTTGCGGTAATAGAGATGAGACTGTAAACCATATACTCTGCGAATGTAGCAAACTAGCACAACGAGAATACAAAACTAGACACGACTGGGTTGGGAAGGTGATCCACTGGGAATTATGCAAGAAATTAAATTTTGACCACACAACAAAATGGTATATGCATAAACCAGAATCTGTTCTTGAGAACGAAACGCACAAAATTCTCTGGGACTTTGAAATTAAAACGGATCACCTTATCCCAGCAAGAAGACCAGACCTAGTGTTGATAAACAAAAACGAAAGAACTTGTCAACTGGTGGATTTTGCAGTGCCAGCAGATCACAGGGTGAAGCTAAAGGAAAATGAAAAAATGGACAAATATCTGGACCTTGCCAGAGAACTGAAAAAGTTATGGAACATGAAAGTGAAAGTAATACCAATTGTAGTTGATGCACTTGGAACAGTCCCAAAAGGATTGGAAAAGTGTCTGGGAAGTTTGGGAATCAGAGGAAGGATTTAAACCATTCGGAATACTGCACTGCTGCAATCTGCCAGAATACTCAGAAGAGTCCTGGAGACATGGGGAGACTTGCTGTCACTCAGATTCCAGTGAAAGACCATCAGCTAATGCTGATGTGAAAACTCAAAAGGAGTAAAATAATAATAATAATAATAATAATAATAATAATAATAATAATAATACTGGCGAGTTCAATTAAAAGCTGGAAAACAATCCCTGGCAGAAGTAAAAATCCAAAGAGGTATCTTCCAAGGAGACTCATTATCACCACTACTCTTTATTATTGCAATGATGCCGCTAAACCATATACTGAAAAAATGTACCGGGGGATACAAATTTAGTAATTCACAAGAAAAGATCAAATAGCCAGGATATAGGGATGGAATTTGGAATCGAAAAATGTGCTATGCTTGTAATAAAAAGGGGTGAAAGAAAACTATTAAATGGAATACAACTACCAAATCAGGAAACTATAAAATCTCTTGATGAAAATGAAAGCTACAAATACCTAGGAATTTTAGAAGCGGACAATATCATGCAAGCAGAAATGAAAGGAAAAGTTAAAAAGGAATATCTCAGGAGAACTAGAAAACTTCTAGAAACGAAACTTAACAGCAGAAATCTGATCAAAGGAATTAATACCTGGGCTGTCCCCATTATAAGATACTCAGGACCATTCTTAAAATGGACAAAAGAAGAACTCAGACAGATAGACCAAAGGACGAGAAAATTAATGACCATGCACAAGGCTCTCCACCCTAGAGATGATAGAGATAGATTGTATGTGTCAAGAAAGGAAGGGGAAGAGGTCTTGCCAACATAGAGGAATGCGTAGAAACCACAATCCAACAACTTGAAGATTACACAAGGAAGAGCAAAGACAAATTACTTATGGCGACCAACAATAGTAGAAACGGCAGATGGACAAACAGAAGAACGACAAAGACTAGAAAACAAAAATGGGAAGAAAAACAATTATATGGACGCTTCAAACGACAAATAGATGAGGTTGCACATCAAAAGACTTGGACATGGTTAAGAAAGGGAAACCTCAAAAGAGAAACAGAATCACTTATAATTGCTGCACAAAATAATGCCATAAGGACAAACTACATCAAAGCGAAAATTGATAAGACCCAACAAAATAGTAAATGTAGACTTTGCGGTAATAGAGATGAGACTGTTAACCATATACTCTGCGAATGTAGCAAACTAGCACAACGAGAATACAAAACTAGACACGACTGGGTTGGGAAGGTGATCCACTGGGAATTATGTAAGAAATTAAATTTTGACCACACAACAAAATGGTATATGCATAAACCAGAATCTGTTCTTGAGAACGAAACACACAAAATTCTCTGGGACTTTGAAATAAAAACGGATCACCTTATCCCAGCAAGAAGACCAGACCTAGTGTTGATTAACAAAAAAGAAAGAACTTGTCAACTGGTGGATTTTGCAGTGCCAGCGGATCACAGGGTGAAGTTAAAGGAAAATGAAAAAATTGACAAATATCTGGACCTTGCCAGAGAACTGAAAAAGTTATGGAATATGAAAGTGAAAGTTATACCAATTGTAGTTGGTGCACTTGGAACAGTCCCAAAAGCATTAGAAAAGGGTTTGGAAAGTTTGGATATCAGAGGAAGGATTGAAACCATTCAGAACACTGCACTGCTGCAATCTGCCAGAATACTCAGAAGAGTCCTGGAGACCTGAGGAGACTTGCTGTCACTCAGACTCCAGTGAAAAACCATCAGCTAACACTGATGTGAAAACTCAAATAATAATAATTAAGTAAGTAAAGTCGTCGGTGTGGCTAGTCAGTAACAGCTAGACAGTGAGGAAGTTGTTATTTTAACACAATTTTTTAAAGACTCATTCATTTCTATTTAGCCATGGATAGGGACCTAAAGGTTACTACCAATCTGGTTCAGAGTGGGCTTGGAAGTAATGGATAGAGTCTCTTCACATACTGGGAATAGAAGAACTATTCATATACATGTCTATTATGCAAATTATTTTATGGTGTTTATTACAGAATCAAATTTACACGACCACTGCATTTGTATATCTGAATGTAAAGAATCAAAATAATATTAGTTGCTTGGATTTTACGACATGTCAACCCTTGTTGGGTTATTTTATGCTGAAGACGTTTTATTCTATTAATGAGCGATGGGTATGCAAATTTTTGTTTTAAACACAATTTTCAACACAATTCTTTAAAAACTCATTCATTTCTATTTACCCCATAGATAGGGACCTAAAAGTTACTATCAATCTGGTTCAGAGTGGGCCTGGGAGTAATGGCTAGAGTCGCCTCACATACTGGAAAGTTAAAAATTGTTCATATTCACATTCATTACACGGCAACTGCATTTGAATATCTGAATGTAAAGAATCATATTAGTTGGTTGGATTTTACATGTCAACCCTTGTTGGGTTATTTTATGCTGAAGATGTTTTGTTCTATTATGCGTATTAAATTTTGTTTTAAAATGAATTTCTTAACACAAAATCTATTTAGCCTATAGAGGGAACCCTAATTCAGAATTACCACTAAATTTCTACACTAACGTACATGATTTATAGGCAACCTATGAATTATGTAACAATTTGAATTCCGATCAATTTAATTTGGATATTTTATCGATTAACAATTTTAATTCAATTCACGAAAAATTACTTTTTACTTTTACATAAGCATAACATATATTATCTAGATGTAGATATGATAAAAATTATCTATTTATATATCTAGAAAATAAATAAAAAACAACAATATATAATAGATTATTTCGATTTTTTAAATACATGTCATCATGTCATTTTTCTTGTTAACTTTAACATTTGAATTAACTAATCAAGTCAGTTTAGCATTCGAATGAGATAGATAGCTGATCAAAATATGGCATATGGAAATCTAATAGATTGCAATTGAGTTATCATAATAATCTTCTTATTATAATGGAGATTGTGTGTTTGTCTGTCTGTAACCGAAACTAAATCACTATTCAAGTCATAATTCCCTTAGTTATTGACGTCACATTTACCATGAATTTATTTTTATTTAAACCTCAATTATTGATAAAATTGTTATACCTTATTAATACTGTTGACCATATCTACCTACTAATAGCATGTATTTGTATTTATATATACAACAAAATAGCGGTTTACAGTGTGAACGGGAAGGCTAATTTGCATATTGATAATAAGAATTTGATTTTAATAAATATATGCTTAGTATTATTGATTTCTAATTGTTTGGTTTTCTCTTAACGAATCTGAGCAAAATCTCGGGATACATCTTAAAAGAAATCCATAAACAAGACGAAAGAACTGTAATTTTATTAAAGACTTCATAATCTAACTGAATAGATAAATTAGGAAAAATGAAAGACAGGAGTGAAAGAAAATGATAGAAGAGTTAAATCTAAAGCTGTTCTATTTTTCGATTATAACCCCTCAGTTTATCATTTTCTAAATAGTTTATAATTTGATACAATATTTTATAACATCAAAACCTAAATACTTGCACCCGAAGGGTGCATATATTTGCTAGTAAATATAATATAATATGATATTATATTATAATACTATAGTATAATATTAAATTAGATAATATATTAGATTATAATATAATATTAAATTAGATAATAGATTAGATTAATTTTTATTTATTTGTTTATTGTCTAAAATAACTACAAGGGTTAAATTACAAAATACTTATAGTACCAGCTACTTATCTCATTTTAGGTATGTCCCCATCTTTTGAGGTACCATGTACTTTTTACAATATCCCATTTTTCGAATGAGATAGATAGCTGATCAAAATATGGCATATGGAAATCTAATAGATTGCAATGGAGTTATCAGAATAATAAATATAATATAATATGATATTATATTATAATACTATAATATTATATTAAATTAGATTAGATAATTAATTATAATATAATATTAATTAGATAATAGATTAGATAATTAGATTAATTTTATTTACTTGTTTATTGTCTAAAAGAACTACAAGGGTTAAATTACAAAAATACTTATAGTGCCAGGTACTAGCTTGGTTATCTCATTTTAGGAATGTCCCCATCTTTTGGGTACCATGTACTTTTTACAATATCCCATTTTTCCCTAAAGAGAATTCCTCCCATTTCCATACATACATGGTACCCGTCGGGCGCGAAACACTTCCTTTCTGACTGATAACTTGGGAAAGGTAGGAATCACTTCACCCGGCCTATGGGTTAAATAGTATCACTACTGCTTTTCTGCACTACTGTTTTCTATCACGCATTGCCCTCACCCCCACCCGAGAGGTCCTCTACGCAGCATCCAATTCCGCGTAGATCTGGTCAGTTTAGTTCTTTGCCGGGCGCCTGCACTGATGTTCCCATGTACTGGTTCTCAGGAGAACGCCATTTATGAGTTCATCCTTGTTTTTCCAGCAGTGTCCAGTGTGTCTTGGTTGTGTAATTGGGGCCAAGTGACCGCACAGCTGCTTTCTCATTGGGTGTTGTTTCCACGATTTCTATAAGATATTCTTGAGACCAAGGCACTTCGGTAGGGTCCAAATGGTGCAGCCATTCAGTAGCATTGACACAACTACGACTTGGAAGAATTATCACTGTAATTTGTCAGTGAGATCAGATTTTCACTCTCAACTATATATATATATATATATATATATATATATATATATATATATATGTGTGTGTGTGTGTGTGTTGTGTGTGTGTGTAATTCAGCCCCTCCATCGTAGTAGGTATCAGCCAGACAGCGAGGGAGTCTATCTTCTTTTTACTAGCGCTAGACCAAGGAGTATGTTTGGCATCAGCTCCTTACTTTACAGCACAAATCCCTGTGCTACTCATACACTGAATTGGCGGGGGCCAGTATCGAACCCCGAACCTTGTGGTTCCTAGTCTGACGCTCTACCGACTGAACTGATCCGGCTCCTCTTTCAAGCTAGATAGATATCTATCCTACACAGTTTATCTATCTATCTATCTATCTATCTATCTATCTATCTATCTATCCTACTCTGCTTATCATATCTTTCTACCTATCTCTTTCTATCTATCCTGAGATATGATATAAATAGAGAGATATTCTACTCTGCTCTGACACTCAATAAAGACATATTACTTGACAAGTAGTTGTCAATTTACAATAAAAATCTAAAATGCCAAATCCTGAATAAATCATGAATGGAATTAAGAAAATGAATAACTCCATTCATTGATTTGGCTGAGCTACCAACGTGAATGCGATGAAATTATTTAACAATATGTTTAATGAATGAATAAGAAATGAATTAAAAAAAGAAGATAAAAGAAAAGATGAAGAAGAAAGGCGGAACTGACGAGGAAGAGAGAAATAGAAAAAGAACCAAAGGAAAAAAATAAACGGGGAAACTTTCAGGAAAAAAATTAATAAAAGAAAAGAAAGGGGAAAAAAAGATATATGTGACACTGAAAAAAGATTATTGATTACGATAATTTCGGTCTACTGTTAACTAATATTCCATCCATTCAAAAAAGAAATAAAAATTAGAAAGAAAGTAAAAAAGAAGAAAAAAAAAAAAAGAAAAATTTAAAAAAATCAATAAAAAAATTAAAAGAACCGACACACGTTAACGTTGGAAAATCTGAGGTATGATAGAATTTCAAATTCGTAAAGTCCGGTGTTGATAAATTTATTAGTGCTGGGAGAATTTTCTGTCAAAAACACAAATCAATTGCCGATAAAAAATTGATTGCACATGCTAAATTATTTGCAAATGTCACTTGTATTTAATTGATAATTGGGAATGAGATTGAAATATTCATTTTCAGATGAGGTGTTCAAAAGACAAAGAAAAACAGGAAAAATTCCACTTTTCTAGATTCTTTATCAATGCTACGTTAGGCTGATACATACATACATACATACACACATAACTTATTATAATGGAGATTGGGTGTTTGTCTGTAACCGAAACTATATCACTACTCGAGTCACAATTCCCTTAGTTATTCATGTCACATTCTCCATGACTTTACTTTTCATTTAAACCTCAATGATTAATAAAATTGTTTTACATTAGTAATACTGTTGGACATATCTACAGGTATTTGCCTCTCATCCCACTTATGAGGGCG
>CM042142.1:17291225-17343725 GCA_023376005.1 Doryteuthis pealeii
TAATGTGTAGATGGTCTGTCTTGGTAAAAACGCATAACTTTTTTATGGCATTACCTTTGGTTTGATTCAAAACCGGGTTACGTCACGGCTTAGGAAAATAATGCTGTTGAGTGGGGCTAGGTAGGTACTTATTCTACCCATTCGCCACATGTAAGATGTAAGACAAGGTCGCAATTATAGGCATGCAACAAGGATCAAACTCACTATATAGAAGTAAAAGATCTGCGAGACTAGCCTGTTAAACATTACACCATGATGATAAGCTCCTATTAATTGATTAGTAGTCTTAAAACATTTTATCTATTTAGAGGTAAATTCATTTAAGATGATTAATTATAGTTTGTCACAATTATTAGTTTTTCGTTCTGTTTGATCTGAATTCATTCGTGATAAAATATTGAAAAGCTGTCATTAAAAAACTAAAACATTGTTATTAATAAGCAAATATGAGATATATAATGTGTATGAGACTGATTGATTAGATGTTTCAGGTTGGCAACACTCATTGAAAAATCACCTTATCAATGTTGAAACTTTCAAAATAAAAAAAAATGATTTTCTAATTATGGTAGGAATTTTATAAATATTTCTCGAATATAAAACCTACCGTGAGACCATATTGCAAGAAAAGTATTCCATGTCAAATCGTCCAAAATACTAAAATTGTCATCCAACCCCTTCAACTTTTCTGAAATTTTTTCCAGGTGTGTACTATGTTAAAGTTAGACAATACCAAAAACATGAGCTTCCAATTCCAAAAATTGGTGGAGTTATGTCGACTTTTAGCTCTCCAAATTTGGTGGGTTCGCGAAAAAAGACATTTTGGAATCAATTTTTGTCTGTAAAATGAGTTCTAGAGCTTTCCTACTACTAAAAATTGGTTTATAAAAGCATTTTGCCCAAGGAATCCAAAAATGCTATCAACTGTCCACACCTCGAAAAATTTCAGAAAAATTTAAGTGTCTGGGTGACATGGCCTGGATGATTTGACATGGAATTACCCAGAACGAAATCTATTAACCAATTGTATTTTTTTGCTATTAGATTAATATAATTGGGCCAAATTGCCTATCAGTTCAAAAACAGAAATATAATTTTAAGATTAATTTGGATGATTTCAGGAAAAAAAATGGTAAGAAGAATAATTTAAGAGGACATTTTGGTTGATTGGTTGGTTGGTTGGTTGGTTGAAAAAAAACCCTTGGGTTATTTTATGCCGAATACATTTGATTTTATACAATCTTGTGTATTCAGTTTTTTAAAAAACAAATTTAAACTCATATTTTTTAATCTATTTAACTCAGAGATGGGTCAATAATAGGTAATACCACTCCGGGTCAGAATGGACGTGAGAGTAATGGCGACGAAGGGGTACTCCAATTCTGAAACACCGGGGAGTATGAGCATTTCCATTACTACCAGGTCCATCTGATGATCCTATGTATCGGTGAAATATATTTGATTGCACCTACAAAAATTACAACCTTACTCAACAACGAATGTTACATTATTTATGAGCAGCTTATAAATTAGGAAACTACCTGTATTTAGAATATTTTGAATTAGGGTCCGTTAGATTTAGAAAACGGGGTCCTATGTAAAATTACCCGACAGTTATGGACGGGTAGTAACCTTTTTAATGACCCCTTAGAAAGACGCGATTGGGCCCCGTGAGAATAAGTTTTAGTTTAGTTCAGATGCGACCCGACTTTCGAGGAGTGTGGATGCTATTGGCGTTTCTCAATCCGCGGTTGGTGAATATCAGATGGATTTGGAAATAAAGCTTTATCAAGAAAACAACCAAGTCTTATTTGTTAAGTAATTGAAACAAGAAGAATCCAGCCCAAGAAATCAACAAAAAACAACCCCTAATAAGAAGCCCACCATATTAACAAGATGACGGTTGAGATAGACGAAGTAAGCGGTGAATTAGAAGAAGTAAGTAGAATATTAACAAGTAAGAACCATCATCTATCTTCTCTAATCTACCTATCTGCCCCCTCTCTCGCTCCCCCTCTCTCTCTCTCTCTCTCACTCTCTCAATTATATACATCCAAGTAAAGGAGTATATAACGCGAAGTAATAAAACAAAAACATCTTTGGTATAAAATAATCGAAGGGTTGGCTGTAAAATTCAACAAAACAAAACAAATCAACCAGCCAACCATACGAAATATATGCAAATTCCCACTTGTGAAATGACACTTTTTCCTATAGTTATTTCTTACCTTTTACTTTCTTGATATAAAGGCAATGAATAATGAATGGATACCTGTCTTTATTTGAATACAGTTGAAACATTAAAAGTAGCTATTTTATAAAAAATCAAATCTGATAAGAAACAAAAGTTTTCGACACACTTTAAAAAATCTGAAAAACATTAATCCAAGATAATTAATTGTAGTATGATGCATAATTATCAGTTTGTATTACTGTTCGAGATGAATACATTCGTGACAAAAGATAATAAAATTAATTAAATTTAATTAAAACAAATTATAAACGTAATTAAAACAAACAACAACTACAACTACAACAAACAAACAAACAATCAAACAAACAAAAACATTGTTATTACAAAGCAATATAGAATATCAGTTCTGAACGTATTCTGTATATGATGGTTCAATTTGATTTTTCAGGCTGGCAACTCTCATTAAAAATCACAAATTATAAAAGAATGGGTGAATAGTCAAAGGAGAAGAACGAGGGCAAACCACGAAAGATCACGTGACGCAGCTGAATTAGACTATTGAAAAACATTTCTTTCTTTTTTCCTCTCCCAAGCTGACAGCTGAGCGCGAGGTTCACTAGCGTAGTGTATCTAATTTAAGTGATTCTGTTATTGTAACATTCTTTCTATCTCTCGTTGCGTCAACGACTACTACTAGATTTGCCACGGCCAAAATAAATATTTTTAGACAGGAAGTTGTGGGCTTGTTTTTAATCGACTCGGGTTATCACGAAGGGACGTTTTTCCCGCAAGAAGAAACGAGGCCACACACAATAAGACGAAATACCCATTACGTCACAAATGTTAACCTAACTTTAACGTAATTTTATTTGAATTCACCTACAGACCAATGCCTCTTACTGCTGCTCCTGAGATTTTGCTTGAGCAGGTGTATTTGTAAGACAGAAATTTACAATTTTGTCACAAGTAACAACTTGTATTCTTGTTGGCTAGGATGTTGAATATTTTTCAAAGAATACAACGAACTCGTCTCATCCATAAACTGAGGTTTTCACTTGTAAAAAAAAAATAGAATTTTCGAACAAGTATATTTGGATAGGCTTCTTTGTTTAATGGCATAACAACCTTTATGGGTTATTATAGAGGGGGAACCAAAAACAAGCGAGTTCTCAGTCTTCTCACAAGCCAGACCTCTGTTGAGCAACACATTCTTCGTCTAGCAGCTGGAAATTCCGTCGTCGTAGTCGAAATAATCTTTAGCAGTTCAAAATCACATTTCCTATTTAGTTTTGTTTCTGTTCGACTAAAATCCATTTCTGTACTGAAAAGCGCTTCGTCGTCGACTGCTTCTGCTGCTGTTGCTGCTGACTCGCCAAGCGCTCGACTCACTTGTTATTTTATGGGCATATTAGCCAAACATCCGGGCACATCAGTCGAACCTCGCGTCCGTCCAGTGCCCAAAACGCATTTGTTTTTGCATGCGGGAGGACGCGAGTTCGATCCCGGCAGGCAAGACAATGTCTTGCTCTTTTTCCTTTCTCGTTCTCCGACTGAGTTATTTAATGCCAAAGTCATGCTTGTAGAATAATAGTGACACTATTCAATCCATAGCTGGGGGATAAGAGGGTTAATATCTTTCCCAAGGGTATTAGACTCAAAGTGAACATGATAACGCGACTGTGTTTCGATCTCGCTTACTACGATTTCGCAGTTCAGT
Organism: Doryteuthis pealeii; assembly: GCA_023376005.1. Classification (NCBI taxonomy): domain Eukaryota; kingdom Metazoa; phylum Mollusca; class Cephalopoda; order Myopsida; family Loliginidae; genus Doryteuthis; species Doryteuthis pealeii. The sequence goes on from CM042142.1 coordinate 17,295,137, forward strand.
TCGTTAGCAGCTACGCCAGAGAAATAAAGATGCATCATTTGATGATTTATTCGCATTTTGTCTCATTGGTGGGTTGGTTTTATGGCATGTCAACTCTTGCTGAATTATTTGATGCCAAAGTTCATCATTTTTTTAAGCAATTATGTTGTCAATTAACTAATGACAGTGATCATGTGACTAGAAGCGCGATCGCAGACCCCTCCCTTCGGATCAATCGTCCAGTCATTTCAATATGATTGTCCCGACCCTATTGCTTTGATCGCAAACTCCTACTCCTCTTATCATATATATGCTAGAAGAAATATAGATAATGGCATTACTTTTTGACTCACCCTCGTATTAATAGTAAAAGTATTATCTGCGTTATTCGGACTATTGTCCCCATCTTTATTGTTATTTGTACAACTTTTCGGCTGATATACCCTCCGGCCTTCTTCAGGTATTTCCATACGCCAGCTATGGTTAGCGGAATGAGAACAGGATACCCCCGTGGACTGAATAAAGGGTTAGGTTCAAAGTTCTGTGATGGCTCCCGATTACGACAAGAAGATTCCCGACTACGACAAGAAAGTTCCCGAGTCTGAAAAGAAGGTTCCAGAGTCCGAGAGTGTTCCCGAGTCCGACAAGAAATACCTAAAGAAGGCCGGATTGCATATCGGCCGAAATGTTGTACAAATAACAATAAAGATGGGGACAATAGTCCGAATAACGCAGATAATACTAATCATCAAGCCTCATTTCAAACATTCAGAGAAATAATACTAAAAGTATCATAAAAAGAAGAAAGGGTAACCTCGAGACTTGATGGTTTAACTAAGAGAATCTACAATATTTAAAAAAATGTCTCCCTCTTTTTTATAAAAAAAAATCAGCTTATAAAATCTAATTAAAAAAAAACAAAACAAAAAGTGACAATGTATTAATATTAATGGGTCATAAAAAGAAAAAAGTTAACATTGAAACTTGGTGATTTAACCCACAGACTCTACAAGAATTTTCTTTTTTATCATTTTCTCTCTCCTTACTTCTTTTTCTTTAATTTATTTCATTTTTTAGTCGTACAAATAATTCTAAAAATTATGTAAACTTTTTAAAAACTCTTTTGTAAATGGTGAAATTGATTCGATTAGAATTTTACCATGATTAATGTGAGCCGATTTAAATGATCTATTCACTCATATTTATTGACATGACTAATTCCAAATAACTTAGCCATTATAAGAATGTTGATGAATGAGAGTTTGTTGAATATATCATTTCATCGTACGGAAACAATTGCTTTATAAAGTAATAACAAGGATATTCTATTGTATTGCGATTCTCATGGCCATTTCAGGGCTGAAGTTGAATGCAGTTTTACAGTGGAGATCCTTGTGGCATAAAGTTTGATCCTTTCTTGAAGTAGAAAGATGTAGTATCAGTTTTAATCCTTGTCTATTGATCTGTCCTCAAAGTAGAAAGATGTATTAGATATAATCCTTGTGTGTTGATCTGTCTTCGAAGTCGAAAGTTGTATCAGAGTGTTGTATACCCTTTCTTTACTTCTTTAATTCTTTAGTTCTGCTCATCTTTGGTATCTTACGTTTTTCTTCTGGTGTCTGGACTTATATTTCTCTGTTCTTGCTGGTTGGTCGTCCCTGATTCATTTCTTCTTCTAGGTCAGTCTTGTTGCCAAGACATTCATCAACCACAAAACCATATTGTTTATCTAAACCTTTATTTACTTAACTAAACATATTTATTTAACTAATCACGTGTGCAGTGAGTCCAGCTAAAGCAGATACATCTTCTCTGCCTGACGTCTAAGCTGAAACTTAGAGTCAACCAGGTCCCACGTAACTTCACGTATTTCGTGGGCTTTCTATAATATTCCATGGAAAGTCCCGCCCGTGATATGAAAAGGGGCCATCCCTTCAGAAATACAGGGGGTTGATAGTAATCTATGCATATATTATGTAACAAGAGTTGATCCTGTTGATAATTCCTTTAAGTAGTCCTTCCAGCAAGTAATTTCGGAACAATTTATCAACACCTTTAAATAGTACATTAAATACAGGTTTGGGCGTTTTTGATTGGTTAATTCAGCGACTGCTGTTTTTGAAACAGTTTATAAATATAAGTTTTGGTCTTTAGCACACCATATACACAAGATATTGTCTTAGCAAACTTAATAGAATAGAATACAGACTTGACAAGGAGATACAAACAAAAGCTTAAAATAGTTGTATAAGAGAAATGTCTTAATAGGAAAATAGTCTTTTAGTAGATAAAGGTCCTTATGTCACTGGTAAAAGAGGAACGTATAAGCACTTATATGTTGAGTAATTTGTACTATTGACTGGTGGGTGTTCTTCTCCCGAGGCTAGATGGTAAAAGAGTAATTGACTTTGCCCGCTTCCATTTTTATAATTGCTACCTGAATTTCGTCATTTTTCTTGAGTCGTATATTTACCATAAAAAACTCGTAAAATATATACATTTAGATTGAATGTAGTTGATATTATGACATCTGCCGATTTGGTGACAAAAAATCTAAAATTTAATAACGAAACATATCTTGTAAGATCGAATGTTACTTCGAGCTGCTGTGTATTTCGTTTAAAACGTCAGTGTTTTCCCCGTTCTATCGATTAAAAAAGTTACATTTCGAACTAAAATTTTCTGTTAACTATTTTTCAGTCTGTGAAAATTCATAAATCATATGTATCATATATCATATCATATATTTCCTACGTGAAACCCTCCAATAATTGTAATAGATTAGAATTCTATTTTGTATTAAATTTCACTTTCCAAAACAGAAAAGAATAAACAGCCTTGGGGATTAGTGAAACTATAGCATTATGAAAGTATAAAGTACGTTTAATTTCTTTTATACAAGATTGTAGAACATCAGACCAAACGCAAAGACTTTGAGATACAAGTTGTGTTCAAAATGTATCGAAGATAAAGATGTATTTGTTAATCAGACTCTCTACACAGACTCTGATATTCAAGTTGGTTTCAAAATATATCGAGACTGAAGCAGTATTTACCAATCAAACAATATACAAAAATTATGATATACAAGTTGTGTTCAAAGTGTATGGAGACTAAAGCTGTAATTTTCAATCAGATTATATGAAAATAATTTGAAATTCAAGTTAGGTTCAAAATATATCGGGACTAAAGCTGTATTTGCCAATCAAACCAAATGTAAAGATAGGTTGTATATACACATTGTTGGAATGGTTATCATAGTAGGAAATGAACACAGCAATTCGAGTTCAAATCCTGGACGAGGCTATTTTGATTTCTCATAGAGTTAATACCCTTACAAAAGGTACTAATCCAACTACCCCTTCATGGTGCCTGAAATAGACTATAATGCTCAATCTCTAAGTCTTTTGTTATTTCTTACTTATATATTTACTCTGTGACACTAACATTAAGAGCACACATTGAGCTCTCAAACTGCGACAGGTTTTTTAAATAAAGCTCTTGTGTCGTAAGGAAGATTTCTTCTCTGGACTTTTGGATTATATATATATATATATATATATATATATATATATATATATATATATATATATATATATACATTGTGCTCAAAATCTATCGAGACTGAAACTGTATTTATCAATCAAAGACGAAGACAAATAATATTTACAAGTTGTGTTCCACATTTTTGGTTTGGTTTGGTTTGGTTTGTTTTGTTTTACGGCATATCAACCTCAGTGGATCATTTAATGCCGATAAAGTTTTGAAATAAATCAATTCTTAATGGATAATACAATTTTTTTATAAATACATTTTTCTATTTAACCCATAGATGGGACCCTAACAGCTACTACCACTCCGGTCAGAGTGGACCAGGGAGCAATGGTGATGAAGGGGTGCCCCACATTCCCCAAACCTCCAAAACTGGAACCTCACCATCAGATAGAGTTTAACGTCATTCCCAGGACATGTAGACCCACAGCCACCGCCTTCTAGCACCCATATGATAAAAAGGGGTTGGGGCTTGCCATAAGGGCAATAGGGTTGGGAAAATTATATAGGTGCTAGGGCTTGACGTGACCAGCCGATTGATCAGAGGGGGCCTCTCCGACCGCCCGTCTAGCCCAAGATAGGGCCAAAGTGGAGTATTACAAGTCATGAACTGCTCATCCTCCTGGGCTCTATCCTTAAGCATCACGGGGCGCCACCCACGGCCAACAGGTGGCACCATTGGGGGGAGTCTTACCCCTCTGCAGAGGTGCAGTCGGTGCATTCTAACGCCCCAGCCGACAGGGCGGTTTTGGTTTGGTTTGGTTTCTTTGTTTATTGGCATATCAACCTTCATGGGTTATTTAATGCCAAAGAGATTATTGTAGAAGAACAGTAGTGGTACTATTGAACCTCTAGCTAGGGTATCAAGAGTTTCTTACCTTTCTGAAGCGTATTAGTAAGAAAGTGAAAGTAATTTAGTGACGGAACTCGCTTAGTACGATGCCACTGTACAGCACGTTAGCCATTACGCTACAGGGACTCCCCGCCAAAATGTATCGAGACTGAAGCTGTATTTATCAATCAAACCATATTCAAAGACAACTTGTATATACAATTAACACCATCCCCTTCAAAGGAATGTTGTAGGCATGGTGTGAAACTGCGTCCAGTGACAAGCTTTCAGTTCTGATGCTGTGGGGAAGGTAGTCACTTCTTCCTAGCCATTACTCCCTGGTCCACTCTCATCAACAGTAGGCGTACCTGTTAGATACCATCTTTGAATGTTTGTTAACAAATGTATGGTATTTGGTATTCATATATAAGATGAACAGTTATCAAATAAATGATTACTATTGAATAGGAATAGTAATTTAAAACCAAATAAAGTATATATTATTAGTATTAGATAGGATATTGAAATAATAAAACACTACAAATTAGTTGTACTAGCAAGTATGCTATTTGAATTTTAAAGTAATAAAATATTATATTGAGACTAACGAAACAAAAACAAATAAGAACTTGTTTTAAACAGAATATAACAGATTGGGAACTAAATCTTCTCATCACCGCCGGTTTTAATTGCTAAATTTGCTATTTAATTAAATTAGACTGTAAAGAACAAAATGAACTATTAATTTTTGCTAATGAATTTCTTTTACAATTTATCGACGGGATTTATTTTATCAAAATAAAACCAAACATTAAGAAATCAATAATACCAAGCAAATATTAATTAAAATAATTTTTTAAGATCTGTATGCAAATTTCCCTTCACTCAGTTAACAGCAATTTTGTTGTATATCAAAGTACAATTGTATACTTTCTGCGTGTTGATAAGGCCAACTTCAATCCGTTCAGGCATGAGCATCAGTTTAATTTCCCACCATTTTGATTAGCCCCCAAACAAATATTTTTGTATGATTAAACTAAATTTTGGAATAAACGATGCAGCGATTACATTTAAGGGAAAACAATTCGCTTTTATATCTCTTATTTATTGATAGACCCTCGTATAATATAATATAATATAAATATATATATATATATATATATATATATATATATATATATATGTGTGTGTGTGTGTGTGTGTGCGTGTGGAGAAAAGTAGACAAACACGGGATGTTATGGAAACTGGATGTTTATTGTCGACGATGCAACGTTTTGGTCATTTAGACCTTCTTCAGGACTCAAATATAGATCTTGCTTCAATGAAGGACATTTTCAAAATGGTGGAAACAATAGGTTGTCAGTAGGGACAGGGTTGGTTGGGGCTGGGTAGTGGATTTTCTTCTCTCTAGATGTGGAGTGTTTTTATGGTGATGCAGGTGTGGGTCAGTAATGTTTGATATATATATATGTATGTTTGTATGTATTTATATATAAGGGTCTATTATGGACCGGTTATTTCTGCTACTAATATATATATATATATATATATATATATATATATATATATATATATATATAGAGAGAGAGAGAGAGAGAGAGAGACAGACAGACAGACAGACAGACAGACAGACAGGTATAGATAGATAGATAGATAGATAGAAGTATCCAACAGACAGGTAAGTTGTTGATGATTCTATTCGGGATCAACTATTTCCTCCGTATATCCACAATGCATCTTTGTTATTGCAAGTGTAAATATTGCTCTGAGTATAATTATTTTATTAGTTATTTTACATTGGGTCCTCTTATGGATTTGAAATAATCCTTGTATGAATATGTAGCTGTGCATCTGCATGGGCATGGAAATATAATATATATATATATATATATATATATATATATATATATATATATACAATAAAGAGAATGACTTACCGGTAAAAGATATTGAGTTTATCCCGATATTTGGTTGATACAAATATTAATCTGATAAGTCAGTGTTATAACAAATATAAAGTGATCAATACGCTAGTAGAGCGGATTTAGTATTACAGCGTGTACATAAATAATCTACACGAGTTTCACCATAAGGATCTTCAGGGTTAATTCCACTGAAGATATTGATTGATTACAGTTAATTGCGGAAGTTGATATTGAACTGTAATTAATCAATATCTTGATTAATTCAATGGAAATAAGCCTGAAGAATCTTACGCTGAAACTCAAGTAGATTATTTCTATACACACTGTAATACTATATATATATATATATATATATATATATATATATATATATATTATGGACTCTCTCGTCGATTTTCGACGCATGAAGGTTCACACACACAATGAACACCCACACAGTGATTTGTTTATAGTGGTGAAGGCTTGTGTTGGACTATCCACACTTTTTTTTGCACAGTCGATAGGAAAGAATTGGTGTATCAAAGGTTGCCACAAACCCAATCAACGACCGACCTCAGGAATTTTGAATTCAGAGTTATCCCTCTGGATAGACTGGTTACCTACTCAAGGCTGAAGGGCCCAGTCTGCCCTACTATTTAACCCATAGCTGGAGGGAGAATATATGGATTCATACCTTTCCCAAAGGTATTAGCGCCATGTGAAATGCCAACAGCTTCGTCCAGGAATTGAACTCGCGTTGACGAGTCCATTTCCTACGACTCTAACCATCAGACCATGCGCCTCGATAAAGAGTTTCTATATAGCAACTTCTCCACACGTGTAGTATGCGACACAAGGTGAATTTTTTAAGTGAGGTATTAAAGTTTTGAATTCAGAGTTTTCCTTCTCTTAGACTAGTTGTCAAGGTTAAAGAGCCCCGTTTCTCTCTCTCTCTCTCTCTCTCTCTCTCTCTCTCTCTCTCTATATATATATATATATATATATATATATATATATCCGCTATACTGTAAAAGAAAATAGGATTATCATTGCTATAACCAGGAATGGGTGAACCGTTTGTATTATGTTTTATTTCGGCTTGAAGGGCACTGTACCCTAGAATCCTCTGCAAAGTTAGTCGTGCATTGCTGCTGGCTTTCTTCGCAATAAAATGGTATTTTTGATTTATATAGCCCGGGGGGAGGCTGATTTCACCGGTGGCCATTGTTAGAATTAAAGAATGAAATCATGAAGTCATAATTGATTCGTATATTTTTCCTCCATCGCAATTTTTTTATTTTATTTTATTTTATTTTTCTATTTTCTATTTTTTTTTTAAGGAAATGAGGAGAGGAAATCGAATTTCGTTTATTTATAGTCACTGCTCGATGTCAGAAACGAACACGCAGTAATTCATTATCCTTTGTTATTTCGCTTTTTCCCACAACTTCACGTTGTTATTTAATTACATTTGGTTTTATTATGACATTGTTATTAAGATTATGATAGAATTTCCAGAAATACTCAAAATAGTATTATCACAAAAATAACAACAACAAGATGCTTAAAAAAGCCTATTATATTTCACGGATTTCTTTTTTTATCTCTAAGAAAATATAGTCACACGCAGAGGAGACGATAAGCTACGCCACGCGTACAACTATTTTCTTATTGATAAAATAAATATAAAGAACACTAGTGCTATTATTTAACCCATAGCCGGGGGATGAGAGTATTTATACCTTTCACTGGGGCTTTTATATATCAACTCTTCAGAACGTGTAGAATGCGACATAAGATCTTCTAGACTTAGCTTAAAGGGCCCAGTCTCTCTCACTATTTACCCATAGCTGGAGGCAGAATTGTTGCATTTATACATTTCCCTAGGATATATGAAATGCAACTAGTCAGGTCCAGGATTTGAACTTGTGTCGCCGATATTGTCTCATAGATGAAATGTTCATTATAGATAAAATAATATGATGAGAGTGTTCATAACTTTCCCAAGAGTTTCTATATATATATATATTTACCAACCCCTCCGCACGAGCAGGATGCGACACAAGGTCAATTTCTTAAGCGGAGTTTACCGGGTTTGAATTCAGAGTTTTTCCTTCTCCTAGACTGGTTACCTAGCCATGGTTAAAGAGTCCAGTCTGCCCTGCTATTTTCCCATAGCTGGAGGGAGAATTGGATTCATACCTTTCCCAAGGGCATTAGCGCCATGTGAAATGCCAACAGCTTCGTCCAGGAATTGAACTCGCGTTGACGAGTCCATTTCATACGACTCTAACCATCAGACCACGCGCCCCCATAAATAGTTTCTATATAGCAACTTCTCCACACGTGTAGTATGCGACACAAGGTCAATTCGATTTTTTAGGTGAGGTATTACAGTTTTGAATTCAGATATTTCCTTCTGTTAGTTGTCAAGGTTAAAGAGCCCAGTCTGTTTCACTATTTACCCATGGCTGGAGGCAGAATAGTTGGATTCATACATTTCGATAGGGTATTGGTGCAATGTGAAATGCAACAAAACCAGTTCCAGAAATTGAATTCGTGTTACCGATATTGTCTTATAGATGAAATAAATATAAAGAACCCTAGTGGTACTATTCAACCCATAGGTGGGGGATTGGAATTTTCAAATTCTGAATGAGACTGCGTTTTATGTGGTGCTACTGCCCTTGAACAATTCTGTTTGTAGAGTGAAGGGGCTGTATAGTTATGGTCTGTAACAAGGAAGATGATTAGTTAGTTACCTTAATTGCAACTTATTGCTACAGCTGGCTTGCAAAATGTAATTAGAGTTGAGTTTTTTTTTATAAATCTTGCTATATTAAGCAGATCTGAAAGTACTAGCTTCTGTGTCAGGTATATTTAATAATGAAACACACTTTTTAAATTCTGCCTTCCTTGAGTTTTCTGACTACTTAAACGTGTGTCTTTGGAAGAAGGAACTCTTTAATGAAAAGAGAAAGGAAGTTGTATAGGTAACATAGTGGAGATACGGCTAGCGACAAACACATTGACAAGAGCCATCTGTAGAACAAGAGACTTAAAGATATTGCTCTATCCCATATATTGAGCACTCTCTGTAGATACTGCAATCTTTAATTATTTTTTCTATTATCATTTATATAAATATATCTTAATCTTCATTCAGAGGCTGGTTACAAAAGAAAGATTAAAAAAAAAAGATGGGAGATAGGGCCAGTCCTATGATCTCATGGACTCCCTCAAAATCTATGATATGGTTTGGTTTCTTTGTTTAGTGGCATATCAATCTTCATGGGTTATTTAATGCCAAATACATACTTATAGAAGAACAGTAGTGGTATTATTTAAGACATAGAACTATTGGCTGTGGCTGTCAAACTACTTGTGAGAGCATTATCAAAAGAAATAACACAGATGAATAGAAATAAATTATATAAGATATATGGGAATTAAGATTTAACAGAAAAAAATGCAAAGTACAACATACTGGATTCATTTACTTTCCCAGGGAAATTAATAGGGAAGACTGGACTTTGTAAACAACATCTCTAGGATAAGGAAAACTCTGAATTCACACCAGCTTTACTCCGCTTGAAAATTGACCTAGTGTACACATACTGTCCGTTTACGTGTTTAAGACATATGCATCATCATCATCATCATCATCATCATCATCATTGTGGCCTACTGACACCACCAATCCAATTGACTCTTTCTCGTCATCCGTCCTAACGGCCATCTCACTTGGTAAGTCCTTTGAACGACTTGCAGTACCCGTACAAAGCTTCTGAATCTAGGTTTTTGCTGGTTGGTCATCCCTGGTGTGTCGATCTGTTGTCGGAAAACTGTTCTGTTTTAGGTTGCTGCCACAGGGATTTGATACAAAATACAGAAAGTAAACTTGTTTAGTTTCCATCTAGATTTCACAGGAAGAGTTTCGTTAAAAACAATTGGTGCAGCCATACAATAGTAATGACATTGCTATATTTTGGAAGAATTTCCTTTTGATTTTATCCGTGGGATCAGATTTCTGTATGGCCAGAAAATTGTCAATTTCTCTCTCTCGCTTCTCTCTCTCTCTCTCTCTCTCTCTCTCTCTCTCTCTCTATATATATATATATATATATTATATATATGTATGTATGTATATATATATATATATATATATATATGATAAGTTGTAAACAAGGTATGTTAGGAATGGCTTTTTTTTGCCGACAATTTTTGGGAGAATATGTGCTTAATTAGAGTCGTACCTAATTTTGAAAATTAATTAATTAATAATGAATTAGGCGGGAATGCCTATTTAAATGTATGGCTAAACAAATCGAGAAAAATCAATCTCTGTATGTACATTTCGGCCTTCCTATCTATAGCTCTGCTGATGAGGCCTAATAGGCCGAAATGTACATACAGAGATTGATTTTTCTCGATTTGTTTAGCCAATAGGCATTCCCGCCTAATTCATTATTAATTAATTAATTTTCAAAATTAGGTACGACTCTAATTAAGCACATATTCTCCCAAATATATATATATATATATATATATATATATATATATATATATATATATATATAAAGCCTTAAATCTATCTGCATCTTGTGGTAAAGTTCCAAATTCTGGATCTCTGGGTAGTGTTGAGTGCCTCTTTATCGGCATTGCTCCCGATCCACTCTGACTCGGACTGGTAGTAACTGTTAAAGTCCTATCTATGTGTTAAATGGATTAAGATGTGTCATTAAAATGTGTTGAAAAGAGTTGAAATAAGAATTGAATAACAAACTAACTCAACAAAAACCTATAAAACAAAACGTCTTCGGCATGAAATAACCCAGTGGCTTGACATACTGTAAAAACCAACCAACCAACCAACCACCCAGCCAACCATAGATTTATGTTTTCATATATATGGAAAATAATATACAATGATTTTTCTTAAGATTTATAGTGGTGGAAATGATAAAAACTAGAAGTAATAAAATCCTGTTATATTTAGTTTAGAAGCAAATTAACTTTTATTAGAAAGTGTGTACTAATTTGTGTTTCATAATGAATAATCAAAACGGATATTATTATGTATTGTTTTTATCAAATTCTCCAGCAAATGAAATTCCAACATCTCTGTAATGAAATATAAAATTGCATGAATATACATGTGAAAAATATAAACGGAAAGTTAAATAAAACAAGGCAAACATTTGATTAAATTAATATTTCGTCTTCATTTATTAAAATACTTCATCAGAATTAATTTAATAATCTAAACAACGATTGAAAAAGAGGAAAAGTTGAGAGAAGAGAGAAAGAAAAAGAAAAAGGAATAGAAAGAGAAAAAAGAAAAAGGGGTCAAAAAGAAAAAAAAGAAGAAAAAAAACCTGTGGATGTTAAAGAAGATAATGCGATGGGCCCAAATTAGAGGAAGAGAACAAAAAATATATACAAATTGATAAATCATAGTAGATAAAAATTTGATGGGGAAAAAGAAGACAGAGAAAGTGGATGAAAATGCTTGTAAGTGTGAAAAATATTCTAAAGTATGGATGTATAGTAACGGAAATAAAGTGTTTTAATCTATCTACCAACACGCGTGTTACTTAATCTTCCGACCGTTATTATCTTGCAACACCCTCTGGTTAAAAATGAGACCGTCCAAATCATCCAAGAGGAAATGTAAAAACGTAAATTCTAATTATCTGGTGTTTATACGACTAATTCTTATTTCTTATGAGTGTCGTCTCCCCAGCTAAATAATGGAACATTCCGATTTTCTTATAAAGAAAGAAAGCTCGTGTTACACAGAAAATATGATAAGAAAGAAAGAATGTGGGGAGAGAGAGAGAGAGAGAGAGAGAGAGAGAGAGAGAGAGAGAGAGAGAGAGAGAGAGAGAGAGAGAGAGGAGTATAAAACCTCCATAAATAGTCATAGAAAAATAACCGACATACAGATATAGACCGACAGATAGATATATGTAAAACAAATTTCACAGACAGACATATAGAAAAACAAATAGATATATAGATAGATATATAGATAGATGGATAGGGAATCTGACAGTCAGACGTACTGATAGATAGAAACATAGTGAGATAGATATTTAGATACTCGCTTGCTAGCTTGCTAGCAAGCTAAATAAATTTCACTTGATAGATAGATAGATAGATAGATAGATAGATAATATAGTAGAGAATTTCACATTTCAAAGAAATTTGAATTTGAATTTGACGTACAGATAGATAGAGATAGAGTAAGATAGATATATAACGAGCTTTTTAATAGCTAGCCAGCTAAATAGCTACCTTGCTACCTAGCTAAATAAATACATTTCGCTACATAGATAAACACATAGATAGATAGATAGATAGATATTTAAGAAGGGAATTTGACAGTCAGATGTATAGATAGATAGAAACAGAGTGAGGTATATATATATATATATATATATAATATATATATATATATATATATATATATATATATATATATATAGACAGATAGATAGATAGATAGAAACAGACTGAGGTATATATATATATATATATATAATATATATTATATATATATATATATAGAGAGAGAGAGAGAGAGAGAGAGAGAGGAGGGGGGAGTTTGCTAGATAGATAGATAAATAAATTTCACTAGATAAATAAATAAATATATAGATAGATAGATGGTTATAAAGAGAATTTTACAGATTGTCATATATGTATATATGTACATATATATACATATGTATAGATAGAAAAATAAATAGATATATAGATGGATAGATAGTTATAAAGGGATCTTTTTACAGATAGACATCTATATATGTGTAAATATATATATATATATATATATATATATATATATATATGTGTGTGTGTGTAAAAATGGAAAAGGAATTGAATCCGACACTATGAGGAAAAATGATTAAAGAAAAGAAAAGTAAATGGATAAAATGAATTTAATCGATATCACATTAATCGATATCACTTACACATGTGTTTCGGTCAGTTTATGTGTGTGAAAATATTTCGCACTCATACAAGAATCGACCTTCATCAGAGTGAACATTTATGTTTAAATATTTTTTCATAAAAATAAATGTTCACTCTGATGAAGGTCGATTCTTGTATGTGTGCGAAATATTTTCACACACATAAACTGACCGAAACACATGTGTAAGTGATATCGATTAATGTGATATCGATTAAATTCATTTTATCCATTTACTTTTCTTTTCTTTACTCATTTTTCCTCATATATATATATATATATATATTATATATATATATATATATATAATATATATATCATATATCTATCTAGATAAATTTATATATATATATATATATATATATATATATATATATATAGATATAGATATAGATATAGATATAGATATAGATAATTGATAGATAGATATCAATAAGAAATACTTAGCAACCACAGATAGATAGAATGAAACCTCCATAAATAGTCCTCGAAGAATAACCAGATTCTTGCCTTGATATTTCCCCTTTCATTTAGCAAATACATATCGAGTTGCCACTCTTTCCCTGAGTTACGGCGAAGATATTCTCGCATCGCCCACAGGCTCCGAACAATAACAAGGTGTGATCAGTGCGCCAATGGGAGGCTGAATTATAGCTAGTTACTTTCCAAAGCGTAATTGTTATAAATTGACCACCATTTGATCTCTCAAACGATTTAATCGTTACGTCCTATTCTACAGAGACTTGCATTGGATTAAGGTTCTTTTGACTAAGAAGCACCTCCCTCCTTTCTTCGTAAACGGAATTTACCTTGTTGCATTGGGAGTTGTTCGCTCCTTGAGGCTCTGACGAATTATCCGAATGAAGAAATCAATTTATAGACTGACATCTTGCTCTTGTACATGGTGGCAGCTGATTGCGATATGATTATAACGTCACGTGTGTACCGTTCAAACGTAACAGGAAGGCACCGAGTATCAGGAAATAAAGACCACACCCCCTTCTTTCTTTCTTTCTTTCTTTCTTTCTTTTAATTTCTGCTACTTCTAAGATTTGTTCAAGACACACTTGTTTAGTTCCCATCTAAAATTTTCTCTAGGCAATTCGTTAGAGTCCAAGTGATGCATCTCTATAAGGTTGCAATTCACGACCAACAAGTGGCAACATTGGCGTTTTTGCTCCTCAGTAGAGGTGCAGTCGGATTATTCTACAGCCCCAATGATAAAAGCGGCTTAAAAAAGAGCAGTCTGGGTTTGCATATTATGACAATATAGATGTATGACAAGTATCCAACTTGGTTTCAAGTATTCCTATCTAATACTAATACATATATGGTGTCAAATAATTATTTCTATTTGAATCTATTTAATTTCAAGTAATTAATATCAATCCTTAATAAACATTATAGTTTCAAGTATCTATACTTAATGCAAAAACATTACAGTTATATGGTTCAAGTATTCCTGATAGATAGTGATAATTCTAGTCATATATATTTGACCCAAAGATGGGACCCAAACAAGTGCTATCACTCTAAGTCAGATTAAACCTGGAAATAATTGCAATGAAGGGGTACTTCACACTCGACAGATCTCACCATCATATCATGTTTAATTTCATACCAGGAAACTCTTTGGGGGGGGGATCTTACTTGCCTGCTGGTAATAAAGACAGCCTAGTCTATGCCCTGCCGACAGGACTGTCTGATTCTGAGTATCGAAATTCCTATTAGATATTAACAGCACTACTGTAATTGTGTGGTACCGTGCTAACCGTTCCGTTACACCACGCAAGGCACATAGAGTTAAAGCACACAGACTGATTGGATTATCAGTTTTTGTTGGAATGAGCCTGCAACTTGTTTGTAACTGTATGTTACGTCTTTAAATTTCGTCTTTAAATTGATTTAATTTACTGGACTGGAGATAAGAAACAATTAATGAAAATCGACTTCCGGCTGAACGACTGATAAGGATAAAATGCCGACATGTTCAAATATCAAATTAATCCAAAAATAATCCAGATATTGAAATTATTACTGTAAAAAAGTTACCACTACCATTATAGCACCTTCTCCTCTCTCTTACCCTGACGCAACACTATACGTCTTTATTATCTCCCACATCGAAAGCTGGGTTGACAGAAATTTCCTCCTTGGTTGAGGTCAACCTTCGATCTGATCCCTATTTGCCACGTTTTGCTTTCTGATCTCAGATAGGAATTTGATCAAGTCAAATCGCTCGGACTGAAACTCAGTTGACAAAGGATGAAGTGACGGCTACAAAATAAACTCGTTTCCCAGATGAAAAGCAAGCAGAAGGTAGATAAATAATAGAAACTTTTATAATAAAACACATTATAAAGTCGATAAAACCCCGCCCCACGTATTGATGTCAGTAATATGGCATTCGTTGCTTGTAGCACTTATGGTCTAAAAGAGTTAATTTCAAATATTTAGATTCAATTCAGAAAAAATTCTCACTGACTTCTAGTCTCATTTCAATATCAGAAAATCAGCTGGTTTTGCTCTTTAGTATCACAATACTAAATTGGCTCAGGGTTTGAGTTTTAGGATGAAGGGTTTTAGGGGATCTCGTCGGGTAATGTAGTGTTTGCTCCTTCTGTCGCTCTGTGCTCGCTTTGTCTATCCGTCTGTCGTTCTGTGCCGTTCCGTCTTCTGCGTCAGAATTTTGGGTTTAAGAAATAATCTTCCCCACTAATAATTACTATTAATAATGGAGATTCGCTTCCGGTTTTTGTCTGTAACAAAAATTGGCTGACTGTTCAAATAGGTCGGAAAAGTAAAACGGAAAGTATTTTGGTAGTCCCCAATGACAGTTTAACTACAGTTTATGAATTAACATTTTGCGAATTGGGTTACGGTTTTAGGGGATTAAGGTTGTTTTTAATTACGTATTGCTTAAAAAAAAAACAAAAGACCCAAATTAACCCAAATTACTATACATCTAATGTTGAAAAATATTTTTTAAAACTGATTTTAATTGAAATTATACATTGCAATACTAACACAAACAACTGTCTCAATAATATATTCAATAATTAATTTCAATGGTTAATTAAATGTATAGTAATTTGGTTTTTTGTTGTTTATTCTTTTTAAAGCAATACGTAATTAAAAACAACCTTAATTCCCTAAAACCGTAACTGTCATTGGTGACCTCCAAAATACTTTCCGTTTTACTTTTCCGACCTATTTAAACAGTCAGCCCAAAAATTACGTCACTGCCTACGTCACATTACCCAAAATCGTCATAACATAGAATAAATACACTCAAAATTTGAACATGCAGCATTAGATAGTCCTCATTTTTTTTTAAAACAAGTTTTAATAAATACATGACTGGTATTATATATCTATATATAGTTTGTTTTATTTTAATACTTATCTAAAGTTTACATTTGAAATTGTTTTATTTTTTAATCCTTTAATGAATTTGATGATTTTACTTACTTAGGGTACAAACTCGCTGACATTGAATTTTTTACTCCCACCCCTCAGGCAATATGTTTCAAAAATCTATTTTTACATCGCCCGGAGGCCGTTTTTTATTTTGTACTAGTTCTAATAATTACCTTTCGTTGGTTCAATCCCCATTTACTCCTCCTATATTATCTCATATTTAAGATTGTCAATTTCCCTTTTTTTTTGTTACCTAACTATATGACACCGCCCAGGGGGCGTCACCATTTGTCCTCCTCAGCAAAAAGATAAAATATAATTATCTTTTGGGGGATTCTACTTTCTCTAGCGATTTTAGGAATACATTTCATATCTTATTATTTTCCAAAATATTTTTCTCGTGGACATTGTTCTTTGATTTACAACGGCAATTCACTTTTTCATGACAAACTTACTTTTTAAAATCTCACCAACAAACCTCACACGATCCCGGAGGGTCAAAATTTGCCTCTCGCTATCAAGTCAGCTCATTCAATTTCAAAACAAAAATATATATTTCAGGAACGTATCCTAATTCTATTGTTTTTCAAATCTCAAATTCCCAGATCCAACGAATATGTCAAAAGTTATGAGGTAAATATTTTTGGAAAGGGCAAACCCTATATTTTCAATATATATAAGATTTTAATAAAATTACAATTGATTAGAATGTTTAATTTGAAACAATTGATCAGAATATTTAATTTGAAGTGATCACAATGATAATGTGGCCCACACTCGTTATTTTTTCAATTATCCGGCTCACTGTGAAAAAATGTCGGTAATCCCTGAATTAGACGAATACATTTTTCATAACTTTAACTCAACTCAGTAATTAAGAACTAAATTTGAATTTCTGTCATTTATACAAAAAAAGGTTTTAAAAAATATAATATTATGTTTCAAAACACTTACGAGTTTAGGGTTACATTAAAAAAAGTGATATTTTAAATGTTAACAAAAATCAATTTCTAAAATAAGTGAACATTGTAATACACGAATTCTTATCAACTTGGTTACATTATTTTCAAATTAGCCGCTCTCTTACTCCTCTCTTCACCCATTCTCACACTCCCTGGAGTTTATAAAATCATTCGGCTGGGTACTTCTGCTAGGATTTTATATCCTAAAACAAATTGTAAATTATTGTATATTTTTTACATCTAAAATCTATGATAGAATTCTTTGGGGTTGTAAGCTATCTGAATAGATGTTTATTGTGATATTCGTGTCTCTAGCAATACATTCGTACCACATGATAATTTATATAGCACTATTTATTTTTATAAGTATTTTGAAAACATACAGGTGATTTTGAAACATAAGAATCGACCATTTTATCGGAAGTATTTTGGCACTAAAAGAACAAAAACATAAAGAGCAGCTGAAGCAGAAGAACTCAATCAAAAACATCTTTTTGTCTATTTATTGAATACTTTTCTGAATTTTTTATCTATACATTTCAAATATAAAATTTTACTAGTCGATATATATATATATATATATATATATATATATATATATAATATATATATATATATATATATATATATATAAAAGGATACATACCTTTAGAAAGTAAATTTATTTCGACTTTAGAGTCTCATAAGTTCTATTTTTTGTTGATTTTTGCCTTTAATATTCAACCGTCGGTCTTACTGGTGTGATTTTCTCGTTACTTTTTTTTCAATTTTTTTTCCAAATTCCGTGTTTGTTAGATTTGCCAGTTCATGGGTACGTGCACACTCCCGATGTCTATAAGCTTTATGTTTTGCACGTGTTAATTATAGTGTGACGGCGTAATTTCGAAATTCTATTTCATTTGATGTTATTATATATATATATATATATATATATTATATATATATATATACATATATATATATATATATATATATATATATATATATATACATATATATATATATATATATATATATATATATATATATATATATATATATAGCCACTTTTGACCCAATTACAAATCTAAAAGTCATGCGCACAGTACCGAGATACATACACACACTCACATTCACACACATATATGTATGTACACACATACATTTATGTGTATACATATATGGGCATATACACAACTCCCAAGAACCTTTCCTCACATATATAAGAGCATTCAAAAAACAAACCACCTCAAAGAGTTTTTTCACTGAACAGATGGACTTGCTACTACTAACACACTCTTCTACCCGGATTTTAATAGCATGTCAAACCCTCAAAAATACTCCAATTTTTATAGTTCTTCCATAATGCTCCCTTTCAAAAAATCTAAAAACAATTTCTTCAAATAAGAAATTTTCTCCTGACGATGACCTAAGGTCGAAACTAGTTTAGAATAAATAACATATATAAAAAATATTCATGTTTGTCTTATTACTTTTTGTTCATGCTATATATATATATATATATTTATATATATATATATATATATATATATATGAACTGGGTGCTATATCAATAAGTAAACAGTGCTGAATATCACTGATAGAGCATTTACATTTAAGTTAAGGTAGCATTGACATGGAATCAAGTCACTGAAAGTTTCTCACTTACGCGAGTTCTTAAAAAAAAGAACATTTACGTACCCATATATACATATATGAAACTCCGATAACCGTGACATAAAATCCATAAAGCCTGACCTGCATATTTTCAAGTAAATAATCAAATTTAAAAACTATGATGGCACAAGCATGACTAAATCATAACATTTCTTAAAATCACGAGTGTGCGCGTGCCCGTGAGCTGGCGTATTTAACAAAGACGGAAGGAGGAAATTGAAAAAAAGATAGTAGCAGGAGTTGCTGTGTAGCACTGAAATTCAGCGTTACTCCATCTTAGGGACTCCGGCTTTGGATTTGTTATCGGGGGTTTACTCCCCATATATATATATATATATATATATATATATATATGGGGAGTATATATATATATATATATATATATATATATATATGGGGAGTAAACCCCCGATAACAAATCCAAAGCCGGAGTCCCTAAGATGGAGTAACGCTGAATTTCAGTGCTACACAGCAACTCCTGCGATATTACCGTTGCCAAACAGTACAGGTTTCTTCCCTTTCTTTTGAACCACAGTGGTGTGGAGAGGGAGTATCTGCTGCTTGGGCAATAGCACATCCTCGAAAACAACCCGCCCAGGCTACGTAGTTAAAAAAATTGGACATTACTCCATCGTCAACCACAACCAATATATATATATATATATGTGTGTGTGTGTGTGTGTGTGTTTGTGTGTGTGCGTGCGAGAGTATATATATATATATATAATCTCGCAAACTTGATAGTTTAATAATATAAGTAGAAATGATTTAAACCAAAGTATTAGACAAACTTTCGAAGCTAGTGCTATAAGCAACATTGATAATATTAACTATAAACCTGGTTTCTTTAACATATCCAAATACATAGGCAAATCAGTAATCGGTGGCTACAAGATTGCAAACCCCGATCATAATAATGCAACGTGATATGTCTATGCATGCCTATATATATATATATATATTATATATATATATATATATATATATATATATGTGTGTGTGTGTGCGTGTGTGTGTGTATGTGTGTGTGTGTGTGTGTGTCTGTTTATGGTTATATATTGATCTGCGTATATATGGATATATATGTGCTTATATATATATTAAACGTTTTATCTATTTACAATTTTCTTATTTTCTATATATTAATATCCATATGAAATACGTCATATCAATGTTAATATTTCCTCTCGGCCTATTCATGTTCGACATGCGTCATCTTATGATGTTCATTTTCCGTTTTTTCATATGCAATGATCACGCCATCAGCTTTCGTAAACAAACGCACATATAAAAATTAAAAATTAACGGTAAACAATATTATATTCATACATTCACCATACACTTAACATTTTTAATTTTTCTCCCTTACAAAAATGTATTTTCCATTGTCCTGATGATGGTTTATCATAAACCGAAATACTTAAGTACAGACATATAAAATTTTTCATTTGATCGTAACATCCTGTGTCTGTTATATTTTTGAAAACATTTTCTTCACATATTGTCGGATTAATTTCCTCATCGTATTTCCCCAACCAAAACAATAATGAAACAGATAATTATTCGTATCAGATAGGAATACTTGATAGGTTATTACTATAAGTAGAAAGGATTTAAACCAAAACATGTAAGAGCTATTTCTAATAAATTTCGACAAGAAATAATCCATATAAGAGTTGATATGCTGTTAAAAACAACGTAACTTTATGTATTACATACAAATGAACACAAACACACTTGTATACAATCTCTCACAAATACAAACACAGAAATGTATCCACACACACACACACACACACACACACACACACACACACACACACACAGACACACACACACAGACGCACATACACACAGACGCACACACACACAGACGCACGCACATGTGCATAATCGCCCTCGTGCGCTTGCACACATCGAGTCACACAATCACGCATACTTGTAAGCATGTAACCTGGAGCAAAATATCCAGATATTTTATCTTCATTTCTCCATTATAAGCACATCTTTTTTTCCCTTTTTTGTTATAATTGAATGGACGGATCTATTGGGACTGCCTGACGTCTCAGCAAAATACATAAAATTCTCTCTGATAAACGTAAATAATAATAATAATGATAATAAACAAAACAGAACAAAACAAAAAACGCAGATAAATATCCAAGAATTACATTGGGGAAAAATACGTGAAAAATGTGTAAAAACGAATATGGCGCCTGAATTCCGGCATCTGAGAAAAGACAAAGATGAGGCCAAAATTCGACATACATATATTTGATATATTCTTCTGGTCACGACAAAGGACAATGCGTGTCTAGTTTACAACATTGTTAGGGGAGAAATAAAGAATGGACAGCTTAAAAAAATAAATAATGATAATAATAAATATATTTAAAACATTGTAGAAAAATATGAATAAATTTCTCATGCATTTTTTTTAGATTTTGGGACTCGTCAAATAACTTTTGCAAACACACAAAAACTATAACTAAAGGTAAAAGTGAAAAACAAAAAATAAAAAAAAAACAAAAACAAAACAAAACAACAAAACACACACACACACACACACACACACACACACACACATATATATATATATATATATATATGATACAATATAATGAAGAATATCAAACATGAAAAGTGTTTGCATACAAAAGTGATCAATGCTAAATTAACAAAACAGGTTTTAAAATCTCAAATACATTTCTCTGAATTTTTGAGATGATGCTTGATAATTTGTACTATTTGTATTATTCGGAGTATTGTCCTCGTCTTTATTGTTATCTTTACAACGTTCCAGCCGATATGCCCTCCGGCCTTCTTCAGGTATTTCTTGTCGGTCCCAGGAGCCTTCTCAAACTCGCGAACCTTCTCTCCGAACTCGGGAACCTTCTTGTCATAATCGGGAGCCATCACGGAACTTTGACCCCAACCTTTTATTCAATCCACGGGAGTATCCTGTTCTGATTCCGGTAACCATAACTGGGATACAGGTGTCAAGCTGTGTTAATTATTATTCTATGTTACTGTTGCACTTGACCAGGATTGAACCTGTAGCTTAGAGATAACTGTCACTTAGAACTTTATCAACTCAACACCTATATCAACTAGGCTATCTGTTCATGAACGTTCCCTAGTTCGAGAAGACTTCTGAGTCCGACAAAAATACCAGAAGAAGGCCGGAGGGCACATCGGCCAAATCGTTGTACCAATAACAATAAAGATGAGGACAATAGTCCGAATAATCCAAATAACTCAAATACATTATCATGGGACAATATTACCGTTACTCAAGTTTCATGATTATTAGGCAATCCTCAGAGGGTTAATAGTAAAAAGTGATTGTACAAGTGTTTGCATAACGTGATGTTCACGTGAAAGAATGTTTTATTAGATACTTTATAACAGACACTAATATTCAAAAACAAAACATGCTTAGATATTAATGTTTATATATATATATATATATATATATATATATATATATATATTATAAAAGGGGTCCAAGAGATAACCTACTCGAGTTTCACCATAAGGATCTTCAGAGTTAAATCAACTGAATTAATCGAGACACCGATTAATAGCAGTCGATTTCAAGTGTGTGTTCATTGCATTAAAATGTTCGTTGCGAAGGAACGCTGACTTTCGATTCAAAAAGATCTCACATCGGTAGTAGATTTTTTGTAAGTTTTTATATATATATATATATATATATATATATATATAAACTGGTTTTGTGAAAAAAAAAACCCAGAATATTTCCTCTTCATAATTTTCAAGTGTAGACGTTCAAATCTTCAACCATGTCATTATTCATCATCAGGGGTATTATATATATATATATAAAGTAAAATAGTTATTACATCATCATCCTAAACTCATCTGTTGTTAAAGCTTTTTCATGGAATTTAATTTTCGTTTCTCTTTTGTTTTTAAAGTGCGCGAAACTCTTCTTAGACGATGAACTTTTGTTATTTTTTAGTTTAACACTAAATATACAATTATTTTTTTTATTATATATATTTATATGGAAATACGGTGAGGAAATTAATCAGACAATATGAGAAGAAAATATTTTTAAAAATATAACAAACACAGGATATTACGATCAGGGGAAACAATTTTCACTTTCCATTTTTGCACATGCAATGATCACGTCATCAGCCTTCGTAAACAAACGCACATATAAAAATTAACAGTTAATAACATCGCATTCACACATTCACTATACCGTTAACATTTCTCATTTTGTCCCTCACAAAAACATTCCTTAACAGTGTCCTGATGATGGTATAATACCGAAATACTTGAGTATTTGACACATAAAATTGTTTCTCCTGATCGTAACATCCTGTGTTTGTTATATTTTTGAAAATATTTTCTTCTCATATATATATATATATATATATATATATATATATATATATATATATATATATATATAGTTAGGCAGCATTTCTTCTTTCAAACATATTTTCGTTGAACTATGCAGACATTTTGTGTCTGCAAATATTGTTCATCGTCCTTTTAAGTTGCCAAATGGATGTGATGATATCAGGCTGGAATTGGCTAATATATTTATCAGAGCTTATCTGCCCCCGAGTACTTTTATCCCCGTCACGAGCCATATTCAGGTGGAATGTAAAAACAGCCAGATATCATTACATCTATTGGGCAACTTGAAGGGACTCTTGAAAGGACGATGAACACATTTTGCAGACACAAAATGCCTATAGAGTTCAACGATATATATATATATATATATATATATATATATATATATATATATGGAATGAATAGAGAATAGATGAGAAAAGTATTGGCATAAAAAGGTGCTCAATGCTAATAAAGCAAAGCAGATATATAATCAATAGTAAAGATTATGGATAATTTAAACTCATAACTTTAAGTTTCATGCTTATGCAATCTTGAGATGAGTCTCATCTGAAGGACTCATCTGAAGATTGCATAAGCATGAAACTTAAAGTTATGAGTTTAAATCATCCATAATACCATCACTATTGATTATATATATATATATATATATATATATATATATATATACATATATATTTAGTAAATGAAGAAAACTCTAAACTTGCTTTATTACAATAATTTATTTCAACCGTATTAATACGGCATCTTCAGGTAATCACAAGAACATGTCATGTTCTTGTGATTACCTGAAGATGCCGTATTAATACGGTTGAAATAAATTATTGTAATAAAGCAAGTTTAGAGTTTTTCTTCATTTACTAAATATCTTGCTCTGTCCTTTTACTCACTGGTATTAGGTACATTGAGCTCTCCTTATGGTCTACCTGCATCAGCTTGGTTAAACCACACATGGAAAGACCCTAACTACGAAAAAAAACTATATATATATATATTATATATATATATATATATATATATATATATAAAAGAATGAAAAAATGAGATAGCTTAATAGATCGATAGATATTGAAAGACTGAAATAGATAGAAAGATAGATAGATAGGTATTTTAAAATGTCCTCCCTATCAAAATGAGGGGATAACAAGAATTTAATATTAGAACTTGTGTTCATCTCATATTCTACCAATATTGATAATGTGGTATTATTGATCTGCAGCTCAGCCAACGTTTTATTTGAATTTTAAAAAGAACTAAATGACCCGTTGTGCTGAAGACCGTACAAGCCACGGGTGATGTCCGCAAAGGAAAAAAATAACCGAACTCGATTTCAGAATCGCATGGATGCCTATAGCGATGACTGCTTTTACAACCTATTTGTAAAAATATGCTCAGCTCCCAGAGTGTAGCTGACCTCTTTGCTGGGATTGTAGAATACTCCAGCTGCACCTCTGTAGAGGGGGAAAATCATCCAATGGTGCAACCTGTGAATCGTAGGAAACGACTCGATATACTTAAGGACGGAATCATGGAGGTTGAGCTGTCCATAAGATGCAACATACCACTTACTTAGGCTAGACGAGCGGTCGGAAATGACCCCTCCGATCAATCAGCTGGTCAGGCCAAGCCCTAGAACCTATATGATTGTCCCAACCATATTGCCCTTATGACAAATCTCCAATCCTTTTTATCATATATGTGGTAGATGGTGGTAGCTGAGGCTCTTATTGTCCTGGGTATGAGGTTAAACGGCATCAAGTGATGAGAGTCCAATATGAGCTCTTCGTAGAGTGGAGTACCCCTTTATCGCCATTACTCAGGGATCCAATCTGACCCGGAGTGGTAGTACCTTTTAGGGTCCAATCTATGGATTGAATAGAAAGAAAATAAGTTAAAAAATTGTGTTGAAAATTGAGTTTAAATAAAAAGAAATTGAATGTCCATCAAGAATGAATAAAAACAAAATGTCTTCGGTATGAAAAAAAACAAAACATCCAGGATTAGCATGCGTAAAAATCCAACCAACCAACCAACCAACCAACCCTTCTTGTAGCTTCTTTTTAATAATTATATACACACACCTCCATGTACATACACATGCATACATATGCGATACTGTCTAACGTATACACACTCATGAAGATAGGTTCGCGTACATACGTGTATGCAGTAATGCACATGTATGTGCATTAGGGTATCTTAATGTGCATCGAAAAAAGAGATACCGAAAGATACATTTTTAATCTAAATTTTTAATTGATTGTATTTTATTTACCTTTTGTTTTTAACTTTTTGCTTATTTTAGACCACATTACAGCGACTCTCCCCGACACTGTGACCCTACTGTAAGCCGTTGATTGTTAGTTAATTATCATTGGAGCTGAAGGACTCATATTAAAATAATAATCGAACTTTGTATTAATAGAATGAGTTCTTAGGTGAATAGATAGGGGACTTTGAAATATTACATCATTCAGGCAAAAAATACCAAGAATATGTTGGTGTCTTTAACTATTTGTCTACTTTAGACCGCTTACGGTGGATCTCCTGCAACTGTAATCCTACCGCAAGTTGTTGATGATTATTTAATTTTAAAATGAGCAGAAGGGCTCAGATTACAATAATAAGACAATTTAGTAGAGCCATAGTGGAAATTTGGTAGCAAAGAGTTAACTTTTTTTTTACATAATCCTATTTTTGATACTAGTTTTAGATTAGTGATTAATCATTAAAGAAATCACGATTATTTTGGGAAACACATTGGGAATCCTTACTAAAAGGCTTTTAAAGATCCTTACTAAAAGGCTTAAAAAATTAAAATTGCGACTTGAAAAAGCTAAGAATTTCTTTCTTTCTTTTCATTTATCTTTCTTCTTTTATTTCTTTTTTTTTTATTTCTCACTTTCTTTCTGTTACTGTACGGTAGAGTAGAACTTTAAAGATAACGACCATTCTGAAATAAGAGGGATTTAAACTTTCACTGACATTAAGAGTTTATATAGTCTAGTATTCCCTAGAGAGTTTTCCGAAGGGGAGGTAATCATGAAGTAGGGGAGATAACTCTCACTTATTTATCACATAGGGCTTTAAACTTTCACTGGCCTTATGGTTGTTCTCTGAATGACCAGTTCTGTTCGTGGAAGCAACAGGTGAACTTTCAATTTAGCCAGTTCAAGTTTAAGTTTTGAAAATGATTCTTTCTTCTGGACATTATAGTTAATTTGGACTGGATTCCACGAAAATTTGGTAGGCAAAGAGTTAACTTATTTACATAATCCTATTTTTAATCATTGTTTAGATAAATGATTAATCTTAAAAAGAAATTAACAGCGTTTCGAGAGACACACTGGGAATCCATATTAAGAGGCTTAAAACGACAAAAATGCGATAATGAATTTCAAATGCGACTTAAAGATGCTAACGATTTCTTTCTTTCTTTCTTTTTCTTTTTTTTTTTTTTTTTTCATTTTTAATTTCTCACTTCCTTTCTGTTATATCACGGTAGAGTAGAAATTTAAAATAATGGTTATTCTAAATTCAGAGGGCTTTAAACTTTCACAGACCTTATGTCTGTTCTATGGTTGGTCAGTTCTAGGTTAACTTGAAATTGAGGCAGTTCTAGTTTAGGTTTTCAAGCGGGCAGACGTGTCTCCAAGATGGCTACTTTTTCTTGGCGTTTATCATTAAGTTTGGCTGAATAAAAGGCATCTGGAAATACCCACATTTTTGTGTTGGTTACTAAAAGCAATAACAAGCATAGATGAAGAAGTCCCAAGAGAACCGACCAGAAAAAAGGGTGAATTAGCCCAAAACCCACACAGAGAAGAGAGAGCCCCAATCCAGTCTAGTTGCAGATACGTACAATGAAATAAGACGGTGAAAAAGACGTAAAGGCTTTATACCAGTTCTTTCCTTACTTTCTGATTTTTCTTTTTTTCTTTCTTGTTGTCTTGGTTTCTCTATGTCTTGCTTTAATACTTTGTATTATATTTCTGCTAGGTATGGTTGTTTAGTTGTTTTTTATGGCTTATCTACCCTTTTCGGGTTATTTAATGCTAAATCAATTCATTTTCTTAAACAAAGAACTGAGGTTGCACAGTACCAGCTGTTGCTCAAGTGGACTGGAGTTAAGTATTGATAATATATTTCAGTATGTCTGATTTGTTTTTACAGTATATATATATATATATATATATATATATATATATCTTATTATAATGGAGATTGTGTGTTTTTCTGTCTGTAACCGAAACTATATCACTACTCAAGTCACAATTCCCTTTTTAATAATTAATAAATTGTTTTACATTATTAATACTGTTAACCATATATACATACGAAATAACATGCAATTATGTTTATATATACAACAAAAATAGCGGTTTACAGTGTGAACGGGAAGGCTAATTTGCATATTGATATTAAAAAATCGAATTTAATAAATATGTGCTCAGTGTTATGATTTCTAACTGTTTTGGTTTTATTTTAATGAATATAAGCAAAAATCTCTTCAATAAATATTAAATGAAATCCATTAACAAGAAAAATAACTGTAAGTTTATTCTTACTTCCTATTTTAACTAAATACTTACATTAGAAGAAATAGCAATGAAAGAAAGAGAGTGATGGAAGAGTAAGTTTCAGTTGTTCTATGTTGCAAATCTTTTGATCTGCATTCTTATTTAGTTTCATTAGCCTTTCTAATTTTATATAATATCTTATTACATTCAAACTTAAATACTTGCACCCGGAGGGGTGCATATATTTGCTTAGTAATATATATATATATATATATATATATATATATATATATATATATAATTTCTAAATTATTGTACATTGAACTCTCAACGTGACCCACACCAACTTAAAGATTATGTTGTTAAACAGTCCACCTTACAATCATTCCTAACATCAAATACCAGTTTGATATACCTATTGTTACACACACACACACACACACACACACACACACACATACACACACATATATATATATATATATATATATATATATATATATATATATATATATTATATATTAGAGAGAGAGAGAGAGATAAAATAAATGGAGAAATAAAAGGTTTAGCTTTTATTTATTATCATAAGAACGATCTTTACGACCGAGTGGTTTCATGCTCGTGCATTCGTCAGGTAAAACGAAATAGCTTTTGAAAATGAAAGAAATGGTACTAATGGTTAAATGTGTGCGTTTTTTAACTGTATTCTCGTGTTGCATGTTTACATGTTTACATAATGTCGGATGCGCCTTTTTGTTTTTATGTGTGTGTTGTTGTCATGCGCGTGCGCATGAAAATACATATAGACTGTGATGTTATGATCGTGTCCTTGCGCGTGTGTGCGTATGAATATGCGTATTTGTGATTGTAATCCTTGTTACGTATGTTTTGTGCGATTATATATATATATATATGTAACAATAAGTATATGTACTAGTATTTGATGTTAGGAATTATTGTAAGGTGGGACTGTTTTAACAACAGAGTGTTAAAGTTGGTCCGGGTCACGTTGGAAGCTTAATGTTCAAATAATTTAGAAATTATATACATACCAATATATTTGGTAAAGAAAAAAAAGACTTAAATATCGTCAAATTATCGGTTATAGATCTATTTCCACCCAGAGAAGGGGTTCCTATAGTTATAAGTATAGAGTGCTCAATATTATTGAGAGAACATGTACATTTAAGTTAAAGTAGCGATGACTGATAACTTGGTTTGAAAAATCGCAATAGGTGAGAAACTGTCAGTTGCCCAAACGCCGATTGCCCATTACTTCGTCACCCTAATTCCACACACACACACACACACAAACACACACACATACGCGCGCGCGCACACACGCACACACACAGAGTTATATACATATATATGTATGTTATATATATATAGATATATATGTAATTTTTTAGTATCGGAGAATTGAAAATAAGTGCTTGATTACGTGTGTAAGTGTTGTATTTTATTTTATTCATTATAGTGTGACAATAACATTTAAGGTGCGATTGATACCATTGGTTTCAAAGCAGCATGTTAACCACTTATGGTGAAGACAACGGCTCTTTGTCTTGACGACAGGTAGCTAATATTCCTGATTTGAAGCCAATAGTAACAATCGCACCTTAAATGTATTGTAAACTATAATGTATGATACACACACACACACTCACACACCACACACACATATATATATATACATATGGGTGTGTGTGTGTGTGTGTATGCACAATGTATCTTATACATCAGTCCATGTAAATATATATATGTATACACACACACACACATACACACACACATATATATATATATAAACATGAATGTATCCATATATTTATTTGCACACTCACACAATGCATTTTATTTTTATACATCAACTCACGCACACACATACACATATACACAAACACACACATATATACATATAACATATTCATCCATATATTTATTCACTCACACACATAATGCATTATCTACCCGTACATCAAAACCCTCAAGACACACACAACATATACCCACACACACACACACACGCACACACACACACAATATATAATAATTTATTTATATATATACTATTTTGTTTACATTATGTATTTTTGTACACTCACAACACCCCTTACCCCCACATATATATATTATTCTGTTGTGTGTGAAGGGTAAGATGTGTATGTTGGGTGTACAAAATACACTAATGTAAATATATATATATATATATTTATATATATATATATATCAACTTATGCCCCTACCTCAAAATTCCCTTTGTGTTATATCTGATTTCCCTGTACTTTTTTTCTTCTTCTTTTTCAGCTTGACGTCTTCAACTGCATTTTTGCTATTTCTCTCTGCAGTGCTTATCAGCTTCACGTTATTTGACGCGATTTCTAAAACAAACATTAACTAAATGGTTTGAACATACATTTTTATTCCACACACCAGTGTGGCAGAGTGGAATCTTTTTAACTTTTGTTCTTTTCTTTTCTTTTCTTATTTACCAACCAGATTTGCTCGCTATTACTGTAGACAGAAAATGTACGAAAAAAAAAAAAAAATAAAAAATAACAATAAAACATAAAAAGAAATTTGAAGGTAGAATCCCCGAAATCCTTTCCACTTCAGAGCCTCATCGATGCGCATTCGGGATTGTACCACCCTATACACCGCTTCCTGTTTTAGCAATTATCTATGATATAACCCGTTTCCTTTATTTCTCTACGTCTTTGTTGAAGCAAACTTTTTTCCGTATTTTTTATTAAATTTTGTCTTTAAGCGTTATTTATATATGTATCAATGTATATCTATATATGTATATGTCTAAGAATAATAATATATGCATGAGAATATATAAGCCATAAGAATATATATGCATAAGAATATATATATATATATTATAAAATTATATATTATATATATATATTATATTACAGTATATATATGTCCTCATCATGCCACGTGAGTAGCATTGATATAAGTGTTATATGTATGTATATTACGTATATGTGAGTATATATGTTTATTATGTGTATGTATATATAGAATATATTATAAATGTTACATGTATATGTATATTTCATATGTATGTAGGCATTCATATATCTATTTATATGTTATATATGCATATGTGTGTAAGAATATATATAAATATATATATATATATATATATATATATATATATATATAATATATGTCATCATCATGCCACGTGAGTAGCATTAATATATTGTATATGTATGTATATGTGTATATGTGTGTAATAAGTTTATATGTGTTGTATAATATGAATATATATGTATACATTTATATGTATATATCCATATGATATATATATATATGGATGTAGCATTCATAATATGTATTATATATGTATATATGTATATGTGTAGAGCATATACATATGTATATATGTAGCATATACATATATATGTAATTGCATATATGTATATGTATGTAACCTTGATATATGGGTGTACAGTATATGCATATGTACATATGTGTTGTAGCACATGTAATATGCATATGTAACATATGTTATACATGTGTAAATATAGATATGATTAGAATATGTATATATATATATATATATATATATATTTATATATATATATTAATATACATGTATATATTTTATAATGTAATGATCATGTCACGATAGTAACACGGATATATGTAAAATGTATACATAATATATATGTGTGAGTGTGTGTATGTATTTATTTCATATTTACCTAGTCTATATGTATAAATTTATTGGTACATGAATATATATATAAAATATATGCATATGTGTCTATATAATATTTATAATATATATATATTATATATATTCCCTATTTTGTTTACATTAGTGTATTTTGTACGTATATATATCATATATTATGCTATAATAATATACATTATAATATGCATATCTATATTTATCACTATATATACATTTATATATGTCGGTACATGTATGTATATGTATATGAGTGTAATGCATGCGCATTCTTATATGTATACGTATATACATATGGTACATATTCATTATGGTTATATATTATATACTATCTATATTTATATGTATATATTGTGTTTATTATATATATATATATATATATATATATATATATATATATATTATATATATTATATATATATATATATATATATATATATTATATATTACGTTTTCTTTTTAGTTGGTAAATTCTTGGTAAAGAAACAAAAACAAATAAAACCACACTTCTCGTACAAAACAGCGCGCACCTGCCATTTTTTACAGTTGCCAAATCGTTACTGAGGAGGGGTGGGGTAGACTCATTGTGAAGTGTTTCGATCACAAAAGAAAATAAATGAATATAAAAAATGGACGCATCTTCTTCTTTAGGATCTTCTAGCCATTTTTTTATTACTTTGTTTCTTCCAAAAGAGATTTTTGAAAGCCTTTTCAATTCTATTTCCGTCAAAAAATAAAGTAGCAATAAAAATAACTAGCTTTACCTTTATTTCTAGTTTCTTTCTAATTTTGCATTGTTTGTGTATTGTTCTCATTCAAAATAAATGCTTATAAAGTCGTCGAGTGGCTAAAGTCGGTATCAGCAAGACAGCAAGGGAGTCGATCCCCTTTTCTTTAGCGCTACACCAGCAGGGTATTTTGGCATCAGAGGTGGCTCCTCACTTTACCGCACAGATCCCTGTGCTACTCATAAGCTGGGTTTACGAGGTCCGGAATCGATCCTGGAACCTTGTGGTTCCTAGTCGAACGCTCTAACCGACTGAGCTAACCTGTCAATTCACAAAGATTATCCAATCTCATAGAAGTGTAGTACCTGTAAGGGTCACATTATGAGTTAAATAGAAGAAACGAGTTTTAAAAATGTGTTTAAATAATTAAGCCTTTAATACTATTGAGTGACCAACAAGAACGAATGAAACAAAAATATCTTCAGCATAAACTAACTCAACAAGGCTTGGAATGCCGTAAAATCTTCCCAAACAACCTAATCCATAATACATACTGTAATAATTGTTTAGATTGGCTTAGTGCCTTTTAAATTTATCATTTCAGTTTCGCGTATCATGCTTGGACATCATCGTGGTGTAATGATAAGCAATCTAGTCTCGCAGATCCATTACTACTGAACTGGGAGTCAGACTCTCGCTGGATGCGTTTTACTTGTGACCTTGTTCGACATCCTACCCGTGGTGAACTACCGTATCAAGCGACTTTCTAAGACCTTAATTCTAGTCTAATATTTAAGGAATCCGCGATACATGATATATAAACTTTGTGTGTGCAAATAGTTGGCCATGGCTAGGCCTAGGCCAAGTGGTATTTTTATTGATAAATATATGAATTTAGTAGTTTGCTGTGACTTTGATTGAATCTATAAGCACGGTTAGCAGTAATAATTCTGTTTAAAATTAAAAGCATTAAAACAAATCATCTGACTAAAAAAAAAAAAGAATTTTTAAACTTTTCCTCTCTCATTAATAATTAGTAAATACCAGCAGAATATCCACCGAGTCACACACACACAACACACACACACACACGTACAACATGCACAACACACACACAAACGCATTTGTAATCATATTTGCACGTAATTCATATCTATACACAGATATTATACATATACACACACATTAAATATATACTTACATCATGGCCTGCCATCATGAAAGAACATTAATGGGATGATCCACATTTTCTACAGGCATATACGTGGCTCTATGGCTGGAACTTTTCGCAGCAGCTTCTTTCTATGCCTTTTGTGCGGATGTGACAGTCAACATCATTCGCCGTTCACCACCGGTCAAGGCAATATATTAAACATCTTTTTGAAGATTTTTGGGATACCGATAATTTTTAGATACACGTATTTGGCTCATTGATGGGACCATAAGAGGTGCTACCAATCTGCAATAAGAGTAGACTTGGGATGAAGGGGTAGGTATTTACCTAACCCGTTGGCTAAGGTTAGAATGTGACACAGGACCCCCTTTTGAGGGTGTGGACATATATATATGTATATATATAAGTTGTGTAAAAAAGTATTTAACATTTTCTGTACTTTTTGACACAACTTGTATTCTGAAAAAATACCTTTCCAATTTATTGTTCATTTCTATCTTGGTTAATACAGCTTCAAACACGGCAATTTTTATGACACACCTAGTATTCTGAATAAAAAATGTTCCATTCATTTCTTTCTTGATAAATACAGCTTCAATCTCAATACTTTTAGGACAAACCTTATATATATTATATATATATATATATATATATATATATATATATATATATATATATAGTCAGCATATTATAACACTTGTCAATAAGTTACGTGATATGTATGCACACGAATACGTTTTTTCATATTTTTTTCTTTTCGCGTCTTTTTTTGCTTATCCTTTAGGATAAATCACAAAATCAGGAAGATTAACCCCGGGGCTGTACATACCAAACACTGTCAAACATTTCCCCATGGAGTGTGGAGTTTTTTGCTCTAATCGGAAGACATATTTCAACGCAAATAATATGAGGATCTGTTTTGAAAATAACATGGATGAATTTTATCCTTCTTGAGAGAAATAAAAATATCAAAAATTAGGAATCAGATATAAAATACATCCAAGAAACATCTAAAAATATCACGTGTAAAGAAAATTGACTACCAGCTTTCAGATTTAGGCATTAAATAACCCACAAGGTTATTATACCATTAAACAAACTAAACAGAACCAAACAAAATGAGTTTAATGAAATTTGACGATTTTTACATTTAAACATAGAAACATTTATTTATCTGTATGATGAGGCTTGATGTGAATAATTTTGATGTTTAGGATTGTTTTCCCATCTTTATTGTGTTGTGTAATAAACACAATTTTTCGGTCGCTGTATCTTCCGGCCTTTCTTTGTAGTATACCCAATCTGGGTTCTTCCACGCCTGTTTGATCAACAGTCAAATATTAAAATGATTTCTCACGGATACACAGGTAAGACCCGAGGAAGGCCGGGGATACTGCGGCTGAAACGTTGTGTTAAATAATACACAATAAAGATGAGGACAACAATCAACCATCAAAATTATTCATAGAATCTTTTTATCAAAATGACTTGTTTCAGCATTAAATGACCCGAAAAGGGTTGATATGCCGTACAAACCAAACGAGTATTCTTCAAATTGGAGCCAGTCTAAGTCTATTCTGACAGCTAAAATTCTAGAATATTTAGAAGAAATTATTATCTCGAGTTTCTTTGCAAAAAACCCAAAAACAAAAAAAACAATTTTTTGTTATTCAAGAAAACGTAAAATGAGCCGCATAGAAAAAAAAACACGTATTTTCGGCATATCTATCTCTTGAATTTAATGTCCTTCAAACATTCCAGTCCAAAGACGACGCCGGAGCGATAAGGCAGAAGCACCCTACCAATTTTATTCACAAGTGGCACCGCCCAGTCCACCTTAAGATTAGAAGTGGTTATAATGTAGAAGGATTTCAACGTAGATACAATTCGTAGACTATGTATTAATCGTTATCTTTGCTTGATGATCAGTTACTTAAAGCTACGCTATTCTAATTAGATATAGGTTCATCACCATATACTGAGCATATATATATATATATATATATATATATATATATATATGCTCTTTCTCCCTCTCTATTCCCCCCTCTCTCTCTTCTTTCGGAGAGAGAGAGAGAGAGAAGAGACAGAGACAGAGACAGAGGAGAGACAGCAGACAGAAAGAAGAATATATATATATATATAGTATATAATATATATATATATATAATATATATATATATATATATAATATATATTATATATTATATATAGCCCAGACACGTTTTTCGACTTATCAGTCTCTTGAGTGTGGGCAGGACATTTGTAAGCTACCTACAGCCGGGATTGAAATCCGATCGATTCAGCATCATCGGACAGCTTAACGTTCGGCCATTGTCACTCATAGAATGCGAAGGGGATTTTAACTGTTCTAATACACATATCTGTATGTATGTAAAGCGCCATAGGTGCTCTATCCCTTATATAGAGAGTGTTGAGTTTAGTTAGCGGTTCCAGCAAAATCCTCCCAAGTGCTCACCCCAGGTGTAAGGGAGCATATATAGTCATCCTCAGACATGTGTTTCGACTTATCAATATATATTATATATATATATAATATTATATATATATATATACATGAATTTAGTTGTGTAACAATAAAATTGTTATTGGGAACGTTTCGGTGATATTGGAAGCATAGGAAATATATAGTTTACAAAACAGGATAGAAACGAGAATTCTAATATATACCGTTGTTTTGCCCTTGGTTTTCTTTATGTTTCCAATATCTCGGGGTGCGTCCACCCTTTGCCAAGGTATTTTTGACACTGAATTTAAAATTAATAGGAAAATAGAATAAGATGAATTTTATTTTCTCATAAAGTTATATACAGATGTCAAAAGAATAAGTAAATAAAGAAAGAAAGCAAAAAAGTTAGTCGTTAATTTAAAAACAGATTGACAAGAAAAAAGCCAAACCAAAACTCAATAATTTACAAAATAACGTGCAAATATCTAAAAGAAATAGCCGGTGTAGTTTACACAATATCAAAAAATAGTTTTGAGTGTGCTTCGAGCAATGGGAAACTCATGGGAACGACTATGATGATCACTAAAGCGCCCATTTTTTTAAAAGAAAATTAACGTTTCCTTCACTGCCCATTTTCATCTTGTTAAATATAGTTACAATTTGTTATTTTAAAAATCTTTAGATTAGATATAAGTTGTATCATCAATATTTATTAATATTATATATATTATATATATATATATATATATATATATATATATATATATATATATTATTATCAAAAAACAATAACATTTTTGTAAACTATATATTTTCTTTTACACTTTCGGATTCCATATCCACTTTCCTTCTCATCATATATATATATATATTATATATATTATATATATGTGTGTGTGTGTTGTGTGTGTGTGTGTGTGTGGAGAGAGAAGAGAGAGAGAGAGAGAGAGAGAGAGAGAGAGAGATGAGAGAGAGAGAGAGAGAGAGATGCTTCTAGTAGAAAATATAATAAAAGCGTCATTTCGGGTCTCAAATTAAAGCTTTGGGGGTTCGAAGGAAGTACAGGGTCAGGGGGTTCGGGAAAAGTACCCGCTGACCTGCGACTAACCAAGATATGTAAATAATGACTTCCTACGACATGATAGAAAGAGAGACAGACAGACAGACAGACAGACAGAGACATTATAGAGAGAATAGAAAAATTAAGTTTTCCCCTAAAAGATGAATTTATTTTTGATGGTAAATTCGACGTTAAAAACGTTTCATTCACTGTCCATTTTCATCTTGTTAAATACAGCTTCAGTTTAGCTATTTTCTTTATCATCTTCATATTCTCGAACCAACATATCAGATAAACAGAGCCACATAAATT
The DNA here is from genome assembly GCA_023376005.1 of Doryteuthis pealeii. NCBI lineage: Eukaryota > Metazoa > Mollusca > Cephalopoda > Myopsida > Loliginidae > Doryteuthis > Doryteuthis pealeii. The sequence goes on from CM042142.1 coordinate 17,332,798, forward strand.
TCTCATTAGTCTTTCTTCCGACAATTGTTTCGTGTGGATATTTTCATTGTTGTTTTTTTATATGTTTCGATCAATACATTCTTTAATCAAGACAAATAGAGAAAGAGATAAATTTTTCATTCGTATTGCAACCCACCCCACCACACAGTTTTATTGAACTATAGGCTCATATGAGTTGATTTTTATCTATTCGATCGATGGGTTCTGCACGCCTCATCAATTTGATACTAAGATTTCATGGTGGTAATCTTGCGTTACAGAACTAGATACAGGGAAATCGTCAGTCGCTCTCGATACTGATTAAAAATAACTAATAAGAATACTAATAATGAAATACTAATAGATTAGGCTGTGTTATAACGATATGAAATGTTGTGTCTTGGAGCCATTATCATAGGTAGTCATAATTTATATATCTTTATTAATCGCAGGGTCGGCGCGTCTTTTTCCGAACAGCCTGACGCGCTTACTTCCTTCGGAACTCCAAAGCCTTCATTTGAGCCCCGAAATGACGATTTTTATATATTTTTCTACTAGAAGCGGCTACGTGGCATCGCCTAGGTAGAAGGAGGGTAAAAAGTTAGTTCGGAGATCCTTATTACTAGGAGCATGCCACATAAAAATCCTACGTAACGAAGACCTTTCCGTTGATTTGGCTTAGTGGTACGTCATTGAAAATGCACAGGCATTCTGAAAAAGAAGAAAAAACAGTGTCCTATATAAAATGTTAAGTGCAAAAATCCGCATTTTTTTGAATTTTATTGATTTAATTAGCTTCATGAACATAAATCAAATCTCCCTTATTTTTGCTCAAGCAAGATCGGTGATAGTGAATGTTATATATTGACAATTGTACAGATAATGCTATTTACGAAATTATAATTAATTATAATATATAATATATATATATATATATATTATAATTTATTAATATATCGTTTAGTATAATGTCAGATCAATGCTATTTACGATATAATAATAGTATATATATATATATATATATATATATATTTATATATATATGTTTGGTTGAACTCGAGTGACAATTCTGTCGTAACGAGTTTCTTCATCCTTTCAAGGTGTCTGGCCATCTTTTTGGTGTCAGATGTACTACTTACATCGTTCGTTCGAACTAACTCCAATTCTACTACCTTCCACTACCCATTCTACGCTAACCGGCTGTCGTTTTCTTTTAAAAACGAGGATACATGAAAATACCATCAGTTTCCAACCTGAAGATGGCAGATCGACATGCCGAAAGCGCTCGCAGAGACACCTTTGGTGGATTGCTACAAAAGTCCACCCTAAACCAAAAAAGATGTCCCATACATCTTGATGGATTGAACAGAAACTCGTACGACAGGAAATTGTCACTCGGGTTCAACCAAACATCTTTAAAAGAGAAAATGCTGCAAATACATTCACATATATATATATATTGTGTGTGTGTGTGTGTGTGTGTGTGTGTGAGTTTAATTTTTAAATGTAGACATAAATAAATTCAAATTAATATAATTTATGAGATTGTAAGTTAGAATTATGAAATTAAATTTTACGGTTAATATTGTTTTAAATGCGATATGGGGATGGAATAATAATAGTTTTGATTTATGAAGTGAAGTTTTCTTCATTTCAATTATTGTTTTTAGGGTTATTAGTAATGTTTCTTAAATATATTTATAGTACCTTATACTGGATTAAAATTTGCAATATGCCTTTTAAGTTATATCTATAAATAATAATCATTTGATCAATGATATATATGATTAATTAATATTTGATGACTATAGTAGTGCAATAGTTATTAATCTAATTTGTAATAATTATCAATATGAAAAATGTTTTATAATGAAACTTAAATTCTTAAGTATCACAGTTATTTTTTCAACTCTATTATATTTGACTGTGTTTTAAGGATTAGTAAATGATGAATGACGATATATATATATATATATATATATATATATATATATATATATATGTGTGTTATAATGTGGTGTGTGTGGTGTGTGTTGTGTGTGTATATATGGGAGTAAATATGGAAAATAAATCCGACAATATTAAGAAAATTTTGTAAAAAAACAAGTGTTCGAAAATAGGATGAAATTGTGATTATCGATGTTTTAAACATTTCGGTTTCATTAAACCTTCATCAGGATGTCTCTTGGGGTGAAGAAAAATGATGGATGTTTTTATAGATGACAGAGATGAACATCTTTTTAGTTGTGTAACTGTATTTGTTAATGTTTAAACATCGATAGTTAAATTCATCCTATTTTCGGAACACTTGTTTTTTCAAAATGTTTCTTAATATATATATATATATATATATATATAATATAATTATATATATATATATATATATATAATATTATCAGAACCAATGTTTTGAGATAATATTAGATATTAACTTACTACTAACATTTGAAATATGAAATCTGATTTTGATTTAATGGATAACTTTTTTTTTCTTTTTTGTGAAATGTGAGTAGAACTGATAATAGATTTATAAAAGGGTTTTCTGCCCTTCATTTATTGATATTCACGGAATTATTTACTTTTATTGAGGTATTATAATATATTCCTTGGATATACTTTATATAGTACTTTAATAGTACTGAATAAATTTGTAAGTATGTCTGTTTTTTAACGGTTCTAATTAATTTAGCTTAATCAACCAATAATGATTGATTGATTCCTATAAATACAATAATTTTATAGTATTGGAATATTATTATATGATGAAATGTTTTTTATAAGGATAATTTATTAAAACTAGGATAATAGTATTTAATCTTGAATACACATTAACTTTATTTCAAACTATATTACTTGACTATATTTAAATTAGTAATAGAATGAATAATATCGATACATCCTATATTTACTATTTCCTGATTCAATTATTATATATATTATATATATATATATATATATATATATATATATATATATAATATATATTTATATTTGAGATTAGTGACTTACTTAATAAAAGTGGTTAGTGAAGATTCCGAAGGCGTTTGTGGGAAATTATGCAAAGCTTTGCAAATAGAACAACAAAAAATTCGCGTTGATTTCGTTCGACTAAATCGAAAATCGAGATTGAAGAAACAAATTATTTATTTAATAATTCAAAAAAAAAAAAAAAGAATGATTTCTTTAATTCAATACAATACTGAATACGATAGAATATTCTTTTCAGAAGGAAGAAGAAGAAGAAAAATAAAGAGCTGTGAACAGAATTTGCCGTAAAAGCCGAAATTTTGATTAGAGTTTTACAATGGAATATTTGTTGGTCAAATCAAGAAAAGTAAAAAAAAATTTAAAAAGAAGATATTTCGATATAAAGAAAAACAATTACATCTTCATCAGCAGTTGGAAATTTGTTTTATTGTTTTTCGAATCATGACGTTTCTTCCATTGTTCCGTTGTTTTTGTTCATCTACTTTTATTTCAGAGATTTAATTAACTAACCTAGCAATAATATGCGGCCCCCTGAGCGCAAGTACTTAAGTTTTAATGTAATAAATATCATAGTAAATGAGAAAGACTAACAAACTAAGTAAGAAGGAAATATAAAACAAAAATAACACTTATTTTACAAGTGATGTCAGAAAAGTTCAGGACTGGTGCCACAAAAAATATTTCAAATCCAAACTACAAACTACCAGTTATCCCTTCAAAATATCCCCTGAGTCTAATTCACTTTCCCATCCTTTCTCTGTCAGCTTGCATGCACTTGAAAGGATTCTTCCGGGATCTCCCGTAGCTCTGTCGTCATGGAACTTTTTGATGTCCGTGCACATCCCCAAAACAGGTTTCCCTTGAAACCCCCTTGAGCTTGGGGAAGAGGAAAAAATCACCAGCAGTCATGCAAGCGTGACAGAGAAGGATGGGAAAGTGAATTAGACTCCAGGGGGATTATTTGAAGGGATAACTGGTAGTTTGTAGTTTGGATTTGAAATATTTTTTGTGGCACCAGTCCTGGAACTTTTCTGACATACCTTGTAAAATAAGTGTTATTTTTTGTTTTTATTCTTCTTACTTATTTTGTTAGTCTTTCTCATTTACTATGATATTTTATTACATTAAAACTTAAGTACTTGCGCTCAGGGGGCGCATATTATTGCTAGGTTAGTTAATTAAATCTCATGAAAATAAAAGTAGGATGAACAAACAACGGAACAATGGAAGAAACGTCATGATTCGAAGACAATAAACAAATTTCCAACTGCTGATGAAGATGTAAATTTTTTCTTTTATATCGAAATATCTTCTTTTTAAATTTTTTTTTACTTTTCTTATTTGACCAAACAATATTTTCCATTGTAAAACTCTAATCAAAATTTCGGCTTTCGGCAAATTCTGTTCACAGCTTCTTTATTTTTTCTTCTTCTTCTATCTTCTGAAAAGAATATTCTATTCGTATTCAGTATTGTATTTGAATTAAAGAAATCATTCTTTTTTTTTTTTTTTTGAATTATTAAATAAATAATTTGTTTCTTCAATCTCGATTTTCGATTTTAGTCGAACGAAATCAACGCGAATTTTTTGTTGTTCTATTTGCAAAGCTTGCATAATTTCCCACAAACGCCTTCGAATCTTACACTAAACCACTTTTATTAAGTAGTCACTAATCTCAAATATATATATATATATTATATATATATATATATATTATATATTATATATATATATATATATATATGATCAGGTAAATAGTAAATATAGATGGTATCGATATTATTCATTCTATTCTAATTTTAAATATAGTCAAGTAATATAGTTGAAATAAAGTTAATTGTGTATTTCAGAGATTAAAGTACTATTATCGTAGTTTTAAATAAATTATCCTTATAAAACATTTTCATCATATAAATAATTATTCCATACTATAAAATTATTGTATTTATTAGAATCATCAATCATTTATTGGTTGATTAAGCTAAATTAATAGAACCGTATAAAAACAGACATACTACAAATTATTTCAGTATTAAAGTACTATATAAAGTATATCCAAGGAATATATTATTAATTACCTCAAAAAAGTAAATAATTCGTGAATACAATAAATGAAAAGGGAGAAAAACCCTTTTATAAATTATTATCAGTTCTACTCACATTTCACATAAAAAGAAAAAAGTTATCATTAAATCAAAATCAGATTTCATATTTCAAATGTTAGTAGTAAGTTAATATCTAATATTATCTCAACATTGGTCTGATAAATATTATATATATATATATATATATATATATTATATATATTATATATTATATATATATTAAGAAAGATTTTGAAAAACAAGTGTTCCGAAAATAGGATGAATTTAACTATCGATGTTTAAACATTAAACAAATACAGTTACACAACTAAAAGATGTTCATCTCCTGTCATCTATAAAAACATCCATCATTTTCTTCACCCCAGACATCCTGATGAAGGTTTAATGAAACCGAAATGTTTAAACATCGATAATCAAATTCATCCTATTTTCGGAAACTTGTTTTTTTACAAAAATTTTTCTTATATTGTCGGATTTAATTTTCCATATTTACTCCCATATATATACAACACACACACACACACACACACACCACACACACATATATATATATATAATATATATATATATATTATATATAATCGATTCATTTTCAATTACTAATCCTAAACACAGTCAAATATAAATAGAGTTTGAAATAATAATGTGTACTTAAGATTTAAGTTTCATTATAAAACTTTTTTCATATTGATAATTATTACAAATTAGATTAATACTATTTGCACTACTATAGTCATCAATATTAATTAATCATTATATATCATTGATAATTGATTATTATTTATACATATAACTTAAAAGGCATATTGCAAATTTATCCAGTATTAAGGTACTATAAATTATATTTAAGAAACATTACTAATTAACCCTAAAAAAATAATTGAAAGAAGAAAACTTCTCATAAATCAAAACTATTATTAGTTCCATCCCCATATCGCATTTAAAACAAATATAACCGTATAAATTTAATTTCATAATTCTAACTTACAATCTCATAAAATTATATTAATTTGAATTTATTTTTATGTCTACATTTAAAAATTAACTCACACACAACACACACACACACACACACATATATATATATATATGTGAATGTATTTTGGCAGCATTTTCTCTTTTAAAGATGTTTGGTTGAACCCGAGTGACAATTCCTGTCGTACGAGTTTCTGTTCAATCCATTCAAGATGTCTGGACATCTTTTTGGTGTCAGGGTGGAACTGGTGTAGCAATCCACCAAAGGTGTCTCTGCAAGCGCTTTCGGCATGTCGATCTGCCATCTTCAGGTTGGAAACTGATGGTATGTTTCATGGTATCTCGTTTTTAAAGAAAACGAGCAGTAGCGTAGGAATTGGTAGTGGAAGGTAGTAGGAATTGTAGTAGTTCGAACGAACGATGTAGTAGTTACCACTCTGACACCAAAAAAAGATGGCAGACACCTTGAAAGGATTGAATAGAAACTCGTCGACAGTAATTGTACTCGAGTTCAACCAAACATATATATATATTATATATATATATTATTATTATATTATATTAGTTATATTTCGTAAAAATAGCATTGATCTGTACATATTTATCAATATATATATATATATATATATATATATATATATATTATATATATTTTATATATATTATATTAGTTATATTTCGTAAAATAGCATTTGATCTGTACAATGTCAATATTTATACACATTCCTATCACCCGATCTTGCTTTTGAGCAAAAATAAGGGAGATTTGATTTATGTTCATGAACCTAATTAAATAATAAAATTCAAATGGTAAAATTGCGGATATTTTTGTGCACTTAATATTCTAAATAGGTGACACTGTTTTTTCTTTCTTTTCAGAGTGCCAGTGCAATTTTCACTGACGTACCACTAAGCCAAATCAACGGAAAGTCTTCGTTACGTAGGGATTTTTATGTGGCATCCCCCTAGTATTAAGGGATATCCGAGACTAACTTTTTACCCTCCTTCTACCTAAGCGATGCCACGTAGCCGCTTCTAGTAGAAAATATATAAAAATCGTCATTTCGGGGCTCAAATGAAGGCTTTGGGCTTCCGAAGGAAGTAAACGTCAGGCTGTTCGGAAAAAGTACGCGCCGACCCTGCGATTAATAAAGATATATAAATTATGACTACCTATGATAATGGCTCCAAGACACAACATTTTCATATCGTTATAAACACAGCCTAATCTTATTAGTATTTCATTATTAGTATCTTATTAGTATTTTTAATCAGTAATCGAGAGCGACTGACGATTTCCCTGTATCTAGTTTCTGTAACGCAATTACCACTATGAAATCTTAGTATCAAATTGATGAGGCGTGCAGAACCATCGATCGAGATAGATAAAATCAACTCATATGAGCCTATTAGTTCAATAACTGTGTGGTGGGGGTTGGGTTTGCAATACGAATGACAAATTTATCTCTTCTCTATTTGTCTTGATTAAGAAATGTATTGATCGAAACATTGATAAAACCAACAACAATGAAAATATCACACGAAACAATTGTCGGAGAAAGACTAATGAGAAATTTATGTGGCTCGGTTTATCTGATATGTTGGTTCGAGAATATGAAGATGATAAAGAAAGTAACTAAACTGAAGCTGTATTTAACAAGATGAAAATGGACAGTGAATGAAACGTTTTAACGTCGAATTTACCATCAAAAATGAATTCATCTTTTAGGGGAAAACTTAATTTTTCTATTCTCTCTATAATGTCTCTGTCTGTCTGTCTGTCTGTCTGTCTGTCTCTCTTTCTGAGTCATTGTCGTAGGAAGTCATAATTTACATATCTTGGTTAGTCGCAGGGTCGGCGGGTACTTCTCCCGAACCTCCTGACCCTGTACTTCCTTCGAACCCCCAAAGCTTTAATTTGAGACCCGAAATGACGGCTTTTATATTTTTCTACTAGAAGCGTCTCTCTCTCTCTCTCTCTCTCTCTCTCTCTCTCTCTCTCTCTCTCCACACACACCCACACACACATACACACACATATATATATATATATATATATATATAATACATATATGGAAAGGAAAGTGGATATGGAATCCGAAAGTGTAAAGAAAAATATATAGTTTACAAAATGTTATTGTTTTTTTTTTAACTATATATATATATATATATATATATATATATATATATATATATATATATATATATATATTATTACTAAATATTGGTGATACAACTTATATCTAATCTAAAGATTTTTAAAATAACACAATTGAAACTATATTTAACAAGATGAAAATGGGCAGTGAAGGAAACGTTAATTTTCTTTTTAAAAAAATGGGTGCTTTAGTGATCATCATAGTCGTTCCAGTGAGTTTCCCATTGCTCGAAGCACACTCAAAACTATTTTTTGATATTGTGCTAAACTACACCGTCTATTTCTTTTTAATATTTTGCACGTTATTTTGTAAATTTTTATTGAGTTTTGGTTTGGGCTTTTTTCTTGTCAATCTGTTTTTAAATTTTAACGACTAACTTTTTTGCTTTCTTTCTTCTATTTACTTATTCTTTTGACATCTGAATATAACTTTATGAGAAAATAAAATTTCATCTTATTCTATTTTCCTATTAATTTAAATTCAGTTGTCAAAATACCTTGGCAAAGGGTGGACGACACCCGAGATATTGGAAACATAAAGAGAACCAAGGGCAAAACAACGGTTATATATTAGAATTCTCGTTTCTATCCTGTTTTGTACACTTTTTATATATTTCCTATGCTTCCAATATCACTGAAAACGTTCCCAATAACAATTTATTGTTACAACTAAATTCATATATATATATATATATATATATATTATATATAATATATATATATGATAAGTCGAAACATGTCTGAGGATGACTATATATGCTCCCCTTACACCTGGGTTGAGCACTTTGGGAGATTTTGCTGGAGACCGCTAACTAAACTCAACACTCTCCTATATAAGGGAGAGCACTCTATGGCGGCTTTTTACATACATACAGATATGTGTATTAGAACAGTTAAAATCCCCTTCGCATTCTATGAGTGACAATGGCCGAACGGTTAAGCTGTCCGACTGATGCTGAATCGATCGGATTTCAATCCCGGCTGTAGGTAGCTTACAAATGTCCTGCCACACTCAAGAGACTTGATAAGTCGAAAGACGTGTCTGTGGCTGACTATATATATATATATATATATATATATATATATATATATATATATATATATATATAATATATATATATATATATATATATTCTTTCTTTCTGTCTGTCTGTCTCTCTCTCTGTCTCTGTCTCTGTCTCTCTCTGTCTCTCTCTCTCTCTCTATCGAAAGAGAGAGAGAGGGGGGGAATAGAGAGGGAGAAAGAGCATATATATAATATATATATATATATATATATATATGCTCAGTATATGGTGATGGAACCTATATCTAATTTAGAATAGCGTAGCTTTAAGTAACTGAGTCATCAAGCAAAGATAACGATTAATACATAGTCTACGAATTGTATCTCCGTTGAAATCCTTCTACATATAACCACTTCGTAATTCTTAAGGTGGGACTGGGCGGTGCCAATTGTGAAGAAAATTGGTAGGGTGGCTTCTGGCTTATCGCTCCGGCGTCGTCTTTGACTGGAATGTTTGAAGACATTAAATTCAAGAGATAGATATGCCGAAAATACGTGTTTTTTTTTTTTCTATGCGGCTCATTTTACGTTTTCTTTGAATAACAAAAAATTGTTTTATTTGTTTTGGGTTTTTTTGCAAAGAGACTCGAGTGATAATAATTTCTTCTAAATATCTAGAATTTTAGCTGTCAGAATAGACTTAGACTGGCTCCAATTTGAAGAATACTCGTTTGGTTTGTTTTACGGCATATCAACCCTTTTCGGGTCATTTAATGCTGAAACAAGTCATTTTGATAAAAGATTCTATGAATAATTTTGATGGTTTGGATTGTTGTCCTCATCTTTATTGTGGTATTATTTAACACAACGTTTCAGCCGCAGTATTCCCCGCCCTTCCTCGGGTCTTAACTGTGTATCCGTGAGAAATCATTTTTAATATTTTGACTGTTGATCAAACAGGCGTGGAAGAACCCAGATTGGGTTATTACTACAAGAAAGGCCGGAAGATACAGCGACCGAAAAATTGTGTTTATACACAACACAATAAAGATGAGGAAAACAATCCTAAACATCAAAATTATTCACATCAAGCCTCATCATACAGATAAATAAATGTTTCTATGTTTAAATGTAAAAATCGTCAAATGTTCATTAACTTCATTTTGGTTTGGTTCTGTTTAGTTTGTTTAATGGTATAATAACCTTGTGGGTTATTTAATGCCTAAATCTGAAAGTTGGTAGTCAATTTTTCTTTACACGTGATATTTTTAGATGTCTTTCGTGGATGTATTTTATATCTGATTCCTAATTTTTTAGATATTTTTATTTCTCTCAAGAAGGATAAAATGTCATCTATGTTAGTATTCATAAACAGATCCTTCATATTTGCGTTGAAATATTTATTTCTGATTGGAACGAAAACTCCACACTCCATGAGGAAATGTTTGACAGTGTTTGGTATGTACAGCCCCGTGGTTAATCTTCCTGATTTTGTGATTATCCTAAAGGATAAGCAAAAAAAGACGCGAAAAGAAAAAAAATATGAAAAACGTATTCGTGTGCATACATATCACGTAACTTTATTGACAAGTGTTATAATATGCTGACTATATATATATATATATATATATATATATATATATATATATATATATATATATATATAAGGTTTGTCCTAAAAGTATTGAGATTGAAGCTGTATTTATCAAGATAGAAA
>CM042142.1:17348987-17378987 GCA_023376005.1 Doryteuthis pealeii
TATTATCACCAAAATACAAAACAAGAATGCTTAAAAAAGCTATTATATTTCACGGGATTACCTTTTTTTATTTTTATCTTCTAAGAAAATTAGTCACACGCAGAGGAGACGATAAGCTACGCCACGCGTACAACTATTTCTTATTGATAAATAAATATAAAGAACACTAGTGCTATTATTTAACCCATAGCCGGGGGATGAGAGTATTTATACATTCACTAGGGCTTTATATATAATCAACTCTTCAGAAACGTGTAGAATGCGACATAAGATCTTCTAGACTTAGCTTAAAGGGCCCAGTCTCTTGCTCCTACTATTTACCCATAGCTGGAGCAGGTGTGTGTTTGCATTTATACATTCCCCTAGGATATATGAAATGAAAACTAGTCAGGTCCAGGATTTGAACTTGGTGTCGCCGATATTGTCATTAGAGTGAAATGTTCATTATAGATAAATAATATGAGAGTGTTCATAACTTTCCCAAGAGTTTCTATATATAAATATATTTCCAGACCCCTCCGCACGAAGCAGGATGCGACACAAGGTCAATTTCTTAAGCGGAGTTTACCAGGTTTGAATTCAGAGTTTTTCTTTCTCCTAGATGACTAGGTTACCTAGCCATGGTTAAGCGAGACACCAGTCTGCCCTGCTATTTTCCCATAGCTAGAGGTGAATTGGATTCATACCTTTCCCCAAGGCATATGCGCATTGTGAAATGCCAACAGCTTCGTCCAGAGAATTGAACTCGCGTTGACGAGTCCATTTCCTACGACTCTAACCAATCAGACCACGCGCGCCCATAAAGAGTTTCTATATAGCAACTTCTCCACACGTGTAGTATGCGACACAAGGTCAATTTTATAAGTGAGGTATTACAGTTTTGAATTCAGAGTTTTTCTTCTCTCTAGACTAGTTGTCAGAGTTAAAGAGTCCAGTCTGTTTCACTATTATTTACCCATTGGCTTGGCGCAGAATAGTTGGATTCATACATTTCGATAGGGATATTTGGTGCAATGTGAAATGCAACAAAAGCCAATTCCGGGAATTGAATTCAGTGTTTATACGATATTGTCTCATAGATGAAATAAATATAAAGATCCTAGTGGTACTAAATTCAACCATAGGTGGGGGGATGGTATTTTTCAAACTGTATGAGCTGCGTTTATATATGGTGCTAACTGGCCCTTGAACAATTCTGTTTGTAGAGTAAAGTGGCTGTATAGTTATGGTCGTAACGTGGAAGTAATGATTAGTTACCTTAATTGCAAGTTATTGCTACAGCTGCTTGTAAAATGTAATTAGAGTTGAGTTTTTTTTATAAATTCTTGCTATATTAAGCAGATCTGAAAGTACTAGCTTCTGTGTCAGGTATAATTTCATTAATAATGAAACACACTTTTTTAAATTCTGCCATCCTTGAGTTTTCTGACTACTTAAACGTTTGTCTTTGGAAGAAGGAACTCTTTAATGAAAAGAGAAAGGAAGTTGTATAGGTAACATAGTGGAGATACGGCTAGCGACAAACACATTGACAAGAGCCATCTGTAGAACAAGAGACTTAAAGATATTGCTCTATCCCATATATTGAGCACTCTGTAGATACTGCAATCTTTAATTATTTTTTCTATTATCATATATATAAATATATCTTAATCTTCATTCAGAGGCTAGTTACAAAAAAAAAAAAAAGATTCTTAAAAAAAGATGGAGATAGGCCAGTCCTATGGTCTCATGGACTCCCTCAAAATCTATGATATGGTTTGGTTCCTTTGTTTAGTGGCATATCAATCTTCATGGGTTATTTAATGCCAAATACATACTTATAGAAGAACAGTAGTGGTATTATTTAAGACAAAGTACAACATACTGGATTCACTTACTTTCCCAGGGAAATTAATAGGGAAAACTGGACTTTGTAAACAACATCTCTAGGATAAGGAAAACTCTGAATTCACACCAGCTTTACTCCGCTTAAAAATTGACCTAGTGTACACATACTGTCCGTTTACGTGTTTAAGACATATGCATCATCATCATCATCATCATCGTGGCCTACTGACACCACGAATCCAATTGACTCTTTCTCGTCATCCGTCCTAACGGCCATCTCACTTGGTAAGTCCTTTGAACGGCTTGCAGTACCCGCTTGCAGTACAAAGCTTCCGAATCTTAAGTTTTTGCTGGTTGGTCATCCCTGGTGTGTCGATCTGTTGTCGGAAAACTGTTCTGTTTTAGGTTGCTGCCACAGGGATTTGATCAAAAGTGCAGAAAGTAAACTTGTTTAGTTTCCATCTAGATTTCACAGGAAGTGTTTCGTTAAAAAAATTTACTGCAGCCACCCAATAGTAATGACGTGGCTATATTTTGGAAGAATTGCTTTTGATTTTATCCGTGGGATCAGATTTCTATATGGCCAGGAACTTGTCAATTTCTCTCTCTCGCTTCTCTCTCTCTCTCTCTCTCTCTCTCTCTCTGTATTATATATATATATATATATATATATATATATATATATATATATATATATATATATATATATATATATATATATAAAGCCATAAATCTATCTGCATCTTGTGGTAAAGTTCCAATTCTGGAGCTCTGGGTAGTGTTGAGTAGCTCTTCATCGGCATTGCTCCCCGATCCACTCTGACTCGGACTGGTAGTAACTGTTAAAGTCCTATCTATGTGTTAAATGGATTAATATGTGTAATTAAAATGTGTTGAAAAGAGTTGAAATAAGAATTGAATAACAAACTAACTCAACAAAAACCTATAAAACAAAGCGTCTTCGGCATGAAATAACCCAGTGGCTTGACATACTGTAAAAATCCAACCAACCAACCAACCACCCAGCCAACCATATATTTATGTTTCATATATATGGAAAATAATATACAATGATTTTTCTTAAGATTTATGGTGGTGGAAATGATAAAAAACTAGAAGTAATAAAAATCCTGTTATATTTAGTTTAGAAGCAAATTAACTTTTATTAGAAAGTGTGTACTAATTTGTGTTTCATAATGAATAATCAAAACGGATATTATTATGTATTGTTTTATCAAATTCTCCAGCAAATGAAATTCCAACATCTCTGTAATGAAATATAAAATTGCATGAATATACATGTGAAAAATATAAACGGAAAGTTAAATAAAACAAGGCAAACATTTGATTAAATTAATATTTCGTCTTCATTTATTAAAATACTTCATCAGAATTAATTTAATAATCTAAACAACGATTGAAAAAGGAAAAGTTGAGAGAAGAGAGAAGAAAAGAAAAAGGAATACAAAGAGAAAAAAGAGAAAAGGGATCAAAAAAGAAAAAAAAAAGAAAAAAAAACCTGTGGATGTTAAAGAAGATAATGCGATGGGCCCAAATTAGAGGAAGAGAACAAAAAATATATACAAATTGACAAATCATAGTAGATAAAAATCGGATGGGGAAAAAGAAGACAGAGAAAGTGGATGAAAATGCTTGTAAGTGTGAAAAATATTCTAAAGTATGGATGTATAGTAACGGAAATAAAGTGTTTTAATCTATATACCAACACGCGTGTTACTTAATCTTCCGACCGTTATTATCTTGCAACACCCTCTGGTTAAAAATGAGACCGTCCAAATCATCCAAGATGAAATGTAAAAACGTAAATTCTAATTATCTGGTGTTTATACGACTAATTCTTATTTCTTATGAGTGTCGTCTCCCCAGCTAAATAATGAAACATTCCGATTTTATTATAAAGAAAGAAAGCTCGTGTCACACAGAAAATTTAATAAGAAAGAAATAAAGAATGTGGGAAGAGAGAGAGAGAGAGAGAGAGAGAGAGAGAGAGGAGTATAAAACCTCCATAAATAGTCATAAAAATAACCGATATACATATATAGACCGATAGATAGATATCTTATTATAATGGAGATTATGGGTTTGTCTGTCTGTAACCGAAACTATATTACTATACAAGTCACAATTCCCTTTATTATTTACATCACAATCTCCATGATTTTTTTTATATTTAAACCTCAATTATTAATAAAATTGCTTCACCTTTTTATTAGTGTTGTCCATATCTACATACAAACATGCAATTGTATTTATATATACAAAAACTAGCGGTTTACAGTGTGAATGGGAAGGCTAATTTGCATATTGATATTAAAAAATGTGATTTTATTAAATATGTGCTTAGTATTATTGATTTCTAATTGTTTGGTTTTATTTTAATGAATATAAGCAAAAATCTCTTCAATGAATCTTAAATGAAATCCATTAACAAGAAAAAATAACTGTCATTTTATTCTTTATTTCCTAATTTAACTAAATAGTTAAATAAGTAAAATTCAGCAATGAAAGACAGGAGTGATTCCTGTCTTTCATTGCTGAAAGAAGAGTAAGTTTCATTTCTATTTTTCTATTATACCCCCACTCTGTTACATATCTTTTTATCTGCCTTCTTATTAGACTTTCTAATTTAATATGATATTTCATTACATTAAAACTTAAATACTTGCACCCGGAGGGTGCATATATTTGCTAGTATGTATAAAGTCTTTCACAGACAGACATATAGAAAAATAAATAGATATATAGATAGATATATACATAGATGGATAGGGAATCTGACAATCAGACGTACTGATAGATAGAAACATAGCGAGATAGATACCTAGATGCTTGCTAGCTAGCTAGCCAGCGAGATAGCTAGTTAGCTAGCTAGCTAGGTAAATTTCCCTTGATAGATAGATAGATAGATAGATAGATAGATAGATAGCATGGAAGAGAATTTGTCATTTCAAAGAAATTTGAATTTGAATTTGACGTACAGATAGATAGAGATAGAGTAAGATAGATATATAACGAGCTTTTTAATAGCTAGCCAATTAGATAGATACCTTGTTACCTAGCTAAATAAATACATTTCGCTACATAGATAAATACATAGATAGATAGATAGATAGATATTTAAGAAGGGAATTTGACAGTCAGATGTATAGATAAATAGAAACAGAGTGAGGTGTATATATATATATATATATATATATATAGAGAGAGAGAGAGAGAGAGAGAGAGAGAGAGAGAGAGAGAGAGAGAGAGAGAGAGAGAGAGAGAGAGGGAGTTTGCTAGATAGATAGATAAATAAATTTCATTAGATAAATAAATAAATATATAGATAGATAGATGGTTATAAAGAGAATTTTACAGATAGTCATATATGTATATATGTACATATATATACATATGTATAGATAGAAAAATAAATATATATATATATATAGATGGATAGATAGTTATAAAGGGATCTTTTTACAGATAGACATCTATATATCTGTAAAATATATATATATATATATATATATATATATATATTAGAGAGAGAGAGAGAGAGATAAATTGATATATATATATATATATATATATATATATATATATAGATAGATAGATAAATTGATATATATATATATAGATAGATATTATATATATATATATATATATATATATATATATATATATATATATATATATATATATATATATATATAGATAATTGATATATATTATAATATATAATATATAGATAAATTGATATATATGTATATATATATATATATATATATATATATATATATAAATATATCTATCTAGATAAATTGATATATATATATATATATATATACATATATATATATATATATATATCTAGATAAATTTTATATATATATATATATATATATATATATATATATAGATAGATAGATAGATAGATAGATAGATAGATAAATTGATAGATAGATATCAATAAGAAATACTTAGCAACCACCGATAGATAGAATGAAACCTCCATAAATAGTCCTGGAAGAATAACCAGATTCCTGCCTTGATATTTCCCCTTTCATTTAGCAAATACATATCGAGTTGCCACTTTTTCCCTGAGTTACGGCGAAGATATTCTCGCATCGCCCACAGGCTCCGAACAATAACAAGGTGTGATCAGTGCGCCAATGGGAGGCTGAATTATAGCTAGTTACTTTCCAAAGCGTAATTGTTATAAATTGACCACCATTTGATCTCTCAAACGATTTAATCGTTACGTCCTATTCTACAGAGACTTGCATTGGATTAAGGTTCTTTTGACTAAGAAGCACCTCCCTCCTTTCTTCGTAAACGGAATTTACCTTGTTGCATTGGGAGTTGTTCGCTCCTTGAGGCTCTGACGAATTATCCGAATGAAGAAATCAATTTATAGACTGACATCTTGCTCTTGTACATGGTGGCAGCTGATTGCGATATGATTATAACGTCACGTGTGTACCGTTCAAACGTAACAGGAAGGCACCGAGTATCAGGAAATAAAGACCACACCCCCTTCTTTCTTTCTTTCTTTCTTTCTCTCTTTCTTTCTTTTAATTTCTGCTACTTCCAAGATTTGTTCAAGACACCACGCAGCACACTTGTGTAGTTCTCATCTAAAATTTTCTCTAGGCAATTCGTTAGAGTCCAAGTGATGCATCTCTATAAGGTTACAATTCACGACCAACAAGTGGCAACATTGGCGTTTTTGCTCCTCTGTAGAGGTGCAGACGGCTTATTCTACAGCCCCAATGATATAAGCGGCTTAAAAAAGAGCAGTCTGGGTTTGCATATTATGACAATATAGATGTATGACAAGTATCCAACTTGGTTTCAAGTATTCATATCTAATACTAATACATATATGGTGTCAACTAATTATTTCTATTTGAATCAATTTAATTTCAAGTAATTAATATCAATCCTTAATAATCATTATAGTTTCAAGTATCTATACTTAATGCAAAAACATTACAGTTATATGGTTCAAGTATTCCTGATAGATAGTGATAATTCTAGTCATATATATTTGACACATAGATGGGACCCAAACAGGTGCTATCACTCTAAGTCAGATTAAACCTGGAAATAATTGCAATGAAGGGGTACTTCACACTCGACAGATCTCACCATCATATCATGTTTAATTTCATACCAGGACACTCTTTTTATGGGAGGGGAATTTTACTTTCTAGCTGGGAATAAAGACGGCCTAGTTTATGCCCTGCCGACAGGACTGTCTGATTCTGAGTATCGAAATTCCTATTAGATATTAACAGCACTACTGTAATTGTGTGGTACCGTGCTAACCGTTCCGTTACACGCAAGGCACATAGAGTTAAAACACACAGACTGATTGGATTATCAGTTTTTTGTTGGAATGAGCCTGCAACTTGTTTGTAACTGTATGTTACGTCTTTAAATTTCGTCTTTAAATTGATTTAATTTACTGGACTGGAGATAAGAAACAATTAATGAAAATCGACTTCCGGCTGAACGACTGATAAGGATAAAATGCCGACATGTTCAAATATCAAATTAATCCAAAAATAATCCAGATATTGAAATTATTACTGTAAAAAAGTTACCACTACCGTTATAGCACCTCCTCTCTCTTACCCTGACGCAACACTATACGTCTTCATTATCTCCCACATCGAAAGCTGGGTTGACAGAAATTTCCTCCTTGGTTGAGGTCAACCTTCGATCTGATCCCTATCTGCCACGTTTTGCTTTCTGATCTCAGATAGGAATTTGATCAAGTCAAATCGCTCGGACAGAAACTCAGTTGACAAAGGATGAAGTGACGGCTACAAAATAAACTCGTTTCCCAGATGAAAAGCAAGCGGAAGGTGGATAAATAATAGAAACTTTTATAATAAAACACATTATAAAGTCAATAAAATCCCGTTCCACGTATTGATGTCATTAATGTGGCATTCTTTGCTTGTGGCACTTATGGTTTAAAAGAGTTAATTTCAAATATTTAGATTCAATTCAGAAAAAATTCTCACTGACTTCTAGTCTCGTTTCAATATCAGAGAATCAGCTGGTTTTGCTCTTTAGTATCACAATACTAAATTGGCTCAGGGGCTGAGTTTCAGGAGATCTCGTCGGGTAATGTAGTGTCTGCTCTTTCTGTCGCCTTGCGCTCGCTCTGTCTATCCGTCTGTCGTTCTGCGCCGTTCCGTCTTCTGCGTCAGAATTTTGGGGTTAAGAAATAATCTTCCCCACTAATAATCTATTAATAATGGAGATTCGCTTCCGGTTTTTGTCTGTAACAAAAATTACGTCACTGCCTACGTCACATTACCCAAAATCGTCATAAGATAGAATAAATACACTCAAAATTTGAACATGCAGCATTAGATAGTCCTCATTGTTTTTTAAAACAAGTTTTTATAAATACATGACTGGTATTATATATCTATATATTGTTTGTTATATCTTAATACATATTTAAAGTTTACATTTCAAATTGTTTTATTTTTTAATCCTTTAATGAATTTGATGATTTTACTTACTTAGGGTACAAACTCGCTGACATTGAATTTTTTACTCCCATCCCTCAGGCAATATATTTCAAAAATCTATTTTTACATCGCCCGGAGGCCGTTTTTTATTTTGTACTAGTTCCAATAATTACATTTCGTTGGTTCAATCCCCATTTACTCCTCCTATATTATCTCATATTTAAGATTGTCAATTTCCCTTTCTTTTGTTACCTAACTATATGACACCGCCCGGGGGGTGTCACCATTTGTCCTCCTCAACAAAAAGATAAAATATAATTATCTTTTGGGTGAATTCTACTTTCTCTAGCGATTTTAGGTATACATTTCATATCTTATTATTTTCCCAAATATTTTTCTCGTGGACATTTTTCTTGGATCTACAACGGTAATTCACTTTTTCATGACAAACTTACTTTTTAAAATCTCACCAACAGACCTCACACAACCCCGAAGGGTCAAAGTTAGCCTCTCCCTATCGAGTCAGCTCATTCAATTTCAAAACAAAAAATATATATTTCAGGAACGTATCCTAATTCTATTGTTTTTCAAATCTCAAATTCCCAGATCCAGCGAATATGTCAAAAGTTATGAGGCAAATATTTTTGGAAAGGGCAAACCCTATATTTTCAATATATATAAGATTTTAATAAAATTACAATTGATTAGAATGTTTAATTTGAAACAATTGATCAGAATATTTAATTTGAAGTGATCACAATGATAATGTGGCCCACACTCGTTATTTTTTCAATTATCCGGCTCACTGTGAAAAAATTTCGGTAATCCCTGAATTAGACGAATACATTTTTCATAACTTTAACTCAACTCAGTAATTAAGAACTAAATTTGAATTTCTGTCGTTTATACAAAAAAGGTTTTAGAAATATAATATTATGTTTCAAAACACTTACGAGTTTAGGGTTACATTAAAAAAAGTGATATTTTAAATGTTAACAAAAATCAATTTCTAAAATAAGCGAACATTGTAATACACGAATTCTTATCAACTTGGTTACATTATTTTCAAATTAGCCGCTCTCTTACTCCTCTCTTCACCCATTCTCACACTCCCTGGAGTTTATAAAATCATTCGGCTGGGTACTTCTGCTAGGATTTTATATCCTAAAACAAATTGTAAATTATTGTATATTTTTTACATCTAAAATCTATGATAGAATTCTTTGGGGTTGTAAGCTATCTGAATAGATGTTTATTGTGATATTCGTGTCTCTAGCAATACATTCGTACCACATAATAATTTATATAGCACTATTTATTTTTATAAGTATTTTGAAAACATACAGGTGATTTTGAAACATAAGAATCGACCATTTTATCGGAAGTATTTTGGCACTAAAAGAACAAAAACATAAAGAGCAGCTGAAGCAGAAGAACTCAATCAAAAACATCTTTTTTTCTATTTATTGAATACTTTTCTGAATTTTTTATCTATACATTTCAAATATAAAATTTTACTAGTCGATATATATATATATAAAAGGATACATACCTTTCTTTAGAAAGTAAATTTATTTCGACTTTAGAATTTCATAAGTTCTATCTTTGTTGATGTTTGCCTTTAATATTCAACCGTCGGTCTTACTGGTGTGATTTTTCTCGTTACTTCTTTTTCAATTTTTTTTTCCAAATTCCGCGTTTGTTAGATTTGCCAGTTCATGGGTACGTGCACACTCCCAATGTCTATAAGCTTTATGTTTTGCACGTGTTAATTATAGTGTGACGGCGTAATTTCGAAATTCTATTTCATTTTATGTTATTATATATATATATATATATATATATATATATATATATATAGCCACTTTTGACCTAATTACAAATCTAAAAGTCATGCGCACAGTACCGAGATACATACACACACTCACATTCACACACATATATGTATGTACACATATACATTTATGTGTATACAAATATGGGCATATACACAACTCCCAAGAACCCTCCCTCACATATATAAGAGCATTCAAAAAATAAACCACCTCAAAGAGGTTTTTCACGGAACAGATGGACTTGCTATTACTAACACACTCTTCTACCCGGATTTTAATAGCATGTCAAACCCTCAAAAATACTCCAATATTTATAGTTCTTCCATAATGCCCCCTTTCAAAAGAATCTAAAAACAATTTCTTCATATAAGAAATTTTCTCCTGTCGATGACCTAAGGTCGAAACTAGTTGAGAATAAATAACATATATAAAAAATATTCATGTTTGTCTTATTACTTTTTGTTTATATTATATATATATATATATATATATATATATATATATATATATATATATATATATATATATGAACTGGGTGCTATATCAATAAGTAAACAGTGCTGAATATCACTGATAGAGCATTTACATTTAAGTTAAGGTAGCATTGACATGGAATCAAGTCACTGAATGTTTCTCACTTACGCGAGTTCTTAAAAAAAGAACATTTACGTACCCATATATACATATATAAAACTCTGATAACCGTGACATAATCCATAAAGCCTGACCTGCATATTTTCAAGTAAATAATCAAATTTAAAAACTATGATGGCACAAGCATGACTAAATCATAACATTTCTTAAAATCACGAGTGTGCGCGTGCCCGTGAGCTGGCGTATTTAACAAAGACGGAAGGAGGAAATTGAAAAAAAGTGACCCCCCCCCAAAAAAAACCCTCAAAAAACAAAACAAAAATCAGTGAAACGGTAGTATCATATCAATAAGACCGAGTGCGAGGTCTTTGAATTGGTAAAAATGAGACTGAGGAGGCAAAAAAATAGCGAAATAAATTTATATCTGTACCAAGGCATCCATTTATTTATTTATTCATAATACTCCGTATATGTAAAAAAATATATACGCAAATCATTATATGTGTTCTCAATTTTGTTTGAAACCTATCAAGTAAACACTTGATATCAAATACTTATATATATATATATATATATATATATATATATATATATATTATATATATGTCTGTGTGTTTGTGTAATATATATATATATATATATATATATATATATATATATATATATGAAGTAGTCAAACAATGTGTTTGAATTTTGTTAATTAATTAATTATAACTAAATGAATTAGGCGTGCATATCGGTTTAAATGTAAAGCGTAAACAAATCGAGAACATGTTATCTCTGTATGTACATTTCAAATTAGGTTGACTTTAATTAAGCACATAATCTCCCCCCCCCATATATATATATATATATATATATATATAGGGAGTAAACCCCCGATAACAAATCCAGAGCCGGAGTCCCTAAGATGGAGTAACGCTGAATTTCAGTGCTACACAGCAACTCCTGCGATATTACCGTTGCCAAACAGTACAGGTTTCTTCCCTTTCTTTTGAACCACAGCGGTGTGGAGAGAGAGGATCTGCTGCTTGGGCAATAGCACATCCTCGAAAACAACCCGCCCAGGCTACGTAGTTAAAAAATTGGACATTACTCCATCGTCAACAACAACCAATATATATATATATATATATATATATATATATATATATATATGTGTGTGTGTGTGTGTGTGTTTGTGTGTGTGCATGCGAGAGTATATATATATATATATATATATATATATATATAATCTCGCAAACTTGATAGTTTAATAATATAAGTAGAAATGATTTAAACCAAAGTATTAGACAAACTTTCGAAGCTAGTGCTATAAGCAACATTGATAATATTAACTATAAACCTGGTTTCTTTAACATATCCAAATACATAGGCAAATCAGTAATCGGTGGCTACAAGATTACAAACCCCGATCATAATAATGCAACGTGATATGTCTATGCATGCCTATATATATATATATATATATATATATATATATATATATGTGTGTGTATGTGTGTGTGTGTGTGTCTGTTTATGGTTATATATTGATCTGCGTATATATGGATATATATGTGCTTATATATATTAAACGTTTTATCTATTAACAATTTTCTTATTTTCTATATATTAATATCCATATGAAATACGTCATATCAATGTTAATATTTCCTCTCGGTCTATTCATGTTCGACATGCGTCATCTTATGATGTTCATTTTCCGTTTTTTCATATGCAATGATCACGCCATCAGCTTTCGTAAACAAACGCACATATAAAAATTAAAAATTAACGGTAAATAATATTATATTCATACATTCACCATACACTTAACATTTTTAATTTTTCTCCCTTACAAAAATGTATTTTGCATTGTCCTGATGATGGTTTATTATAAACCGAAATACTTAAGTACAGACATATAAAATTTTTCATTTGATCGTAACATCCTGTGTCTGTTATATTTTTGAAAACATTTTCTTCACATATTGTCGGATTAATTTCCTCATCGTATTTCCAAACCAAAACAATAATGAAACAGATAATTATTCGTATCAGATAGGAATACTTGATAGGTTATTACTATAAGTAGAAAGGATTTAAACCAAAACATGTAAGAGCTATTTCTAATAAATTTCGACAAGAAATAATCCATATAAGAGTTGATATGCTGTTAAAAACAACGTAACTTTATGTATAACATACAAATGAACACAAACACACTTGTATACAATCTCTCACAAATACAAACACAGAAATGTATCCACACACACACACACACACACACACACACACACACAGAGACACAGACACACATACACAGACGCACACACACAGACGCACGCACATGTGCATAATCGCACGCACATGCGCATGCACACATCGAGTCACACAATCACGCATACTTGTAAGCATGTAACCTGGAGCAAAATATCCAGATATTTTATCTTCATTTCTCCATTATAAGCACATCTTTTTTTCCCTTTTTTGTTATAATTGAATGGACGGATCTATTGGGACTGCCTGACGTCTCAGCAAAATACATAAAATTCTCTCTGATAAACGTAAATAATAATAATAATGATAATAAACAAAACAGAACAAAACAAAAAACGCAGATAAATATCCAAGAATTACATTGGGGAAAAATACGTGAAAAATGTGTAAAAACGAATATGGCGCCTGAATTCCGGCATCTGAGAAAAGACAAAGATGAGGCCAAAATTCGACATACATATATTTGATATATTCTTCTGGTCACGACAAAGGACAATGCGTGTCTAGTTTACAACATTGTTAGGGGAGAAATAAAGAATGGACTGCTTAAAAAAATAAATAATGATAATAATAAATATATTTAAAACATTGTAGAAAAATATGAATAAATTTCTCATGCATTTTTTTTTTAGATTTTGGGACTCGTCAAATAACTTTTGCAAACACACAAAACTACAACTAAAGGTAAAAGTGAAAAAAAAAAAAAAAAAACCAAAACAAAAAAACAAAAAAAAAACCAACAAAAAAAAAAACCAAAACAAAAAAAAACCAAAACGAAAACAAAACAACAAAACAACAAACACACACACACACACACACACACACACACACACACACAAATATATATGATACAGTGCTTGCGAGAGTATATATATATATATATATATATATATATATATATAATGAAGAATATCAAACATGAAAAGTGTTTGCATACAAAAGTGATCAATGCTAAATTAACAGAACAGGTTTTAAAATCTCAAATACATTTCTCTGAATTTTTGAGATGAGGCTTGATAATTTGTACTATTTGTATTATTCGGAGTATTGTCCCCATCTTCATTGTTATCTTTACAACGTTCCAGCCGATATGCCCTCCGGCCTTCTTCAGGTATTTCTTGTTGGTCCCAGGAGCCTTCTCAAACTCGCGAACCTTCTCGCCGAACTCGGTAACCTTCTTGTCATAATCGCGAGCCATCACGGAACTTTGACCCCAACCTTTTATTCAATCCACGGGAGTATCCTGTTCTGATTCCGGTAACCATAACTGGGATACAGGTGTCAAGCTGTGTTAATTATTATTCTATGTTACTGTTGCACTTGACCAGGATTGAACCTGTAGCTTAGAGATAACTGTCACTTAGAACTTTATTAACTCAACACCTATATCAACTAGGCTATGTGTTCAAGAACGTTCCCTAGTTCGAGAAGACTTCTGAGTCCGACAAAAATACCAGAAGAAGGCCGGAGGGCACATCGGCCAAATCGTTGTACCAATAACAATAAAGATGAGGACAATAGTCCGAATAATCCAAATAACTCAAATACATTATCATGGGACAATATTACCGTTACTCAAGTTTCATGCATATTAGGCAATCCTCAGAGGGTTAGTAGTAAAAAGTGATTGAACAAGTGTTTGCATAACGTGATGTTCACGTGAAAGAATGTTTTATTAGATACTTTATAATAGACACTAATATTCAAAAACAAAACATGCTTAGATA
The DNA here is from genome assembly GCA_023376005.1 of Doryteuthis pealeii. NCBI lineage: Eukaryota > Metazoa > Mollusca > Cephalopoda > Myopsida > Loliginidae > Doryteuthis > Doryteuthis pealeii. The sequence continues at coordinate 17,363,733 of CM042142.1, forward strand.
TTAATGTTTATATATATATATATATATATATATATATATATATATATTATAAAAGGGGTCCAAGAGATAACCTACTCGAGTTTCACCATAAGGATCTTCAGAGTTAAATCCACTGAATTAATCGAGACACCGATTAATAGCAGTCGATTTCACGTGTGTGTTCATTGCATTAAAGTGTTCGTTGCGAAGGAACGCTGACTTTCGATTCAAAAAGACCTCACATCGGAAGTTGATTTTTTGTAAGTTATATATATATATATATATATATATATATATATATATATATATATAAACTGGTTTTGTGGGAAAAAAAAAACACAGAATATTTCCTCTTCATAATTTTCAAGTGTAGACGTTCAAATCTTCTTGTAGTTTTTCAAATATCGGGATCCAGATGGTAAACGAAATTTCACATATTTTTGCCCAAGCGTCTTTAACCATGTCATTATTCATCATCAGGGGTATTATTGATCGTTGTGATTGTTGGTTTGAGGAAAGTTTTAGAAAAACTAATAATACCCTTGAGGATAATTAAAAGCGCCATGGAAAAAATATGGGACACTTTATCATTTTAGCATCTGGATCCCAATATACGGAAAACAACAAAAAGACTTGAACGTCTGCACTTGAAAATTATAAAGAAGAAATATTTCGTGTTTTTTTTTTAACAAAACATACTTAAAAAATAGCATTTGCTAAAATACTCAATATATATATATATATATATATATATATTATATAGTAAAATAGGTATTACATTATCATCCTAAACTCATCTGTTGTTAAAGCTTTTTCATGGAATTTAATTTTCGTTTTTCTTTTGTTTTTAATGTGCGCGAAACTCTTCTTAGACGATGAACTTTTGTTATTTTTTTAGTTTAACACTAGATATACAATTATTTTTTCATCATATATATCTATATGGAAATACGGCGAGGAAATTAATCGGACAATATGAGAAGAAAATATTTTCAAAAATATAACAAACACAGGATGTTACGATCAGGGGAAACAATTTTCACTTTCCATTTTTGCACATGCAATGATCACGTCATCAGCCTTCGTAAACAAACGCACATATAAAAATTAACAGTTAATAACATCGCATTCACACATTCACTATACCGTTAACATTTCTCATTTTGTCCCTCACAAAAACATTCCTTAACAGTGTCCTGATGATGGTATAATACCGAAATACTTGAGTATTGACACATAAAATTGTTTCTCCTGATCGTAACATCCTGTGTTTGTTATATTTTTGAAAATATTTTCTTCTCATATATATATATATATATATATATATATATATATATATATATATATAGTTAGTTAGTTAGTTAGGCAGCATTTCTTCTTTCAAACATATTTTCGTTGAACTATGCAGACATTTTGTGTCTGCAAATATTGTTCATCGTCCTTTTAAGTTGCCAAATAGATGTGATGATATCAGGCTGGAATTGGCTAATATATTTATCAGAGCTTATCTGCCCCCGAGTACTTTTATCCCCGTCACGAGCCATATTCAGGTGGAATGTAAAAACAGATATCATTACATCTATTGGGCAACTTGAAGGGACCCTTGAAAGGACGATGAACAAATTTTGCAGACACAAAATGTCTGCAGAGTTCAACAATTCATATATATATATTTTTTCTAAAATATCTATTTCATATATATATATATATATATATATATATATTAATAATTTATAATTATAATATATATATATTATATATATATAATATATATATTAATAATTTGAAGGCAATTACAATGCATTGTAATTGCCTTCAAATTATTAATATATTATAACATACTTAACAATGCTTCAAGCAAATTACCAATTACTTTTATATATATATTATATATATATATATATATATATTATATATATATATATAGAGAGAGAGAGAGAGAGAGAGAGAGATGAATAGAGAATAGATGAGAAAAGTATTGGCATAAAAAGGTGCTCAATGCTAATAAAGCAGAGCAGATTTATAATCAATAGTAATGGTATTATGGAAGATTTAAACTCATAACTTTAAGTTTCATGCTTATGCAATCTTCAGATGAGTCTCATCTGAAGGACTCATCTGAAGATTGCATAAGCATGAAACTTAAAGTTATGAGTTTAAATCATCCATAATACCATCACTATTGATTATATATATATATATATATATATATATATATATATATATATATATATATATATATATATATGAATGAAAAAATGAGATAGCTTAATAGATCGATAGATATTGAAAGACTGAAATAGATAGAAAGATAGATAGATAGGTATTCTAAAATGTCCTCCCTATCAAAATGAGGGGATGACAAGAATTTAATATTGGAACTTTTGTTCGTCCAATATTGATAATGTGGTATTATTGATCTGCAGTTCAACCAACGTTTTATTTGAATTTTAAAAAGAACTAAATGACCCGTTGTGCTGAAGACCGTACAAGCCACGGCTCATGTCCGCAAAGGAAAAAAAATAACCGAACTCGATTTCAGAATCGCATGGATGCCTATAGCGATGACTGCTTTTACAACCTATTTGTAAAAATATGCTCAGCTCCCAGAGTGTAGCCGACCTCTTTGCTGGGATTGTAGAATACTCCGGCTGCACCTCTGTAGAGGGGGAAAAATCATCCAATGGTGCAACCTGTGAACCGTAGGAAACGACTCGATATACTTAAGGACGGAATCATGGAGGTTGAGCTGTCCATAAGATGCAACACCCCACTTACTTAGGCTAGACGAGCGGTCGGAAATGACCCCTCCGATCAATCAGCTGGTCACACCAAGCCCTAGAACCTATATGATTGTCCCAACCCTATTGCTCTTATGGCAAATCTCCAATCCTTTTTATCATATACGTGGTAGATGGTGGTAGCTGAGGCTCTTATTGTCCTGGGTATGAGGTTAAACGGCATCAAGTGATGAGAGTCCAATGTGAGCTCTTCGTAGAGTGGAGTACCCCTTTATCGCCATTACTCAGGGATCCAATCTGACCCGGAGTGGTAGTACCTTTTAGGGTCCAATCTATGGGTTGAATAGAAAGAAAATAAGTTAAAAAATTGTGTTGAAAAATTGAGTTTAAATAAAAAGAAATTGAATGTCCATCAAGAATGAATAAAAACAAAATGTCTTCGGTATGAAAAAAACAAAAACATCCAGGATTAGCATGCCGTAAAATCCAACCAACCAACCAACCAACCAACCCTTCTTGTAGCTTTCTTTTTAATAATTATATACACACACCTCCATGTACATACACATGCATACATATGCGATACTGTCTAACGTATACACACTCATGAAGATAGGTTCGCCCGTACATACGTGTATGCAGTAATGCACATGTATGTGCATTAGGGTATCTTAATGTGCATCGAAAAAAGAAGATACCGAAAGATACATTTTTTAATCTAAATTTTTAATTGATTGTATTTTATTTACCTTTGTTTTTAACTTTTTGCTTATTTTAGACCACTTACAGCGACTCTCCCGACACTGTGACCCTACTGTAAGCCGTTGATTGTTAGTTAATTATCATTGAGCTGAAGGACTCATATTAAAATAATAATCGGACTTTGTATTAATAGAATGAGTTCTTAGGTGAATAGATAGGGGACTTTGAAATATCACATCATTCAGGCAAAAAATACCAAGAATATGTTGGTGTCTTTAACTATTTGTCTACTTTAGACCGCTTACGGTGGATCTCCTGCAACTGTAATCCTACCGCAAGTTGTTGATGATTATTTAATTTTAAATGAGCAGAAGGGCTCAGATTACAATAATAAGACAATTTAGTAGAGCCATAGTGGAAATTTGGTAGGCAAAGAGTTAACTTTTTTTTACATAATCCTATTTTTGATACTAGTTTAGATTAGTGATTAATCATTAAAGAAATCAAGATTATTTTGGGAAACACATTGGGAATCCTTACTAAAAGACTTTTAAAGATCCTTACTAAAAGGCTTAAAAAATTAAAATTCCGACTTGAAAAGGCTAAGAATTTCTTTCTTTCTTTTCATTTATCTTTCTTCTTTTATTTCTTTTTTTAATTTCTCACTTTCTTTCTGTTACTGTACGGTAGAGTAGAAATTTAAAGATAACGACCATTCTGAAATAAGAGGGATTTAAACTTTCACTGACATTAAGAGTTTAAATAGTCTAGTATTCCCTAGAGAGTTTTCCGAAGGGGAGGTAATCATGAAGTAGGGGAGATAACTCTCACTTATTTATCACATAGGGCTTTAAACTTTCACTGGCCTTATGGCTGTTCTCTGAATGACCAGTTCTGTTCGTGGAAGCAACAGGTGAACTTTCAATTTAGCCAGTTCAAGTTTAAGTTTTGAAAATGGTTATTTCTTCTGGACATTATAGTTAATTTGGACTGGATTCCACGAAAATTTGGTAGGCAAGGAGTTAACTTATTTACATAATCCTATTTTTAATCATTGTTTAGATAAATGATTAATCTTAAAAAGAAATTAACAGCGTTTCGAGAGACACACTGGGAATCCATATTAAGAGGCTTAAAAAACGACAAAAATGCGATAATGAATTTCAAATGCGACTTAAAGATGCTAACGATTTCTTTCTTTCTTTCTTTTTCTTTATCTTCCTTTTTTTTCCATTTTTAATTTCTCACTTCCTTTCTGTTATATCACGGTAGAGTATAAATTTAAAATAATGGTTATTCTAAATTCAGAGGGCTTTAAAATTTCACAGATCTTATGTCTGTTCTATGGTTGGTCAGTTCTAGGTGAACTTGAAATTTAGGCAGTTCCCGTTTAGGTTTTCAAGCGGGCAGACGTGTCTCCAAGATGGCTACTTTTTCTTGGCGTTTATCATTAAGTTTGGCTGAATAAAAGGCATCTGGAAATACCCACATTTTTGTGTTGGTTACTAAAAGCAATAACAAGCATAAATGAAGAAGTCCCAAGAGAACCGACCAGAAAAAAGGGTGAATTAGCCTAAATCCACACAGAGAAGAGACAGCCCAATCCAGTCTAGTTGCAGATACGTACAATGAAATAAGACGGTGAAAAGACGTAAAGGGCTTTATACCAGTTCTTCCTTACTTTCTGATTTTTCTTTTTTCTTTCTTGTTGTCTTGGTTTCTCTATGTCTTGCTTTAATACTTTGTATTATATTTCTGCTAGGTATGGTTGTTTAGTTGTTTTTATGGCTTATCTACCCTTTTCGGGTTATTTAATGCTAAATCAATTAATTTTCATAAACAAAGAACTGAAGTTGCACAGTATCAGCTGTTGCTCAAGTGGACTAGAGTTAAGTATTGATAATATATTTCAGTATGGCTGATTTGTTTTTACAGTATATATATATATATATATATATATATATATATATATATATATATATATATATATATAAATTATTGTACATTGAGCTCTGGGACCCACCCAACTTAAAGATTATGTTGTTAAAACATTCCCACCTTACACATTCCTAACATCAAATACCAGTTGATATACCTATTGTTACACACACACACACACACACACACACACACATATATATATATATATATAATATATAATATATAATATATATATATATATATATATATATAGAGAGAGAGAGAGAGATAAATAAATGGAGAAATAAAAGGTTTAGCTTTTATTTATTATTATAGGAACGATCTTTACGACCGAGCGGTTTCATGCTCGTGCATTCGTCAGGTAAAACAAAATAGCTTTTGAAAATGAAAGAAATGGTACAAATGATTAAATATGTGCGTTTTTTAACTCTATTCTCGTGTTGCATGTTTACGTGTTTACGTGACGTCGGATGCGCCTTTTTGTTTTTACGTGTGCGTATGATGTCATGCGCGTGCGCATGAAAACGTATATAGACTGTGATGTTATGATCGTGTCCTTGCGCGTGTGTGCGTATGAATATGCGTATTTGTGTTTGTAATTCTTGGTTACGTATGTTTTGTGCGATTATATATATATATATATGTAACAATACGTATATCAACTAGTATTTGGTGTTAGGAATTATTGTAAGGTGGGACTGTTTTAACAACAGAATGTTAAAGTTGGTCCGGGTCACGTTGAGAGCTTAATGTTCAATAATTTAGAAATTATATACATACCAATATATTTGGTAAAGAAAAAAAGACTTAAATATCGGTCAAATTATCGGTTATAGATCTATTTCCACCCAGAGAAGGGGGTTCCTATAGTTATAAGTATAGAGTGCTCAATATTATTGAGAGAACATGTACATTTAAGTTAAAGTAGCGATGACATGATAACTTGGTTTGAAAATCGCATAGGTGAGAAACTGTCAGTGCCAAACGCCGATTGCCCCATTACTTCGTCACCCTAATTCCACACACACACACACACACAAACACACACACATACACACACACACACGCACACACACACAGAGAGTTATATACATATATATGTATGTATATATATATAGATATATATGTAATTTTTAGTATTGGAGAATTGAAAATAAAGTGCTTGATTACGTGTGTAAGTGCTGTATTTATTTATTCATTATAGTGTACAATACATTTAAGGTGCGATTGATACCATTGGTTTCAAAGCAGCATGTTAACCACTTATGGTGAAGACAACGGTACGTTGTCTTGACGACAGGTAGCTAACATCCTGATTTGAAGCCAATAGTAACAATCGCACCTTAAATGTATTGTAAACTATAATGTATGAATACACACAACACACACACACACACACACACACATATATATATATATACATATGGGTGTGTGTGTGTGTGTATGCACAATGTATCTTATACATCAGTCCATGTAAATATATATATGTATACACACACAACACATACACACACACATATATATATATATATATATATGATATGTATCCATATATTTATGCATTGCATTTTATTTTATACATCAACTCACGCACACACATACACATATACACAAACACACACATATATACATATAAACATGAATGCATCCATATATTTATTCACTCACACACATAATGCATTATCTACCCGTACATCAAAACCCTCACACACACACACACACACACACACACACACACACACACACACATATATATATATTTATTTTATATATATACTATTTTTTTACATTAATGTATTTTTGTACACTCAACATACACCCCTTACCCCCCACATATATATATATCTGTGTGTGTGAGGGGTAAGATGTGTATGTTGGGTGTACAAAAATACACTAATGTAAATATATATATATATATATATTATATATATATATATATCAACTTATGCCCTACCTCAAAATTCCCTGTGTATATCTGATTTCTGTACTTTTTTTCTTCTTCTTTTTCAGCTTGACGTCTTCAAACTGCATTTTGCTATTTCTCCTGCAGTGCTTATCAGCTTCACGTTATTTGACGCGATTTCTAAAACAAACATTACTAAATGGTTTGAACATACATTTTTATTCCACACACAGTGTGGCAGAGTGGAATCTTTTTAACTTTGTTCTTTTCTTTTCTTTTCTATTTACCAACCAAGATTTGCTCGCTATTACTGTAAGACAGAAAAATGTACGAAAAAAAAAAAAAAAAAAAAATAAAAAAAAACATAAAAAGAAATTTGAAGGTAGAATTCCCCGAAATCCTTCCACTTCAGAGCCTCATCGATGCGCATTCGGGATTGTACCACCCTATACACCGCTTCCTGTTTTTAGCAATTATCTATGATATTAACCCGTTTCCTTTATTTCTCTACGTCTTTGTTTGAAGCAACATTTTTTTCCATATTTATTAAATTTTGTCTTTAAGCTTATGTATATATGTATCAATGTATATCTATATATGTATATGTCTAAGAATAATAATATATGCATGAGAATATATAAGCATAAGAATATATATGCATAAGAATATATATATATATATATATAAAATATATATATATATATATATATATATATACAGTATATATATGTCCTCATCATGCCACGTGAGTAGCATTGATATATGTATATGTATGTATATACGTATATGTGAGTATATATGTTTATATGTGTATGTATATATAGAATATATATATGTATACATGTATATGTATATATTCATATGTATGTAGCATTCATATATCTATTTATATGTATATATGCATATGTGTGTAAGAATATATATAATATATATATATATATATATATATATATATATATATATATATATGTCATCATCATGCCACGTGAGTAGCATTAATATATGTATATGTATGTATATGTGTATATGTGTGTACATAAGTTTATATGTGTATGTATATATGAATATATATGTATACATTTATATGTATATATCCATATGTATATATATATGGATGTAGCATTCATATATGTATATATATATGTATATATGTATATGTGTAGAGCATATACATATGTATATATGTAGCATATACATATATATGTATGCATATATGTATATGTATGTAACCTTGATATATGTGTGTACATGTATATGCATATGTACATATGTGTGTACATGTATATGCATATGTACATATGTATATACATGTGTATATAGATATGTATTAGAATATGTATATATATATATATATATATATATATATATATATATATATATATATACATGTATATATTTATATGTAATGATCATGTCACGATAGTAACACGGATATATGTAAATGTATACATATATATATGTGTGAGTGTGTGTATGTATTTATTCATATTTACCTATCTATATGTATAAATTTATTGGTACATGAATATATATATAAATATATGCATATGTGTCTATATATATATTTATATATATATATATTTATATATATTCTATTTTGTTTACATTAGTGTATTTTTGTACGTATATATATACATATATATGCGTATATATATACATATATATGCATATCTATATTTATCACTATATATACATTTATATATGTCGGTACATGTATGTATATGTATATGAGTGTATGCATACGCATTCTTATATGTATACGTATATACATATGTACATATTCATATGTATATATATATATATATCTATATATGTATGTATATATATGTGTTTATATATATATATATATATATATATATATATATATATATATATATATATATATATATATATATATATATATATATACGTTTTCTTTTAGTTGGTAAATTCTTGGGTAAAGAAACAAAAACAAAATAAAACCACACTTCTCGTACAAAACAGCGCGACACCTGCCATTTTTTACAGTTGCCAAATCGTTACTGAGGAGGGGGTGGGTAGACTCATTGTGAAGTGTTTCGATCACAAAAGAAAAAATAAATGAATATAAAAATGGACGCATCTTCTTCTTTAGGATCTTCTAGCCATTTTTTTATTACTTTGTTCTTCCAAAAGAGATTTTGAAAGCCTTTTCAATTCTATTTCCGTCAAAAAAATAAAGTAGCAATAAAAATAACTAGCTTTACCTTTATTTCTAGTTTCTTTCTAATTTTGCATTGTTTGTGTATTGTTCTCATTCAAAATAAATGCTTATAAAGTCGTCGGAGTGGCTAAAGTCGGTATCAGCAAGACAGCAAGGGAGTCGATCCCCTTTTCTTTAGCGCTACACCAAGCAGGGTATTTTGGCATCAGAGGTGGCTCCTCACTTTACCGCACAGATCCCTGTGCTACTCATAAGCTGGGTTTACGAGGTCCGGAATCGATCCTGGAACCTTGTGGTTCCTAGTCGAACGCTCTACCGACTGAGCTAACCTGTCAATTCACAAAGATTATCCCAATCTCCATAGAAGTGTTAGTACCTGTAAGGGTCACATCTATGAGTTAAATAGAAGAAACGAGTTTTAAAAATGTGTTTAAATAATTAAGCTTTAATACTATTGAGTGACCAACAAGAACGAATGAAACAAAATATCTTCAGCATAAACTAACTCAACAAGGCTTGGAATGCCGTAAAATCTTCCCAAACAACCTAATCCATAATACATACTGTATAATTGTTTAGATTGGCTTAGTGCCTTTTAAATTTATCATTTCAGTTTCGCGTATCATGCTTGGACATCATCGTGGTGTAATGATAAGCAATCTAGTCTCGCAGATCCATTACTACTGAACTGGGAGTCAGACTCTCGCTGGATGCGCTTTACTTGTGACCTTGTTCGACATCCTACCCGTGGTGAACTCCCGTATCAAGCGACTTTCTAAGACCTTAATTCTAGTCTAATATTTAAGGAATCCCGCGATACATGATATATAAACTTTGTGTGTGCAAATAGTTGGCCATGGCTAGGCCTAGGCCAAGTGGTATTTTTATTGATAAATATATGAATTTAGTAGTTTGCTGTGACCTTTGATTGAATCTATAAGCACGGTTAGCAGTAATAATTCTGTTTAAAATTAAAAGCATTAAAACCAAATCATCTGACTAAAAAAAAAAGAATTTTAAACTTTTCCTCTCTCATTAATAATTAGTAAATACCAGCAGAATATCCCACCGAGTCACACACACACACACACACACACACACACACGTACACATGCACACACACACACACAAACGCATTTGTAATCATATTTGCACGTAATTCATATCTATACACAGATATTATACATATACACACACATTAAATATATACTTACATCATGGCCTGCCATCATGAAAGAACATTAATGGGATGATCCACATTTTCTACAGGCATATACGTGGCTCTATGGCTGGAACTTTCGCAGCAGCTTCTTTCTATGCCTTTTGTGCGGATGTGACAGTCAACATCATTCGCCGAGTTCACCACCGGTCAAGGCAATATATTAAACATTTTTGAGATTTTTGGGATACCGATAATTTTTAGATACACGTATTTGGCTCATTGATGGGACCATAAGAGGTGCTACCAATCTGCATAAGAGTAGACTTGGGATGAAGGGGTAGGTATTTACCTAACCCGTTGGCTAAGGTTAGAATGTGACACAGGACCCCCTTTTGAGGGTGTGGACATATATATATATATATATATATATATATATATAAATATACATGTATATATATACAAGTTGTGTTAAAAAGTATTAACATTTTCTGTACTTTTTGACACAACTTGTATTCTGAAAAAATACCTTTCCAATTTATTGTTCATTTCTATCTTGGTTAATACAGCTTCAAACACGGCACTTTTATGACACACCTAGTATTCTGAATAAAAAATGTTCCATTCATTTCTTTCTTGATAAATACAGCTTCAATCTCAATACTTTTAGGACAAACCTTATATATATATATATATATATATATATATATATATATATATATATATATATATATAGTCAGCATATTATAACACTTGTCAATAAAGTTACGTGATATGTATGCACACGAATACGTTTTTCATATTTTTTTTCTTTTCGCGTCTTTTTTTGCTTATCCTTTAGGATAATCACAAAATCAGGAAGATTAACCACGGGGCTGTACATACCAAACACTGTCAAACATTTCCCCATGGAGTGTGGAGTTTTTGCTCTAATCGGAAAGACATATTTCAACGCAAATAATATGAGGGATCTGTTTGAAAATAACATGGATGACATTTTATCCTTCTTGAGAGAAATAAAAATATATCAAAAATTAGGAATCAGATATAAAATACATCCACGAAAGACATCTAAAAATATCACGTGTAAAGAAAAATTGACTACCAGCTTTCAGATTTAGGCATTAAATAACCCACAAGGTTATTATACCATTAAACAAACTAAACAGAACCAAACCAAAATGAAGTTAATGAAAATTTGACGATTTTTACATTTAAACATAGAAACATTTATTTATCTGTATGATGAGGCTTGATGTGAATAATTTTGATGTTTAGGATTGTTTTCCTCATCTTTATTGTGTTGTGTATAAACACAATTTTTCGGTCGCTGTATCTTCCGGCCTTTCTTATAGTAATAACCCAATCTGGGTTCTTCCACGCCTGTTTGATCAACAGTCAAAATATTAAAAATGATTTCTCACGGATACACAGGTAAGACCCGAGGAAGGCCGGGGAATACTGCGGCTGAAACGTTGTGTTAAATAATACCACAATAAAGATGAGGACAACAATCCAAACCATCAAAATTATTCATAGAATCTTTTATCAAAATGACTTGTTTCAGCATTAAATGACCCGAAAAGGGTTGATATGCCGTAAAACAAACCAAACGAGTATTCTTCAAATTGGAGCCAGTCTAAGTCTATTCTGACAGCTAAAATTCTAGATATTTAGAAGAAATTATTATCACTCGAGTTTCTTTGCAAAAAACCCCAAAACAAACAAAACAATTTTTTGTTATTCAAAGAAAACGTAAAATGAGCCGCATAGAAAAAAAAAACACGTATTTTCGGCATATCTATCTCTTGAATTTAATGTCTTCAAACATTCCAGTCAAAGACGACGCCGGAGCGATAAGCCAGAAGCCACCCTACCAATTTTATTCACAAGTGGCACCGCCCAGTCCCACCTTAAGAATTACGAAGTGGTTATATGTAGAAGGATTTCAACGTAGATACAATTCGTAGACTATGTATTAATCGTTATCTTTGCTTGATGACTGTCAGTTACTTAAAGCTACGCTATTCTAAATTAGATATAGGTTCCATCACCATATACTGAGCATATATATAATATATATATATATATATATATATATATGCTCTTTCTCCCTCTCTTCCCCCCTCTCTCTCTTCTTCGATAGAGAGAGAGAGACAGAGACAGAGACAGACAGAGAGACAGACAGACAGAAAGAAAGAATATTTATTTTATATATATATATATATATATATACTATATATATATATATATATATATATATATATATATATAGTCATCCACAGACACGTGTTTCGACTTATCAAGTCTCTTGAGTGTGGCAGGACATTTGTAAGCTACCTACAGCCGGGATTGAAATCCGATCGATTCAGCATCAATCGGACAGCTTAACCGTTCGGCCATTGTCACTCATAGAATGCGAAGGGGATTTTAACTGTTCTAATACACATATCTGTATGTATGTAAAAGCCGCCATAGTGTGCTCTATCCCTTATATAGGAGAGTGTTGAGTTTAGTTAGCGGTCTCCAGCAAAATCCTCCAAAGTGCTCAACCCCAGGTGTAAGGGGAGCATATATAGTCATCCTCAGACATGTGTTTCGACTTATCAAGTATATATATATATATATATATATATATATATATATATATATATATGAATTTAGTTGTGTAACAATAAATTGTTATTGGGAACGTTTTCGGTGATATTGGAAGCATAGGAAATATATAAAAAGTTTACAAAACAGGATAGAAACGAGAATTCTAATATATAACCGTTGTTTTGCCCTTGGTTTTCTTTATGTTTCCAATATCTCGGGTGTCGTCCACCCTTTGCCAAGGTATTTTGACAACTGAATTTAAATTAATAGGAAAATAGAATAAGATGAAATTTTATTTTCTCATAAAGTTATATACAGATGTCAAAAGAATAAGTAAATCAAAGAAAGAAAGCAAAAAAGTTAGTCGTTAAAATTTAAAAACAGATTGACAAGAAAAAACCCAAACCAAAACTCAATAAAAATTTACAAAATAACGTGCAAAATATTAAAAAGAAATAGCCGGTGTAGTTTAGCACAATATCAAAAAATAGTTTTGAGTGTGCTTCGAGCAATAGGAAACTCAATGGAACGACTATGATGATCACTAAAGCGCCCATTTTTTTAAAAAGAAAATTAACGTTTCCTTCACTGCCCATTTTCATCTTGTTAAATATAGTTACAATTTTGTTATTTTAAAAATCTTTAGATTAGATATAAGTTGTATCATCAATATTATTAATATATATATATATATATATATATATATATATATATATATATATATATATATATATATATATATATCGTTAAAAAAAACAATAACATTTTTGTAAACTATATATTTTCTTTACACTTTCGGATTCCATATCCACTTTCCTTCTCATATATATATATATATATATATATATATATTGTGTGTGTGTGTGTGTGTGTGTGTGTGTGTGGAGAGAGAGAGAGAGAGAGAGAGAGAGAGAGAGAGAGAGAGAGAGAGAGAGAGAGAGAGAGATGCTTCTAGTAGAAAATATATAAAAGCCGTCATTTCGGGTCTCAAATTAAAGCTTTGGGGGTTCGAAGGAAGTACAGGGTCAGGGGGTTCGGGAGAAGTACCCGCTGACCCTGCGACTAACCAAGATATGTAAATAATGACTTCCTACGACAATGACTCAGAGAGAGACAGACAGACAGACAGACAGAGACATTATAGAGAGAATAGAAAAATTAAGTTTTCCCCTAAAAGATGAATTTATTTTTGATGGTAAATTCGACGTTAAAACGTTTCATTCACTGTCCATTTTCATCTTGTTAAATACAGCTTCAGTTTAGCTATTTTCTTTATCATCTTCATATTCTCGAACCAACATATCAGATAAACAGAGCCACATAAATTTCTCATTAGTCTTTCTCCGACAATTGTTTCGTGTGATATTTTCATTGTTGTTGGTTTTTATCAATGTTTCGATCAATACATTCTTTAATCAAGACAAATAGAGAAAGAGATAAATTTGTCATTCGTATTGCAACCCACTCCCCACCACACAGTTTATTGAACTAATAGGCTCATATGAGTTGATTTTTATCTATCTCGATCGATGGGTTCTGCACGCCTCATCAATTTGATACTAAGATTTCATGGTGGTAATCTGCGTTACAGAACTAGATACAGGGAAATCGTCAGTCGCTCTCGATACTGATTAAAAATACTAATAAGATACTAATAATGAAATACTAATAAGATTAGGCTGTGTTTATAACGATATGAAAATGTTGTGTCTTGGAGCCATTATCATAGGTAGTCATAATTTATATATCTTTATTAATCGCAGGGTCGGCGCGTACTTTTTCCGAACAGCCTGACCGCTTACTTCCTTCGGAACTCCAAAGCCTTCATTTGAGCCCCGAAATGACGATTTTTATATATTTTCTACTAGAAGCGGCTACGTGGCATCGCCTAGGTAGAAGGAGGGTAAAAAGTTAGTTTCGCAGATCCCTTATTACTAGGAGCATGCCACATTAAAATCCCTACGTAACGAAGACTTTCCGTTGATTTGGCTTAGTGGTACGTCAGTGAAAATTGCACAGGCATTCTGAAAAGAAAGAAAAAAACAGTGTC